>VZTD01004799.1:7081955-7222614 GCA_013397725.1 Rhagologus leucostigma
AAGAGAAGCCCTCCTATTCATGATTCAGTTTTGTAGCTTGCTTTCTTTCTTTGGTCAAATGAACTGATCAACTGCCATAAAATTTCCATTCTTATAAATAAACCTCTGTACATAAACATTTTGAATTATATTTTAAGACTGTGCAACTTACATGTCATGTTCTAGAGAAAATGCATACTTCATCATACTCAGCACTTGAATGTGTCGTTTCACAGTAGCTTTGCAAAATACAGTCATATTTTACAAATTTTACTATAATTGGATCATTGTTACTCTGAGTATTATTACCAGTAAGCAGACAGCTAGTAAACCATCCTGAAAGAATGAGAGAAAAAACCTGTCCTTTAATTGTACTATTGAAGATCAAACACAATAGTTGACTAGCGTACCCCATCAAAATAGCCACTTATTAAATGCTGTCTTTTATGTTTCAAAAATTTGAAAGTGCTCCAGTGGGGCAAACTAATCCTGGTAAAGTGCCATGATGTTTTCCTAGTAGATCATGGTAGGAACAGAAATCAGGACTGAAAGATCCTTAGGAAGGAGTCTGAAACATTGGGCAGGCAAGAATCACACTCTTTACAGTTTTAAAATGTGAACAGATGGTCGTTCTTGGATGTGCCTAACTTAAGGAGTGCTGTGAAAATAACATGCACTCTAAATGGGATGCTAGTTAACAGGGATGTAAACAGAAAAATCAGTAGGAGGGTAAGGAGTGAGGAAAATACTGTATCTCACTGATACTGCTCCTTACAGAAAACTTGTGCCGCTAGATTTATTTAGTGAGTTGCCTTTTTATGTTTAGTAACATTTCATTTCACCACATCAGTAAGTTTGTACTGCCATTATGCTATCAAATATCATATTAGTGCTCTACTGAAGCACTTAAAGTGTAGCTCTGCTGCAGGATGCACAGCTTTCTGGTGATGAGTTTTATTAAGCAGCCTTACAAGCCTCTGTGATAGCATTTTTCTTTGCACTTTGAGCATAAAACTAAAGAGATTTGATGCATTGTGTCTTGTTATGTCTGATTCTGTCAGCATATGGCTTTGTGTGGCTCAAAGTGATATGATGTGATGTGAGCTGTAATGCATCAAAGAGACCCTAAGTTTCTTCTGCATTGTGAATAATGACAGAAACTTTTACTACAAAACTAATGTCATGTAATGTTACATATGCAATAGAATAGGATTTGTAGAGGAATTACAGTGCTTAGTTATGAGCAGGATGAAATTTATATAGGGGAAAGGGGTGAAATCTACTTCTTAGACATATACAGCAACTTAAAAGGAAGCCATAAGATAACAAACATCTAGCATCCTTGGATATGAGAGATGATACTTCTAAAAGCACTTTTTTGAGGGTTTACAAGTCAACAAGAAAAGAAAGATTGCAAATAAGTTTTGGATTTTTTGCTGGAAAACCTACAGGGTTGTTAACTGAATAAAAGGAGAGTAGGCATTTTTGGATGAGAGAAATAATCCTCTGTGTGTGTGTTTGTGTGAGAGAGAAAAAAAAAGGGGAGTAGGAGGGGAGCAGGGAGACAGTGAGAAGCACATTGAGACAGACAATTGGATGGGTAGTGGGACAAACACCTATAATTTCAAGTTGTCCTGAATAAGAGCCACACATCCTGGATCTTTAAGATACCTGCTAAAGGTAGATACTAGAAGTTACATGGAAATTGTTGAGGTAACTCATTGATAGACATTTAGCCTCCTGAAACAATTTTATATGCCTGAATTAGAGGATGTCTTCTAGATTTATAATTTCCCTTTTTCTTTTCCCCATCTCCTAAATAAGCATAATATCTTACTACCTCATGAGATGTGATGAAATGAACATTTGAAGGGAACTAAATTATCTCAGAAATTAAAGCTGTATGGATAACAAGATATGTCCATCATGCAAATGTTTTTGAAACCTCAAAAGGCAGCAGCTTTGTAAATCTTATGCACAGATTAGAAGGCTTTTTTGAAAATCTTTGCTATAAAAAGGCAGCTTATTGTTGAATACATTGAGAGCTGCTGATGCCTACTACCAAGAAAATCTTTGATCCAAAATCCATTACAGGCTTCATTAATGCCATCAGGTGTTCTAGACACTGTGTTTCAGGCACAGCGTAAATATCTGTTAATACAGAGAAGGAACCAGCTAGGATTTTGGACATGTGGCAGATCAGGGGTAAATAGATGGATATGCTTATTGAAAAGGACACATGGTAGGAGAGGAAAACAAGTCTAGGGAAGGAGTCATGGTTATGTCCTGAGAGAAGGCATTGAAATGGGACTTTTAGGAAACAGCTGAAGTGAGATTAAGTAAATTTTGGATCATTTTGCTTCTACTAATTAATTTTGTCATAAATAGAGCCAGTAGTAAACTTGATATAAAGTACTGATTTCTCCTTATAGCAATAATAATCCTTCTTGAAAGAAGACACATATCTTTGTCAACTCTTTAGGTCCACAAATGTAAAAATGTGTTATTACACTACATCATTTCAATTTTAAATTACAGAACACAAAAATAACTGCTAATTTAAAAAAAGTAATGGGAGTTATCTTCCTTCAAGCCTGAGAAGGGAAAGAAATTATAGTATTCGATTGTGAATCATGTATACGTACATTCATACATTCTGAAAAATCTTCCGTAACTCTAGTTGCTTGTCTTTGTGAAGAAGAGAGCTGTATGAACAAGTTCTTAATTTTTCCACACTAGGCAAAATCTTTTTTCCATAATTGCTAATGAATTAGAAAGGAATACATGCCAGCATACAAGCTAGAAATATTGAAAAGCTTTTCTTACAAAATACGTTTCGTATCTGTACTACAGCAATTAGAATTTTCAATGGAAGATATGACAAACAGTTTTATGATTGATATATCAGAAGAGGATGAAATTTAAAATTCTTGTTTCTAGACAGAGAAGCTAATATGGCCTTCCCTATACTGGTGGTGGAAAGTTAACTAGATGTCTTCCAGCTTTTGTGTTTCTTCCTGCAGGAATAATATGAATGGAAATGCCAACTATAGTATGGCAATTCTGAAATTTTTTTTTAAGCCAGTCTTAACTGGTACTTTCTGGGTTGCTTGAAAGTGGCATTGAAACATGTGGTATCAACAGGCACTGCTGAACCCAGCTTTCAGCCATGGTTTGATTTTGTCAGCACTCGTGTTGAAATCATCTATACTGTGGCAATTTATTGTAGTATCAGACCTACTACTATATGCAACTCCCAGAAAAGTAAAGAAGTGTGTATAGCTTCAGTTATAATCAGACAGTAGAAAATATTGTTCCTTTTCCATTTTATGCTGTCACTGTGATGGACGTTGTGTAAGTGCCTGGAACTAGAATAGAATCAATGTGAGTACTGAAACAAAAACAGGCTATCTTTTCTGATACATAAAAAAAATATCCTGGTATACCTTAGTGCCACTGTTGGAAAATAAAATCAAGATTTAATATATCTTTCTTAGATGGGTGGCATAATTTGTTTGCTCAGAAAGTATTATCATTCATCACAAAAGAGAAATAAAGGAAAACTGAAGAAAAATCTATTCTCTGGGTGAGACATAAGACATGATGATACCAGAATCCGTGTGTTTCTTTCCTTGATCTTCTATATCACAAAACCTGACTAACATACAGAATTCCAAGAAACGTTCCATCACTTGAGCGTTACAGAAAACAGGATTGCAGAAATTCAGTAAGAAAGTAAAAGTTCACTGAGAAAGTAAAAGTTATAAAAATGAGCCTACTCAGAGGAATAAGAACACACATACTGCTATTCACAATGAGAACAGCTTTTTGATATTTAAGAGGGAATGTTTTGTTATGCAAAGGAAGTAAAATGGTGATTTATATTCTACCAGTCAGGAACAACATAGTTGGCTGTTGACACTTGAGTATCAGCTGCATATGCAACATACAGCAATTTTTATTTTTGTTTTGACATTTGGGCCTATATTTTCTATAGCTTGAATTTAGTGAACTATTTTAGGGCCTGATATAGAACTGAACCTTGGGAATATAAATATAATGACATATAGAGCTTATCTTCAGCATGTATGTCATCATTTTCCCACCTCTTCATATAAGAACAATGTCCACAATTTCTACTCATTTTTTGAGTCTTGTAAAGGCTCTTGAGTGTCAGGTTGATTCATTAGCCTTTGTTTTTATGTTTTTCTATTTAATGCTTCTCTAGGTCACTCCTATTCTGATCACCTTCCATTTCATTGCTCGTAATGGAAGTTATTCTGAAAATATGTTGTTCTAAAATAATTTTCAGCTGGCATTTTAAAAGCATGCCTTAAATGTGTCCAGCAGGACACTCAATACCTTTTCAATATAGTTAATAAATATCAGCTGACAGATTCATACAATACCTCTTTGTGATTCAGGTAGGAATGAATAAGGAATTCACAGGATTATAAATTATAAAAGGAGAAAAATGGGAAACCAATACAAATACGACCATGCTACAGGTATGCTTGTTTTCAATTTCCATCTCTTTGCAGTCTAGGGTATTGAATTTGAATTCTTCCTTTCATTACATTTACAGTGTTTTACTCTGTAATACAATTTATTTTTTGTTCTTTATTCCAGTTGCAACACACCAATCAACTCTTCTAAAGGCAGCAGAAGCAGGAATTAACCTTTGGATTAACAGAAAATACACATTCTACTTGTATTTTTCTCCCCTGTTAAGAGGGCTAGATACTCCTTTCGAAAGCACTAACTATTCTGGTCATCGTCTTTGTAAACAAAGTCGAGACATAACATTTTGTAACAGGTATAGTATTGAGCTGAAGTCAGTTTAAGAAGGAACAGCAGGTATATGCTTTCCCACAGTTTCGAGGAATACAGAAAATACATTCTCTCATCTGGCTTTTTCTCTAATATTTCATGTTGATTTTCACTACCATCGGTATATCACTTATGGCCACATTCAGCAGTGTGGTCTCAGAGTTGTTTTATATGCACTTCATTTATGTTTGGCATGGTTTTTATTTAAGGACATTCCTAAGAACATTTTTATAAACCGTACAGGTCATTATTCATCTTTGTTATATGGATGGTTTACTAGTTACTTGGCAGTCTGTATGTGATTTATTAGATGAGTGCTTTGATGTCTAGAGCCCCAGTTTTTCAAACTTGTCTGAAGTGGAAGCAATCTTGAGGCTGTGATATATACTGATTTGATTATTGTTTTGTAAATATTTTCTTGCTTAATAGAGAACAGAATGCCCTTCTTGCAGTGTAACTACTTGTGGGAAAGGGTTTTTGCTAGTCATCAAATAGGACACATAAATCAGTATTATTGAATACAAAATCTATGGCTTGATTTTAAAAAATAGGCTTAAGGCTTTCCTTTCAAGCTGAGTGTTTGGAGACTGAACAAATTAGTATTTATTTTCATTTTCTACATTATTTTTCAAATTTCTTATCTTTACGTATTTCTATTACTTTCTTCATTTTATGCAACAGTAGATGAATTATATACACAGAGTTTTCTCTTATAAAAGGATAGTTATTAACAGGATATGTATTATGTGCTATTGTTACTATAAGGCATACTTCAAGTGAATTGAAGTATGGGCATGCCTTTGCTCAATTTTCTTTATTTCCGTGTCTTTAAATAATTTTAATGTTGAAAAACAATGATAATAAGCAAATTACCACATATTACAAGATAATGCCCTGGCTCATGAAGCTAAATAATGGGATTTGTTCATTCTTTTTCTACTTCCCTTTTTTGACCCATCTCTCTCTCTTTTTTCTTTTGTCCTAGGGCAACTCGCTTCTCAAACTTTTGGAAACATGGATCCAGTTCTGCAGGGACATTAGTTTGTCTTCCATGAAAAAATGTTCTCACTGCTGAATGCTTTACAGCAGGGTGTTTTTCTAAGATATTCTTTTAAATTACTTTTTTTTAATGAAAGCCTTCTATGATTTTAATTTAGTGGTGATGGTGTTTTGGTTTTTGGAGGGGGGGTTTTGTGGGGTTGTTTTTATGTTTGATTTTGGGGGGGTGGTTCATTGGTTGGTTGGTTGGTTTTGGTTTTGTGTTTCTTTTTGTTTAGTTTTGTTTTTTCCCGCAGAATCTTGGAAAATTCTTTAGTAGGTGGTCTTAATAACATGTCAAACTACTTTTTCATGTAGTCTTGGACAATACAGTAACATTACAATTATTTAATTGGTTCACTGGTTGTACTTTCATTGCATTTAAATTTTCAAATAATTTTATTTGCTTTGTTGTTTGGTTGGCACCTAAAAGAAGAATTCTTTTGCTCAAAGGTAGGGTAAGTCACATTATACTGTTTATCTTTCAGCCTTATGAACAAAAATCTGCCTTGAAAATTTTGCAAACTTCAGTTTTCCAAACCAGGTCACAATCTTATGGAAATAATCAGGTTTGTGCTGACCTGTCTCTGACACTGGCATTTCAAATTGTTGCACAGTCTTCTACAGAAGTTCATGAAATTTTGGTACTTTTAATTTTCTTTCATATTTTTTTTGTTGCTTGCTGGGTACTAAATACTTTCCCTAGGTAGTATCAACTTTTCTCTATCTAAACAAAAATTATTTGTCCACTGCACTGTTGTAGATTTGTCCTCTGAAAATGAAACCCACTGCTTTATTTTATAGAAAACCATTCCAGAAAATTCATTTGTGAAATGAATAGCGAAAATGTATTGATACTTCCTGAAATCTAATCAAGTCTAGTCGAAGGAGGGATCAATTTACTATTGCATGTTTGTGCTTCTCTTGTTGGATCAGGAGGTGATCTCAGAGCATAGTGTGATCTTATCTTCATCTGCTTTTCTTGGATTTACCAGTATTGGTCTTTGCTTGGATATCGTCACAAATTTTGATTTTCCAAACTAGTTTTTTGTGCTTACTTCTCAGCATGGGGTTTTCAAGAATATGTAACTGTATAGATGACCTTCTTAAGTAGTTTCGTAATAGTCTGTGATTAGCTGTCTTAGTTTATTTTCTACTTAGAGTTGCATGAGTGTTTTTTCTCACTTCTACAGAATAAGTTAATAGCTTGGGAGGTTGTTAGTTTTGTTTTTTCTTGAAAAGTAGATGCTTTTAACATCAGAAAATACAGTGTGTTGTTTTTTTATTTTGCGATATTTCTTTGAATCTTATATCTGAAACATCACAGAGTAGTATTAGTGCTCTGACAAGTATTGTTGTAGTGTTAAAAGTGCTTCATTTTATAATTTTGAGTTTCAACCTTCTTTTTTGTGTCTCTTCCTACACTGATAGCACACACTGAGAGCTATCTCAAGGATTTACAGCTCGTGGGAAGTGGGTATAGGTTCTGAAAAGTGACGTGTCTGTCAATATGCAGCACATGGTAATGCACAAACTTTAGAAAAAAAGAGAAAGGTGTGAAATAATTGATATGAACCCAAGTTGTCATGTCTCTCACACCTGCAAGGCGTTATCAAGATTTAGGAGTACTTTGAGAAGGACACCAAAATCAACAAGAGACAGAGCTCCAAGGAGTTTGAGCTTTAATTCCAAGGTATTTGGAAAAGTGATAGAAAATAACAGATATGATCCTTCAACCAGTGCTATCAGAGTTCTTTGAGGGGGAAAGTTGGGAAGAATCATATGAAACAGTAGTTATGGCTTACACGGAAGTACTGTGTAGATCTACAGCTTACTAGGATGCAAAAAGAAGAGAAGTACACTAATCTTTGTGAATTTGGTTTATTTTAGACAGGATTTTTTTTCCAATTTTCTGTTCTATTCTTTGGAATCCGTAAAAGAACACTATGTTCTTCAGTATTGTTTTGGTTCTGGTTTTTTGGTTTTTTTTCTTTTCCTCAGAGTGTTGATAATGATCATAATCAAGATCTTATTTCTCTTTAGAGCTACCTGAAAGGAGGCTGTAGTGAAGTGGAGGTCAGTCTCTTTTCCCATGTAACAAGTAACAGGATAAGGGGAAATGGCATCAAGTTACACCAAGGGAGATTTAGATTGGATATAAAGAAAAATTTCTTCACTAGAACTGTAGTCAAATATTGGAACAATTGCCCAGGGAAGTGGTTGAGTTACCATCCCTAGAGGTAATTAAAAGATGTATAGATGTGGTGCTTAGGAGCAGGGTTTTGTAGTGAATATGACAGTGCTGGGTTAACAGTTCAACTCAATAATTTAGAGGTCTTTTCCAACCTAAATTATTGCATGATTTTATGACCTAATAAGAGCTTATCTCTTTAACCATGTTATATCTGAAGTCCAATATCAGATTTGTTGTTGTGGAGAGGTTAAACACATGACAGAGAGCTTTCCTAGAGCCTTACATACACACAGGAGGACCCTCTCAAACAAAACACTTTCACTGCCTCTCCTCTCCCCCTCATAAAGGAGCATCCATATCCTCTTCCCCATGAGACAGCAATTTGCCAGTGTGTAGGATCATGAAGAATATGGATTTTGGATTTATCTACCACACCTGTGGTACCACTGTAATAAAATATATAATTTCACAGAGCAGGTCTATTGCCACTTTGCTGCAATGCCTTTTATATCCTATGTATACTTTGCCTACTTTGACCGCTCAGCTGGGACTGAATCCTTTTCCTTGGGAGGATGGCTGTCTAGGGACAGCTATAACATGAAGGTTTTCAGAAAAGCTTCTAGATGTAAAAGAGCACACAAGTTCAACTGGATAATGCTCCTCCAGAGGACTCCAAAATAAAGTACTGTTAGGGTAAAGTGGGAACAGAATCATTTAAGAAAAATGAGTCCACGGGCTGATTTTACATGCCAGCAGGAGAAAAAGCCACATAATTCAGAATCCCCCATCAGATGAGGACATGGTGGAATAAGCATTTCTAAAAAAATTAGAAGGCATTGAACAGAGGGCTTGGTTTTGCAGTACGACTTTGCAGGCAGATAAGGGTGCAGTATGGAGATATGGAGGGGTGCCAAATGTGTCAGAATACTGTTGCAAGAAACTAGGACTGAGCCAATTTTGTTCAGCCCTCACTTAATCATGTATGTTCTACCTATGTCCTAAAAGGAAGGAAATAAAAAGAAAGTTACTTTTTACTTTTATTTTTCTTATCCAAGTTCAGGTTTTCTCAGAAAAAGAGGCACCTCATGCATGCCAATGTATATACAGACATAATACTGTTTCAGACAGTCAGGAATCAGGCCTTAAGTGTGACATAAGAACAAGCTATTACAAAAGTACAGGGGCTGGGAACTGCCTTTTGGATAAAGCCAGATTTAATCATATGCTTGTGCACATTGGGAAAGCAGAGTCTTGATGTGTAGGTCAAAGAACAGCGCTTAAATGTTGGGACACATCTCTGAATTAAAACCACCTCACTCTTCTCGGTATCCATTGTGGCTCTGCTTTCCTCGTGATAACTCTAATGTTTCAGGTATTTGGATTGAACCATTTGGGAATAAAGAGCATGTGTGAATGCACATAAAAGCAGTCTCTAAAATAAAGGTTACTTCTTTTCCAAATATTTTCTATTTTTTTGTCGAATGTAACATGGTATTTCCAGGTAAAGAATACTTAGAATTTATGTGGAAAGTGAAGGAGGAAATGCAGGATGAGTTAAATAGGTTGTATATCAGCTCCTTAAAAAGATAAAAACTTGTTTCAGTTTTCATGCTCCCTAAAGCAGCTTTGTGTTTTTAGCAAAAAAGTCTTGTGGTGGATCACAAGCTGATGTAATTAGGCATACCTTTCTTGACTTCCATATATTTCCTCAGTCATATTCTTCTTTTTATTTCTTTTCTTATTATTTTAAATGTTATTACCCCGTACAGGACCTAAAATATTTCCTTAAGAAAAGGATAAGGCATGATGAACAATCTTTCACATATTAACTACCCTACATTATCGTCTTGTGTGATAGTCTTGGGGACAAGCCATCTGTGCTTTACAATTATTCTGGCAACATTAATAAAATATTCACACAGTGTTCTTGCTTACTGAATACACAAAACAATTATTGCTAGTTGGTTCTTTTGTTTAAAACATTCCACGATATAGTCTCCAGTTGAAACTACAAAGTCAGCCTTTGCTATACAGGGTGTTATATAAGATTATCACTATTTCTACATGCACTTTACTTGGAATGGAAGATTTCTATTGTAGTTGTGTATAATGATTAGCAATGTTTTTCTTTCATAATAGTTTTCATGTATTTTCATTAAAGATTAGGTTTGCTGCCTTTAAATTTCATTGATTTACCTTAAACAAAAGAATTCTGACAAGATTGTTAGTGGAATAAGGAAGTATGAGGTGTGAAAACAGAAGACAGGAACTGATTGAAATGTTTATAGAAGATTTAAGCTTTATTCTCTCTATATTCCTTCTTTTCTTTTCCTACGAGTAGGATGCATTGTTCCATTAATACTGTTCAATGAATAAACACAGTTAAGTAATGGCATCTACTAAGATGTGAATATAAGCTCCCATCCCATTTTATTATTCTACTCTTACTCTTTAACTTGACTTTTGCTAGTAATCTGGCGAAGGTGTGTAGACGTTTCTTGTCTTTGATAACATTTTTTCTATGAAGATCCAATTAAGAAAATATTTGGGAATATAATATACCTGTGGAAAGCCTGGAAAATAAACTCCTCAAGCAAAACCAATACTTAGAGTAAATTAAATGATGAGCATTGGATTAACAGAGAGTCTTCTTTGTAAACAAGTAAATTGCTAATAATATTGATTGTTAAGAAAGTAGCATTTTCTACAGCATGAATTGGAGTAAAAGAGATAGCTATTTATCCAGTGCTTATTGTTTTAAGCATCTGTGAAAGCATCTCTTTAATCAAATGGAAACTGGAACAGGTCTAAGGGTATATAACTCGTGATGCAATGCCATGCTGAACACAGGGCTAGTGCTCAGACTGGAATCAGACCAATATCAAACCAGGAGCCCACAGTGCTGTTTGCGGAGTATATTTGAAGTAAATAGGAATTAGGAATATGATTTGATCTTACTCTTCCAGAAACATGTTTTAGGACAGCATGATTCATCCTTTGAAAGCGACCTCTCTCTCCAGCTTCTATACAGAAAGACTGGGAAAAAAGAAAGTCAACAGTTTATCCTGGACAAGAGGATACTAGGTTTGATAAAATTACCCCATCTTAATGCGTGCTACAAAAATTTCAAATTAGTTTGAAGGTGAGGTATTTCTAGACCTCCATGTACAGTTTAAACTCAATCTCAGGATTTGGGATGAGATTTTACATGTACATGATTGATCTAAGAAGTGTGTCATTGCAAGTCAATAAGATGTGTAAACCTAAATTGCTTAGACTGCAGTTTTAGAGTCCAGTTTTCATTCATGCAATCCATATGTACTATTTAGAAATTTAGACTGGTGTGTAGGGGGGAGAGTAAAAACTTTATCCTGCTGATCAGGGAGGCAAGGAGCATTGAACATTTTTAAGTTAATTCAAACCTAAGTTTCATTTTTGTCACACTTTAGCAAACACTCGTGAATGCTTCTCAGGGCACTTCGATTTTTGTCAATGCCTTACAATGAATGTAAAATATGGTTTGTTATTATTTCCAGATCGTAGAATATTCTGAGATGGAAGGGATCCAGAAGGATAATCAAGTCCAGCTCTTCAGTGAATGGCACATACATGGAATGAACCCACACCTTTGATGTTATTAGCACCAGGCTCTAATCACCTGAGCTAATCTCAGGGTCTTTAGTCAGATGTTTGCCTAGTTGGAAAATACAGTTGCTGAAGGGAATCTCAAAGCCTCATTATAGTATTTTTAGTCACTTCTGAATATCAATCACCAAAAAGTCAAGATAAAACATCTTACATTAATACAATTTTCTCTGCTGTTTAACCAATAACATTTCAAGAGTTGAGTGGTCTTCTGAAATACAGCTGTTTTGTGAAATAAAAGGTAGAAGTTATGTCTTTTATTTTTCCAGTTCTGTTGCCTTTGTTTCCTCTGTTGAATCTGTTTAGCTCTTCTAAAGAGCAATGTTGAAAGATACAAATCAGGGGAGGAAACCACTGTTGCTTTGGAAAAGTGTCATAAGAAAACTCTAGCAAAAAAGAAAGGTTTTGTAATCTATCTGATTTAGTTGGATGGGTGAAATCCTGAGGACATGTGTTCCCGGACAAGTCTGGAGATAATCTTTTAGTCTAAAAAAATTATATTTAAAGCTGTATTTGTTATATTTATACCCTTTTTTTTATGTATACCTATTTGTGCCTTGCTCACAAAAGGAAAGGGGAAAATTCTATATTTGAAGGTGTTAACATTTTTCACTAAAAATTGTTTATTTCTCCTCAAATTACAGAAACGTATCTTCGGAAAATAATATTAACTATAAATGTACATTAATGTTGACAAATGTATCTTAGCCATTTGGATTCATTTAAAAAATAGATTTAATTTCTTCTCTTTTCTGTTCTACAGATTTTTTCACTGTAGTCTCTGCAAAATTTCTGCTCTCAAAGTGAAAAAGTAAGTAGTTAGGTCCCATTTTCATGTAGACCAATTTTAGCAATGGCCTTAGTTTAAATTTGCTGTATCATCTGTATAATGTTGCTTTTGTGGCATTATAAACTTCTCATGTGTACTGCCAGAAGACATAAAATGGCCCAGTGGCATATGTTATGTTCTTGCATCTGCCTAATTTTCGACTTGAAATACCACATAGCAATGATTGTGATAAACTACACACAACAAGGTCAAAGCAGGTGCCTGCTGGGATGAGTAATCATCTTTATTTCATCATATTATATCAACAGGTATCATGGAGACAAAGTAATAGCTTTTATGAGAGGAGCTTCATATGTACCTCTGAAAAGTTATGAGGCACAAGACAGAATCAACTAAGAGATAATGACTGTAGATTTGCTATAGAGTGCCCCGCAGTTCAATTTACATTGCATCCTGAAGGGTACTGTGTAGGAAGGACAGATTTTTCAAAACAAATAGGCTTGAAAGTACTATCTAATCACTAATGCTCAAACTGTGTGTGCTGCTTTTAGAGTTCCTTCTCTGTAGAAAGAGTGTTTTGTTTTGGTTTTTACATGCAGTTTTACCTCCCTCTTTACTCTCTGTTTTTTAAATAGCAAATATATGCATCCCCCGACATATATTTCAACGCTTGTGCAGCCCTAATTATCACATGAAAAGTGAAGTGGTTTTACATTGCCTATAATGAAAATATTATACCTCTATGTTTTCTCTAATATCTAGAGAATTACTATGTTAGTGACATGGTGGAAGCTAAAGTCAAATAAGTGAGTATAGGTAATATTTTAAGAGATAAGTGATAAGAGATGGAAAATACATAAATACATCATTGCGTAAAACAGCATGGTGTAAAATCAAGGAAAAAAAATAGTGAAATTGCTGTAGAAAGAATCTGGATATGCAACTCACAGCTCAAGGGTTCAGCCGTCTGCAAGTTTGTGCTTTGTGAAGCACAACAGTATGACTTTTGAGTCAGCTATAATGAACAAAACTGTTACTGAACTGTGCAAATACACAAGTCGAGGCCATGTAAGACAAAAAAAGTGAAAATAAAAACAGAATTTAGTTTTTGAAATTGCTAATAGTAATTCAAAGCATTATAAAAAACATGAAAACTTATAGCACACGACCAGTTTTGGAAGATAATTACTCACTGAAATAAAAGATCAGCATGTTTTGAGGACCAGTTGGTGTTAGAGAAAAATATATTTTGCTGGATAGGGCCACTTGTTACCAGCTACTGTCACCTGGACATACAAACCCCTGAGGCTGTAGGCCCGCTCTGGTTCCTGGCACTGATGATTCCTCTCACACACGCACAGCCCCCTGTGCCGTGTTTGGCCCCCAGTAGACATCCCCTCTGTGCTCTTCCCCTTAGACATGCACATGCACCAGGGGGTCTCATCTCTAGAGACCCCCAGACACCACAGTGTCACATGTCACCAGTGACACATGTCACCAGCTGTCCACAACTACACTGGTGTCCTGATAGCCAGTTACTCCTGTGATCTTGCCCATGGGAAAGAGTTAGAAATTTAATATATAAGACAGACTGTACTGACCAGGCTTGGGGAACAGACAGATAACCAACCAATCAACCAGAAAAGAACACGTGACCAGGTCTTTTTATTCCCTTATGTCTCTACTTTCCCACACTTATTCCTTCCCAAATCACTTAGCTCCCTCCCCTAAATATACCCATAAAAATTCTTGTGAAATCCTGAAATACATTTCCTCTGCATCCCCTAATGTCAGCCTTAGGCACTGACACCCCTCAAAACAAAAGGTGCTCCTGCACTGGCTCACTTTGATGTGTTTCACAGTGGGCTGTAGCACAGGCTTTTCTGAGACAGCTATGGAAGGGCCTGGAAAGGGCAATTCTTGCTCCAAGTCCTTTATTTGTTTGGCTGAATGACTTTGTGCCCCTGTGCATCTCTGTGTTTGTGGACATGAGCCTTTGATGGACTGATGGCTCCTGTGATGGACTTTGGAGGAAAGTGAGGGTTTGTTTGGACCTCATCACTCCAAATGTTATCTCTGTGTTCTGCTTTGTAGGGATGCAGATGAGCTTTTGTCACAAAACCTAGCAACTGAGCAGTGGCCACTTGCCCAGGCTTGTCTGGTGCTTGTTGAGCTGGTAGGAAGCACATTCATGCTTTTATTTTTAGAATGTTGGTCTTAAATATTGACATGGCATACTAATAAGTGTTTTGTGCTATATAGGTCCCATATAGTTCTGTCAAAGATGCCCAAACAAAAGTGACTAGTGAGGACCAAGCTGCAGACCAGCTTTTATATGCAAGCTATCTTGTCTCTAAAGAAGAATATATAAAAAAACTGCTTTTCTACTCTATGTACGTCAAGCATGCAAATTTAATTCTCTTTTCCAGTCTCCAGGTCTACCAGAAATGATGTTTTTATAGGTACCAGCCTTTTTTAACCAGACATATGGTCAAAAAAAAAAGGATGAACTTTAACTTTCAGAGTTTCCTTTGCCTGGATGACAGGCGTATCAGTAGTGGGAGGGGACTATGTATGACATAAGACACCCTTCTTGGACAAGCCACAACACTCCAAACTATCTTTCAGTCACGATTTTGTCCTTAAATACTTGTGATTAACATTGAAACATGCCTGAGGGGAAAAAGAGGTTTTAGTCTTTCCCAGGAGAGTTAAATCGATTGCATACTTTAGTTTCAGAAGCATCTGGGAAATTTTTTTTAATGAAGAGAAAAAATGCTAATTGCGAGATGCAAACAAACTTGTCTTGAAAAGCAAGTAGCAATTGTGAGAAAAGCTGCAATGTGGTTGCAAAATTCCGTTAGTCTCACAGCACTTCTTGACATTTACAGAGAATAAAATCTTCATAATAAAAAAATTCTGACTAGATTTCCATGCATCAACTGTTTTTAAGTAGACTGTGGTTTTTCATACTTTGTTAACCTGTAGCAAAATATTCTAGTCTGGTGAAGGTAGGTTGCAGAGATTTTATGTGACTATTTTCACAACAGGAACATCACACAAGAATGCTTCAAAAAAGAACATGTGAAAATGAGCAGAGTCCATAAAAGTCCATGCAGAATCTAGCACTATTTTTTCTTTCTCAAATGTTTTGGGTAAATTGTTGTGATGTATTTAAAAGAGTGTAATTACATAAGAAAAATTTGTAAACCACATCTAGTATAAAAGATTTCAGGGACCTAACTAATATGCTAAATTCCATACTTTAAAAAATTTGATTAACCCTGAATTTCCTCTTATCCCAAGTGAATTGTATAATGGGCCTCTTTAGCTCTACAACAAGAAATAAATTTTCTTATCCTTTTCTAAAAGATTGGCCAGACAAAAATTTAGACAGTCCAGAAAATAATACATTTCCTGGAATATTACCTCTATCCTGGGAGACAGAGAGGGAAAATGACAGGTCATGTGAGGTCCCAATCCACCCACAAGGAAACCTGAATAACTACAGAAACCAGAAGTTTTGGCAACAAGCCTCTGCCTGCATTAGGGTCCCAAAATAAGACTATGGGATAAACCTGTGACTGTGGCAAGAGAAGCCAAAGGGGAATTTTTCTGGAAGGCCAGACAGGTCAAGGTGTTTTAACACTCTGCCTTAAATCTGCATAAAATTGAAGTTATTTAGACACCCGTTGCTCTAATTTCAGTAGAAAAAAACAGCTCTGGACTCAAAGACTAAATTGAAGTTTGATTAATATTAAACTCTGGACTTTGATCTATATGAAGGAGTAGATATGTGCAAAACCAGCTGCATTTCTTACAGTTTTATCAAATACGACCTGTAAATATCATAAATGATACAAAAGGCTTCCTTATGCCCTAACTGGAGTTTTTAATGGTTACTCTGCATTCAAGCAGTTGATGCAGCTTATGTCTGGTTACATAATATGTCAAATTACAGATACAACTTTCAATTTAAACACACATTACAGCTGTGCTATTTTTACAGGAGTGTCTGACCCAGTGTTTGTGATTAAACAAGTGGTTTCTTGCAGGCGAAGCACAAAGGAAAATAAAGAAATTATGATAAACAAGAAAATTTTATTTTGCTGCCTCCCAAGTTACCGCAAATAATTGTACCGGAGATACAACCTATCCACAATATATTAAGTGTCTGATCTACATATGTAAGAATCTATAATCAATAACTTGTTCCTACAGATAATCAAAAGTTCTTAGTATCATGCAAAAATGAGAAAATCTCTCATTTTTCTTCAAGTCTTTTTTGAACCATTTTGGAGTATCTGTCTTAAATTTTGCCAGATTTTACAGAGAGAAAATTCTTTTTCCCAGGGTAAATAATCAAAAATTTAAAGTACTTTTGTATTTTAATGCCACAAACATTGTCCCTACCGTGAGTTCATGAAAAATCAGGAAGTTTCTCCATATATCCCAGGTGAAACAAGTGAGCCAAACCTCAGCTGGCTGCAAAAATTGCTGTTGCAGTTTTCCAGCTGTGGGGAGCTCAGTGCAGATTCAGCAACCCCGTGTGACATTGTGCTTATTCTTCTTTGGGAAAATAATTAAAAAGCTCAGGTTTCATATATTTCCAGTCCACAATTTATTACATTTCACAGGGGAAAATGCATATCAACATTCCAAAATGTCTTTAACAAGAAATATACAAATAACAAAAAATAATACAGTACAAACAGTTGTTTTTACAAAAAACCAGAGAAACATCCCTCTCCATCTGAATAATTTATCTAAGATTATTTAAAATAATACATGGAATTTATCTGTGAAAGAAAATTCAGTGAACATGCACCGTTTGAACAGTAATACAAAACAGCAGTCACCTTTCTACTGTCTGCAAAACAGGCACTCTTTTATATTTAAGAGGAGAATATAGCTAGCTGAATGACACAATCTCTTGCAAGCTGAAAGTCTGCTCACTGACAAATGCACCCCTTCCTCTTTGTAAATAACATGATAAGCCAAAATTATTATTTTTATTATAATAATCGTCCCATAAATATCAGACATATGTAGAATGTGTGAGTTCATATAGCAAGCAGACCATTCGAAGTAAACAGGAAACGTGATGAAATAACAAGCACAGTGTAAGAATTTAAGACAAAGTATCTGATAACCAGACAGATGAGCCATTACAGATGATGCTTAAGTAGTGGCAGAAAAAAGCTACGTCAGGTTGTACATCTGTAACTTTAAAGAATCCTTTCCACAATGTGTACTGACTTCGGAAGTGTAAAAGCTCTATTTCCATTTCCTGTGTTGTTGTAAATATGAATTGACTTGAATGGATGAAATTTTCTGGGAGAAAGTCAGAAACTGGTGTAATAATATTTGTTCATAAGAGTTGCTAGATATGTGCCTTTCTGCCCTGTGAGAGGAACCACTTCAGCTTTTCAAGTGCAATTTTGCTAGACAGTACCCCAGTAACCCTGGTTATAGACTGACAGAAGCAGTGATAAAAAGGATAGCAGTGAAGGTATTATCAGCAATCATATGTCCCTTTGCTACAGCTTTGACTGATATTCCAGAAGCTGCAAGACCTAAGGAATGAATGCACAATGGAGGCATGTCGTGTTTTTTTTAACTTTTATTACTTCTTGCCTTTTCATTTGCATTTAGTATACAGGATACATGAATACGTATAGACAGCATATTTTATATGGTGCTTTGCACTTAGAAGCACCTTAGAGAAGAAAGAACCCTAACAAAATAAACATACTTAAAAACGCTCTAAAGTTCACAGCTTTATAATATCACTGCTGACATAGCATTTTTGAAAACATCAGTTATGGCTGAAATGGATTATACCGGAATCAAGCAGGACTTTCAAGATTCTTGATGCTTACTTTTCCCTACTGTCTTCCTAAGAAACACTTTTGTATTTAGATTGGGTTTTGATTAGTATTTTCACGTTCAATCTCTAGGTTAGCATTCTGTTTTGAAAGATGGAAGTGTTTATGTGGATTGGAGAGGACTCCAAATGGGAATTGCAAAAATTTCATGAGAAGGGAATGAAAGGGTTCCTGCTATCCATAGTTTTTACAGAAGTATAATCACTTGCAGTTGCAGCTGTGAGTCAAAACTGCACAGCAGAAGGGAAAAATACCTGTTCATAGGCACAGAATCAGTCAAGGCATGGT
Source organism: Rhagologus leucostigma (assembly GCA_013397725.1). Lineage (NCBI taxonomy): Eukaryota > Metazoa > Chordata > Aves > Passeriformes > Rhagologus > Rhagologus leucostigma. The sequence continues at coordinate 7,100,608 of VZTD01004799.1, forward strand.
CACCTCAACATTCACTGAATCTGTAGTTTTAGCTGACTTGCTGTCTCATTGCTTCAGTCACTTATTTTCCTCACAGCCTCTTCATATCTGCTTGATTCCATTTTTTACTCTCTTCCTGCCCTGTTACCATTTGCTTTCCTTTCTTCTCTGTGTTTATTGCCTCTGAAGTAAATCATTAAAGAAAGAGATATGAAAAAGAGAGCAAAATAATGTTTATTGACTCCCTGTGAATATTGCTGTAATAAGAATGACTCAAAATAAGTACAATTTACATAAACTGAGTATCTTAAAAAGCCAGCAATAACATCTATGTCTTCAAGGTCCCAATTTTTAAGTTCTGAACTGGAATATTGTTATATTATATTTCTCTTTTTTTTTCCTAATTAGAAGAGAACTAAAGGATTTATAAATTAGGTTCAACAGTTCTTCTAGGCAAATATTAACCCACCCCTGAAAAATAAAAGAGGAATACAGAAAGACCCAGCTATCTTCTGATAACAACCTTCCAGCATGCGATATTGGAAGATGAACTGTTCAGCAACTGCACAACCAGAGAGCTTCCCTGAGTACCTGTCAACTAAGCTTAGTCCTACTGCCTGTGACCTTTCACAAGCATGTCAGCTTCACTTTAGTCATGGAATCTAGGGCTGACTTTTTTGCAGTTCTGTGACAAACTCTGTCCTTTTTAAAGCGGTTAACAAGTATAACTGAAAATTCAATGTCAATGCAAAAACGCCTTCCTAGTGTAGAGTAAAACCCAAGTCCTTGAACATAGAGAGTGAAGGTTAGCTCTCTTGTGTCATCTAAGTAGGGCTGCAGGACACCCTCAGAACCTTCTGAGGTGCTGTGGACCAGAGACTTTGAATTAGGCGATCAGGTTGTTCCAGATTGTTTTTGTGTGAACTGGAGTTCTTACAAAGGGGTACGAGTGCTGAATCTCACTACAGCTCTGCTGCAAAAAGCCAATCCTTTCATGAGGCAGCAGAAAGCTAACTCTGAACATTTCTAAAAGTCTCATCCACAAAGTCTTAGTCACTATGACTGCATAGCTTAAAAAAATTAGTGAGAGAAGATGCAAAGGGAAACATACATCTTTTGGCATTAGTCCTCACCAAAAAAATAACCTCTGTAGTGTCATAAAAAAAAAGTCTTTCGACTTTGATGCACATAATACCCATTTTTTCATATTATCTTATTGCTTAAATGTCCTACAATGCAACACCATGGTTTCCCACAGAGAAATGATACTAAGATTGCAAAGACAGAGAACATGAATGACTCAAGACAGAGAATTTTCTTAATCATGGAAACCAGGAAAGTGGCAGCTGTTGTGAAAGAGAGTTGAAAGTCGAACATAGGATTGCAGCTCTGCATAGTGTTTCTTCACCTAGAAGACCGTCACACATTTTCACTCTCAAGCTGATTTTCTCCCTCTTCAGTAACTGTTGCTAAAGAAGTGTTTGTGGGGAAATGCTGTAGACAGATGTTCAGGAATGGAGATAACAAATTGATACATTTTTAACAGCAACAACAAAAAAACTACTGTAAGTTATTGAGCTGATCTAGAGATCAAGGTCTTTGACTCTTTTTTGTCAAAACTAATGGAGTAGCAGGCAATGGTTTGCAGATCCTAAGCTGTCTTAACAGAAAAGAATAAGGAACAGATCTCTCAGTCTTTGCATAAAACTATATTTAACTTCTTGCTCTTTGCTGTCTTGCAGTAGAAGGAAGGTTTTGGCATCTTCCTGAATCTTTGAATTAAAACATTTTTTCCTCTAAGTAGCTGAGAGACAACATTTTTCTGGGACCCGTGGACTACATTACAGGGTAGTAATAAAGTAGAAGATGAATGTTATCTTGAGTGATTTGTTCTCATGAGGAATTGTTACAGCTGGTTATAAAAAAATTATCATTTTCACTAAAACAAAAACCTAAGGAAAACAAAAGCAGTGAGAGAGCTGCAAACTCAGTAATTTCTGCTTCCTTCATTACAGCGTTTTCTCTCAGGCTCTGGAAAACTTCTTGTTTGACTCATGAGGCTTTGAGAGTCTCTCCAATATATTCTCTAGTAAAAGCTGAGGAAAACTAGCCTTCTGCATTCTCTTGTATTTAATAATATAGTATGGCCTTTCTTTTTCTAGAACACAAGAACTGAAACAATGAAGATGGTATATACACAGACGAATGGGGGGAAAACAAAGAAAGCTGAATGAACATCACCACTCCATTCATATCTCATATCTTACATTCCTCCAAGCAAAAGGTCAATCAGTGGCATAGCTCTTACATAGCAAGTGCTTAACAGCTTAATAAACATAACAAGAATTGTGCCAATATGCCGGAGAGAAAGAAACAGTCACACAGGCACAAATATGTCGTAGAAAACTCAGTGGAAGTTATCCATTTAGTAATTTAAAACAACCCATCCTAAGGTAATGGAAACTGGCAACAAAGATGAACTGCTTTCCCAGGAGGAAGACTATTATCATAGGCTAAACAGCTGTTTAAAAGTAAAAGTTTCTTCAAAAAAAGAAGTAAACAGATGCTTAACTAATTTTAGACATTTTTCAGAAGATAAAAAAAGCACAAAACCACCAAATGTATGAAAATAAGTTTCCTTTAAAAACCAATAGAGTTTTATAGCCTAAGCTGAAAACCAAACAAAAAACCAATTTCTAATGCAGCATGCTGTCTTTGAAAAGTCTAGGTATCCTAACACTCTGTCCTTAGGCATCTGTAACAAAGCTTTCTCCATCTCAAGAATCTTCGTGCTGCTTCTGGGTATAGCTAACTGAGAGCTGCTGCAATTGAGGATTTCATTTATCCGCAGCTTGTTATGTGCTGCTAGGACAGTACAGGCATTTTCCCCAGGTTCAGTCACAGAGGGCAAGTCCCTGTTCCAGACAAGTGAAGAAACTGATGAAAAGAAAATATCCCACAGACCATTTTCAATTTCTGTAATACCTTCTTTGTACATGAGGAGTGCTGATGATACCAAAATTCAAGTGATCTGTGTCTGTGCTATGGCAATTATTAGCTCCTCATACAAAGCAAAATTCGCCTTTAGGAAATACAGGCTTTGGGGGGTTAGCCATGAGTGTTGCAATCAGAATCCTGAAGTTGAGAACACAAATTCAGCCAAGTGTATGAAGTCCCCATACGGCAAAGATCATGGATGCACAAACTGAAATGTGTAATACTTGCTGTCCACAAATAATTTTCTAAGTAAGTCCTGATTTGAAGGAAATGGTTGTAGTTGTTAACTCCACTACAGATATTACTTAACTCCACTACCTACACTCTTTGAAATCATTGTTTTACCTATAACTACATAATGACAGGTTCTGTTTTTAATAAGATTTATGGTGCTACCAGAACATAAATAAAAGGTAAGGTAACTTAAAAAACCTGTAACAATGCAATTCATATTATCACAGAATGTATTTTAATAGCGTATACAATGGCACCTAGAAACTAAAGCAGATAAACGTTGCATTAAATAGATACCAAAGAAAAACTATCCCAGAATTAAGCTTTAGTCCTAAAAATCCTGATGTGATGTCTAAAAAGACTCTTCTCTGGAGATGGATAAAGCCTTCTGAAGCTCCTTTTTGTCTTTTTCAAGCTTTCATGTGATTAGGGGGATTGTTTTGTTTTGTTTTGTTTTGTTTTGTTTTGTTTTCCAACTTACCCTCTGAAATGCACATTTAAAGGTTACCCCTTTCTTCTGGATGCTATGCAAGATTCCTTTTGGGACCTGAAAACTTTCTGAAAAGTGTCCCATTGTCATGTATGCAAAAATATCCATTCTGGGTAACAGAGCTAAAAATTTTGTCAGAAGGTATGGTCTTCTGACAGTTAAAAAGTAGCTTGGAGATTTTGATTTGTCTTAACAATAACAGTGTAACTCTGGAAGCAATAGTTTGATCACCAAATTTGGTCCAATACTCTGTTCTTGTATGAAATCACATTACAGAAATAAGGCTGGAAGGAAGTTTCAGAGATTGTCCGGTTATCTAGTCTTTCCCCATGTTGTGTGGATCACAGTGCTCAAAACCATTTGTCTATGCTGTTCTTTAAAGCTTGCAGTAAAAAGTTTCCCTAAGCACCCTATGCAATCTATTTTAAGGCTCAAAGGTTCTTACTGCCAGACAGAAAGCATTCAACAGTCAGTTTATAACCAATTATTCTGCTAACATTGTCCTTTAGCCAAAGAGGTTTTCCCTTATTTTCCTTCCAGTATAGCTATAGAAAGTAATTTTCCTTCTGGCCTTCATTTTGCTATGATAAATAACTCAATTTACGTATTCTCTGAAAAATACCTCTTTATTCCCTAAGATTGCTATTAATGTCTATTCTCTTGTCCAGTCTAATGATTGCTGCAAATAGGGGATTCAAGCAATACTCAGTCTTCTGTCTAGGTAAGGTCATCCTAGAGCTGATTTTCTGATTAAGTTGTAAAATAACATCTGAATTTTGAGCAGCCAAAATACAGTTTTCAGGCTACAGCACCAGAGAACAAATGGCTCACAAATATACCAGTAGCACTAGTGAAAACCTTTCTAGCTAAAAGTAGGACATTAGTATTTCACTAAAAGCAGAATATCTCAAGGATATGTGTCATTTGAACAAAACCATTTTGAAAGAAAATGGGTAGGGAAAAGAGAGGTTGAATTCCCATTAAGTAAACATACTGTTTTGATAATGGATTCTTTTTTTCCCTCCCAGGTCCAAAGTGGAAAAAATTCTGGTGAAAATTTAAAATTAGATTCTTACAGGTCTCTATGTATTGGCCACAAAATGCAGCATCTTGTTTCTGAAATATCTTTCATCGTTATCATCTTTCTTTCATCTTTCAACTTTTATCATGCCAAGGGTATTTTCATTTATGAGCACACTGTTCTCATTGTACTGAATAGACAAGCCACAATAGTCAACTAAGTTAGGTTCCCTACAAGTTTGCTCCTTTTCTCAATCCTCTTCTCATTTTCTGCTTCCTTTCTTTTCCCTCCTACTTCTCCTCCCTCGAATAAGGTGTTAAAAGACTGTGACCAAGAGCTGTTGTTGAGCCAACCCAGTGGAACAAATCTGCTGAATATAGCTGAATATAGTATTACACAAATGGAATTTAACAGTGACTCACATAATAATTAGGTGGGAGAGCAAGCTGGTTTTGAAGACCTGTAATCCATTTATGCCAGAAGATGTGGTCAGCTTACTATTTGTCTGTCAAAAACCTTGATACCTCAGTAAAAAATTGAAATATTGGGGTACCTTGGTCTTAGTCCTGAATATTCTGCAGTAGAACCAGTTTTCTAGTGAAACGTGGGAAGGGATGTTACAGAAAAGAATGCAAGTGCATGAAAAAAAAATTTGCTGAGTGCAAAAAAGCCACAGAGCTTTCTACAATAGCTCAACTATCTTTGTGTTTCAAAGCTATGGCTGAAATTTCTCCTGAAGCCTACAATACTGCAGGGACATGAAGAGTCAAAAAAAGACCTGTACTGCAGGCTATGCAGTTCTGTGGCTACCGAAAATCTTGAGTGATCAAAACTTTGAAGTATGCATAGATCCTCTGAAAACTTCATGGATTTCTAAAAGGAACTGTCTGAAGGGGTTCTCCAAAGCTTCTGTGAAGGCAACATGTGTCAGTATAGCTTTCTCAGAGTAACAGGAGTTGTGTGAAATTGCTAGCTACCTTTTAAGGTTAGAAATACATTTTTCTAATACATTTCCACTTTCTAGTGTTTTGGGGTTTTGTTTTGCTTTGTTTTTCCCCAGCTGCTCTCCATTTATTTCCTTACACAAAAAAATCCATCATGGCTGGCATCCCACAAGTTAATTGTGGAACCTATCTTCTGGTTATTTCTACTGCTCTATGATTTTATGTTTATGGTTTACAGGCAAAGATTTGAAATAAGAGAGAATGAGGTTGAGTGCTAATTTTAGCTGAAAGAATATTCAAAAATTTCTGAATGCTTTGAGATACTTCTCGAGCTGGGGAATTCAAGCAGTAAAATGTTGTGTTTGGAAGGAATAACTCCTAACTGAAATGCTGGAGGAAATATCACTGAAGAATGATGTGGAGGCTTTTTCATTTTGCTTTTTTTTTTCTTTTTGTTTTAATCTTGGATTTATTTCTGTGTCTTCTTGCCCGGTTTTGTGCCCTAAAGACATGCTGATGTTTTTGAATATTAGGTACTATTTAATGCCGTTTTCTGAGAGTCATTAGCTTCCTTATAAGTGAAGCTTTCACTCTGATCTGCCCAGAGTGTAATTTCTTAATAAAAATGTAAGCTTTGTGCTTTGGATTTAAGTATACAAATAATGTAATACCTATATTCACGTATTGTTCCGTAAACTTCTTATTGAAAGCCCTATTATTGCTATTATAATATGAGAAGCCAAGTTACCATTCCATGAAGTGGAAATACCCTCTGTGTTATACTCTCCTGCATGTCTGTACCTCATGCTATGCTTTCATTTACTTTTTAAAAGAATACCAGTCTGAACCAGAACCAAGAGTATGTCTGAGCCAGTGCAAAACCTGATTGAGTGCAACATACATGAAAATGCAGCAATACACCTGATACTTCAGCCAGCAGTGTTTGAAGAGACAGTCCTACTAAGTACTTATTCCATAGTAACTGCAAACCTTTGACCATGGGTACAAGTCATATCTGAATAATTTTGTTATGTATGCAGCTATCCAGCTGAGCTGAGTTTTGGAATTACTGACCTTACTTTGAATGGTCTGTAGTTTCCTTCTGCTTTCCTTTTCTTTTTTAGCACTGCTAACACTGTGTTTCAGAGACAATTTCTTTGTTCTGTACAGAGAGATAAACTGTGAAATTAAGCCTCATCAGCACAGCAACTTAGTTTATTTAACACATTTTTGTGAGTAAAAAGTATGAAAAATGAAGAGCTGAAGCAAATAACTTTCCAGTGAATTGCTGTCTGTATTTCAGAAACGTATCAGTCTACAGAATTTCCCATAAACCAGTTAGGTTTTTATATATTTACATAACACAGCTAATTGCAAATAGTTATGTATTCTTTCCTTGCATTGCTTAAAATATTGGCACAGAAATAACACTAGATCTATCTTGTGGCAAAATGCCATAGCGTCGTCCAATTTCCGAGGAGCCATATGGCAATGGTACAGCCATCTGTTTATCTTGATATTCCTTTCCTGGCAAACCTTTTACCCATATGGGTTATTGGTGCCCTCATCTGTGTATATCATGAAGAGGTTCAAAACCAAAATCTATAATTTTCCCTGATATAACTTTTAACAATTACACTGAACATAAAGATCACACTGTCCCCATGTTTAACCTCATCCATTTTTGTTATGTACACACCTGCCTTCTTCTGTTAGATGCAGGAGCAATTTGATTTCCAGAATTTGTGAAAGCTGTCATCACAAGCTGTCAGGTTCGAGGCATCATAATCATCTCAAAGGACTGATAGCTTGTGCTTTGTGGATTTGAAACTTCATCACTAAAGAGATTAAATGATCCGTCCTTTTACATGCTGACAGGGTAGCAATTTTGTGTCAGTGTAGAGATTCACGCATTCAGACAGTAAAGCCATGCCGAATATATGTGGAGCCCTTTTACATTTTATGTGACAGCCATTTTCAATAATGTCTAAAATATTTGACATGCACTGTTCAGAATAATTTTAAATAAGGGAGAGTGTCGGCTTTCATCCTGATGTATTAGCAAGCCTGACTGAAATCATGTTTATATTCCATTTAACAATCTGCTCTTTAATTTCCTCTTTGCGTGAAAGAGTTGTTGCAAATTGGATACACCCAGAGTACAATTTTAAGTGTATATATGTTTCAAATCACATCAGAATAGATAAATATGGCTTTTGTTTATTTCGGGATTTTTTTTCCTGTTTTAAAGTAGTACAAACAATTCCATTCCAGACACCAAGCAAATGCAAAGACACAAGGAAAAAGAACATAGGCTAATGCATTTTTGGGGGCTATACTGAATTATGTACATAATGAATTGTTTTGCAGCTCTTAGGTGTTTGTTGACTAATGAAATACATTGACTTGTTGCATTCCACAAATTTGTAATACAGTTTATTTATGAAATTCATTGGTTTATTTGGCAACTTTATTGCTTTTCTTTAAAAGATCGTGTTTTGTGTACATTAGACTAGTTACAATTCATGCAATGTACTTTTATGAAAATTTAATTGGATTATCTCCCTGATTTTCTGTTAGGAATTTTTTAAAAATTATAATTGTATTTGTTTGCATTTTAAGTATTCTGTGTCTGCTGCTGATTTCAGTTTAGTGAAGTTTAAGATAAAAATCTGTTTAATTTTTAAGGATCTCTGCCATGGCCCTTGTTTTTTTGAATTCTTTGCTTTAATAACAACCCATTAAGAAATCACACATCCTGTTCCTTTCTCTTTTAGATGAATTTTACCAGACTTCTCACCATTCATTTTAGAACTGTGCCGGTTTGGCCAAAATCTAGTAATATAGCCCCTGAGAGAAAACCAGGTTACAACCACCCTTCCCCCCACAGGGTTGGGGAAAAAAGGAAATTTTTTCCTCGAAGGAAAGTGAAAGAGATAAAAACTATTTATTTTAACAAACACACAGGAAAAGGATAATGATGCTAAATAATGAATTAAAACCCTCGCTATAGAGAGAAACCTGGGAAGATTTCAGAGTCCTTCTGTAGGTGTGGTCTCTCTCCTCCTCGGAGCTGGTCAGTGAGGGCGTGGGCCCACCCCAGGGCCTCGGGGAGAAAATTCTCCTGATGTGTTCTGATGTTGTTGAAACAGTTCAGAAGAGAAGAAGGGAAAAAAAAACCAAAGTCCCAGGAAACAAAAAAACCAGCTGGCTGAAGAAAAAGCAAGCAGGGTGCTCCCTTCATGCCTTCCGCAGTCAGACCACTGAGGAGTGTAATCTCTGTGTCCTTGAGAAGCTGCTTTGGAAAGTTCGTCTGGTTTTTTTTTTTTTCAAGCTCAGTTTAAAGGCACAGAAAAGGCACAATATTACTTTTTGGGCATAGAGCATGATAGCGGATACACATGATAGAGTCACCCCAAGACAAGAACCAAGACTGTTCTTCAGCTCTTCAAAAGCTCTTACTATCCCAACCACTAACAAATCAGCCACTGGCTCTGATACTAGCAAGACTGAGACATGATTTAACTTTTTATGTCACATTGCATGCTTGCGTGCATATGTGTGCTTTCATCCCCATTGCTGCTCTATATACCATCTATCATCTACAGATATGCTCCAACTCTCATCTTTTCTTTCTAATCCCCTTCCATGTTTGTACATTTGTTGACACACCTCTCTCTGCTATATCTGTGAGCAGATACTTGAATCAAATTTGGCAGCAGACAAGCTCAGTTCCATTTTTTGTGTAAAAACTTCCCATGAAATAGAAAGTAAAGTATTCACAAGACTCTTAGTCCAAGACTGGTGCACCAAAAAGGGAAGAGTTTTAATCATTGAGGAGTTAATAAAACTGATTTTTTTTAAGAAGGCACCCTGATTTAACCTGTCAACTTTACTGTGGTGTTGAGTGTTCTGTAACAGGTGCAAATACTTTTCATTTTGAGCAAGGTAATTCATCTCACTCTTTTCACTTGAATGGTGCTCTTTCATTCCATACGAAGACATAATGCCCCCTAGCAATGTTCAGACATTTCTGCCTTCCTTGCTTCCTTTAAACTTTCTGCTAGCTGAGGACATTTACATTTGAAAACCTGCTTGGCTTCCAAGGGGTTGAAGTTTCTATTTTGGGACACCTTGAACATATCCTCTTGGTCCCAATTTAGTAAATATATCTCTGTCTAGCGACTCAGATTCTGCCTTAATGGTCTTGGCATAAGGAGGAGACAGCTGTGACTTTTCTCCCTCTTTTCCAACATGTCAGTGTCCTAGCAACACATGAATAATACTGTCATGAAAAGAGCCTAGAGCAGAAAGAATAAAGAGATAAAATATTGGGGTGCGCTGGCTATCAAAGTAAAATAGAGGAAAACATATATGCTATAGTTTCCAGCATCTGTACTATAACTGCACCAGGCTCCACAAAAGGGCAGAGATCAAAGGCAATACACCTGAATCAGCATGTTGTTTCACCCAAGATAACATTGCCACTGATAATCCCTTCTCCAAGGCAATTCAATGATAACATAAATCTAGCTCTTTCAGGACCCAATCTAGAACTTTTGCTTCCTTCTCTACATGGTGCAGCTCTACGGGTGTTTAAAAGACTAATCAATCATAAAATATAAAACAAGTTTAGGTACTTAGAGCCTGAGACTACAATTGAACTATGAAGTGAGATGGTCTTCAGTGCTTCCCAAATTCCTAATCCCTAGCATTTCAAGCTGATGACCCAACGAGATCACACCATACCTCCCATCTAGGCAAAAGTCGGCCATACACTTTCTGAGAAGAGGCAGAAAGATGAGTGGAAGAAGGAATCATATGTGTCTAAACTTCTTCTTGAGACAAAATGGGGTGACAGCTGGAACAAATAGACAGACTGAGTCCATCATGCAAATGCAACATACTTAGGTTTTGAACATGGAATTTGTAAAGATATGGAGACGGAATTTTTACAAATTCTCTTCTATTGCATTACAGCTTCTCTGATAGTTCGTATATCACTTTCTCCAAGCTACGTTTTGTGTTACTATGAATGCACCACATCAAGAAATAATAAGATCTGAAAGTTCAGGTAGCTTTAAAAAAGAGGCTGCAAAATCTCAGTTAACTGTCTCTAAGTAACTTTGGAACTGAGCACTTACCTAGGAATCCCAACCAGTGCTTTTCAAACCATGAAGGGCCGGAGAAAATGCTAAAGTATAAATAAGAGACTGTGATGGTTTTGGCAGGGCTAGAGTTAATTTTCTGCATGGTGGCTGGTATGTGACTGTAGTTTGGATCTATGCTAAACACAGAGTTGATAATATAGAGATGTTTTTGTTTCTGCTGAGCAGGGCTTACACAGAGCCAAGGACCTTTCTGCTTCTCATACTTCCATGCTGGCAAGGAGACTGGAGGTGCATGGGAGGATGGGAGAAGACAGAACTGGAACAGGTGAGTCAAACTGACCAAAGGGATATTTCAGACCGTATGACATCATGCTCAGTGTATAAACCTGGGAGAAGGAGGAAGGGGGGGATGTTTGGAGTGATGGTGTTTGTCTTCCCAAGGCACGGTTTCACCCGATGGGGCCCTGCTCTCTTGGAGATGGCTGAACACCTGCCTGCCCACGGAAAGCAGTGAATTAATTCCTTGTTTTGCTTTGCTTGTGTGTGTGGCTTTTTTTATTCCTATTCAATTGTCTTAATCTCAGCCCACAAGTTCTCTAGCTTTTAGTCTTCCAGTTCTCTCCCCAAACCCACAGGTGAGAGAGTGAGCAAGTGGCTGTGTGGCTGCTGGCTGTGCTTAAACCGTGACACAGACTTTTAATTAAATCAGTGTAAAATCAGCTTATGATAGCATTAATCAATGGCTTAGTGCAGTTAACAATAATAAAATTAAGTGGTCACAGCCCACAACTTACTGCAGATAAAGAAACAGGCTTAGTGAAGGCTTTAGTGTTTTCTCCTCTCACTGACAGTAAGCTACGTAAATCTTCAGCTAAAGAACTCATCAAGCATGCCCCTGGCTTTATTAGAAAATGCAAACTTACCTCTTGAGCTGCTGTATTTAACATATGAATACCATTAATTAGTACTGATGTCAGGAATAATTTCTTTAAGGAGAAGACCAATGTACATGTCACCCTCACTCTGATCCTCGTGAAAAAGCTCTTGCTCCTGGACACTGGAAACACTGCTGTTTTCCAGTGAAAAGGGCTGGCATCATGTGAAAGCACGGCTGGAAGGCTCCTGGCTTATTATCCAGTGTTCTATTAATGGACATGATGTTTGGCATTAACACTGCGAACAAAACTCTTTGTTACTTTAAATCCACTGACGCCTTGGAAACAATGTTCAGGTTAAGCAATTTCTTTGGGCAAAGGCATAAGAAATCCTCTGTGGAACCACAACAAAACTGCAGATATCTACAGATTTTTCAGTAAGCACAGATTTTTGGAGACTTGGAAAATAACAATATCGGTATTTTTTATTTTTTAATTTATATCAGACTGGGTAAGAATTGCAAAGCCTGATGTTTCATGAGAGAAAGGGAAAAGAGGGTACTGCTCTATATAACGAACACAACACCTTGTGGCTCAAGAGATTTACTGGTCTCTCAAGAAAATCGTGCATCCACTTTTGCTGAGATCTTGCTCTACAGTCAAAAACATTTGGGTTTTTTTCCAAAAAAAGGAAAAAATCACTCCAATAATAAGTGTTCTCTAACCTCTTTGCATATTAAAACTCTACTTTTCACGTGCCCTTTTACACAATCACTTCAAAAGACTGACTGTAAGAGGTGATCAGGCAAAAGTATTTCTTCCCATTTTGTAAAATTGGTTGCTTTATTAAACAAGACACAGTTTGACTGTGATTCACAACAAATAGTACACACAGGATGCTTACAATTTTGCACGTGTTGTTGGCAGCAGGTAAAAGGAAGCTTCACCACCGCCACCACCTATCTGCAGAAAAAGAAGATATATTGATTAAGATGTGCTTCTGGACAAGATATCTTAACTTGAATTAAGGTTTTATTACAGTTTTTTCTTACTTTTATTCAGTTAATTTAGAAATTATGTTAATGCCTATAGCAGTGGCTGAAGTTTAAAGCGAGATTATATTCTAGCACTAATGAAACTTCTGTCTAGTTTCAGAGATTTTTTAAAGTGCTAACTTCAGTTTTGCTTTCCCTCTCTTGTCCATAAGTGATCAGAGACCAAAGCTGTAGCAGAGCTTATTTGGGAGATAAAAAAAATGTTTTTTCAAAGAAAAAGAAGAGATGAAAACCAATTAGATTAAAAATAAGACATACAAAATACTGGTTGAAGAATAAATTGAATCAGGAATTCATTGATGCTTAATCCAAGTTAAATTTTGAGCTTTTTATGGGGAAAAAAAAAGCAGTACTACGAGTGAGCCATTACTTGGATGTGTTTGTTGAATCACAACTGCAAAAAAAAAAAAAAAGATGAAAACAGAAGTGGTACAGTGCTTCCTCTTTTCTTCTCCTGCCCCTCTTTACCTGTCTGCTGAAGATTTTGTGCTACTAGAACTCCAGGACAACCCAGTGCTACAACTTCTTAGCACATCTTCAACACCATTTTCCAGATCAAGAGAGACGGAAAGAAGCTGCAGCAGTGTGAGGGGAATGAGAGCATGTAAAGGGTGAAAAGGAGGTAAACCCATGTCCTACAGGAAGATCTGTCCATTGCTATTTAATCTTTTCTAGTCTTTAAAACTGCATTTTTGAACACTGGCCAACTAATTAATTGTTCTAAACATTAATCAAAGGTACAACTTCAACCATAACTGGAGTGAAAGTGGAAGCAAATGGAAAAATCTGCTGGTTTGTCCCACTTAACACAACATGAAAAAGGGAAATAGAGAAGTAAAGTCCCTGGTCCCTTTTCCTAACATAAGATAGGATTACACAGTAACAGGATATTTCTGCCGCAATCTTTTCCTTTTCAAGATAGTTGCAAGTGATTTTTCAGAGAACATAGGCAATTTCCACACATAAAATAATTTATTGTTTCTAATCTGCTTATGTCCACATGAAATACATGAATACAATGGCAAGAGCTTGGTTGATGAGAAAAAGAGAATTTGAATGCACAAAGATCACAGAAAAATGGTTGCAGGGAAAAAAATGTTCTGAATATATGACTGTGATTTGTATCAAAAACGTTGGATGCCTTTCCAGTTTTCTTTCAGAAGAAAATTCCAGTTAATCGACCTGATTTGTTAAACACGTTGATTTTGGCAAGATTTCGTATTTCAGTGAAAACTAGTCCTGTGAAAACTCTTGAAACCAGCTGCGTTTGCAGGCTTAATGACTGTCTTATGCCCTAAAGCGCAAGAACTTCTATATAGTATGCCGGAAGAGCAGTAGTAGTCCAAAAGATTTTGATGGTAAAGAGGGACCTGGATGGGTCAGTCATTGCTTACTTTGCTAAGAGACTGAGAAAAAAAAATGCCTTTTTCATTAAGTTATGTACATAAGATTTTCCTTCTATGTCCATCCTAAGCCAGTGTCCTTATACAGGTTGGAGATCACCACTTCATTGACTTAGAAAGCAAGTTTCCAACTGGGTATAGCTCATTAAAAAAATTTGTCTTTATACCATATTATCCCTAGTTAAACGTACCTAATTATAACTGCAATATCTTATTACAAATCTGCCATGCATCCCTTAATTTTATTATGTCCTGCTGCCCAGCAATTCAGTAGTAGAATGGAATCACTTCATTCATTTTTTTTGCATTTTTTAAACCTTGTGTTATGAATTTTCAGGTTGACTTCTCTGTGAACTCTGCATACAATTATTTAAGACCACATCTAAAAAATAATCTTTTTTTTCTTTTTTAGAATTGGTACAGTGTGATGGAAGCAAAAAGCTAACACTGCAATCTCTCACGAGGAATTAATTTTGTTTGTCATTTTTTCCTTATTGTAATTTGAAATGTGTCTGTTACAACAGAAATTTGTTATTCTTGTTTGCTGACAGAATTCATAGAATGGTTTGGTTAAAAATCTACAACAAGAGCACTGGCCATTCTGATTATGCATTCAGTTAGAATGAAAGATACCTTAAAAATATACAGTATTGCATGGTCCAGAAGACTTATTACTGTGCAGTGTCAACAGTCATAGAATTACAATTGGATAATGTCCTTGAAAAATGGTCAACATGAGGAATGACAATAGTTTGAGGGCTTTTTCTTTTGTTTTTTGGGGTTTTTTTTTCTGTGTGTGTGGCTAAAAATAACAGAGAATGGAAAAAAATATTAAAATAAACAATAATGAAAACAGGACTAAAATTTGCTCAACAGTCTTCCATTTAACTAAAATTATAAGTTAAAAGAGAGTTAGTAGTTAAATATCTTATTTCTTCTTGTTAAGTAATAAACAAAAAAAAAATTGTGAGTGTAAAATTCCAGTTAGATAAACGTCCTAAAATTCTCCATAATTATTTAGACTCTTAGGAACCCCTGCAGAAAGACTAAAGGGTACCTGAGTATGGAAGTGAAATGATTCTTTTGACACATCTAACTCTTCCAGGCCATCAGGGTGGTATCAGATATTGTGTCAGCTTTACAAGTTAGACAGTATTCAAATGATAGGTATGTGACATTCTTCACGAAAGGAAACGTCACATTAAAAATTGAAAATATTTAGAAAAAGTCAGACAAATGCAGCTGTAAAGTGTGAGTGGCTAAAATCAGAACAAAGAAAAAAACGGTGAATTAGCATACAGAAATGCTTTAGAATGCCACAACAACACAAAGACAGGCAGGCTCAGGCTATTTCATATCATTCCATTTGACTTGTTGTTGCCCCCTGCCTCTCAACTTTCAATCCAGGAGAACAAATGCTTTGTGTGATATTTTAATGAATTCTTTGCACATTTACTCTCACTAAAGCCTATTTTCTCAGTGTTAATTATAACAGTCCTCCTGTTACTAAAAAAATAAATGCTATCCTAATGGTGTCCAGTTCTTGATTTTTTCCCTCTGGAAAAAACAGTATTATTGTGCAGCAGCATGCGTAGGATGCTCCAGTTCAGATTCTGTCAATATTTTTATTAACTCATAATTTCAGAGGTTTCAAAGCTTACGAACTATATTCTATGCACAACTGGACAGGACCTGACAGTGCCTAAGACCTAAGCCTGGGGCCAAAGTCAATACACCACTCTCAGAAGGGTGAGAAAGCTAGGTAATTCTTATATATACAAAGAATTTCTGTTAAATGATATAGAAAGATCTGTAAAACAATGATATATCTACCATGGAATCACAGCCATGTGGTGTTTTTGAAGTTACAACTGTATTATTGTTTATACTATATGTTTTTTATAAATCAATGACTGACAGATAAACACTGATTGTTCTAAGGTAATCTGATTGTTTTCCCTGATCCAGTACTATATGCTGCACACAGTAGGCATATCACTTTCATTTATTCTGAAAAAAGCACAGGTGTCTGTCATTTTAGTTGCAGCAATCTATATTTTTTCTGAGGAAGATGAGTCTTCGTAAAGCAGAAGCAATTGTCTGCAACATTATAAATCATGTAATACAGGAAGTGTTATGACATTACATCAGCCAACTACACAGCCCCAGTTCTTCTTTCCTTAAACACTCAATGGTTTAAAGAAAAGAAAACACTATCTGGATTACAGCCATGAGGCTAAATTAGTAAATCTGTTGCTAATAAACAGCCCAGCTGAAAGCATACTCATGAGTGAAGAATCATAAAAATCAAGATAAGCTAAAAAATCTCAGCCATTTTTAATTATAAATTATGCAAGCCCAAAAACTAAAAAAAAAAAAAGTCTCATCAGATTTTGAGTATTTCTTATTTTTAAAAGAGTGAATCTTCAACATGGGAGCGCCTTCCTGCTCTGTTACCTATAGAGGACCAAAACTGATTGTGTAGGAGCAAAGAAGGTTCCAAAGCCAGGAAATGCCATTTCCGGCAGAAGCACTACCCTATCGGTCAGAGGTGCATTCACAGTACTTTGTATGCTTAGTGCTGGCTTCCTCCAGACTACTGATGTCAGCTCTGCACAGTTCGAAGTCAGCCCTTCTTACATCACTCTTACGCATGCCCTGTGTCACATTATCTTAAGAAGACACAGATAAAGACGCCAGCTACACAGGAAGAAATGTAGACAGAAGTTTGACTGGCATTTTGGAGATACAAGCACAGTTTTCTTCCAAGAAGCTTGGCCTTGCTCTTGAAGACAAACTCAAATGATTCTTTTGGAAAATATTATCAGCACTCTGAAGTCTACTGAAAGACAAGTGTACACAAATTTCTTGTTACATATGTGAATATTTTCAAATTAAATATTAGTATATTTCTTTACATTTAAGCAGGATGTTAGCAACAACTTTTGATTTACCATTTTAAAATCTGTTTCCAAGTATTAGAGTATTTAATTTGCAATTCTAGTTAATGCATATTTTAACTGCAGTGAAGATTACAGCCTTAGTTAATGACAGGGCGTAAAGATGTTTTCATCAGGTAGATATTTATTGATATCTTTGTAGTGACGAGTGATAACCCATTTAGCATTTCTAGAAGTGTTAACAAACACTGAGAACACTGCTACTGCTATTTTGGATAGGCAGTCCTCCATGACACTGGTACAGGTTGAATTACCATGGCCTTCTCTAGGGAATTAGGAAAGTTTGTTCAGCTCTTGTACAGAAGCATTTGAGAATTTAGCATTTAGAAATTAAACTAAAGCAGTTCACCCTTCAAGCAAAGAGTGACTATGAAACAGAAGTTCATATTTAGAAAATATATTACTAAAAGAGCTAACCACTAATTAGCCCTTGTCAGTAAGCCTTTTAGTTCATCAGAAAGAAATCTTACACTGAAAAACTCCCTCACCAAAACTTCACTGTAATTCAATATAATAAGAAAGATTTTGCTAGAAGAAAGAAAATTGATATATGACACAGTCGAAGACAGTATGGAAGTACGATTATGGTTTACTGCATACTTAATGATCTGAGAGCACATTTTATGAAAATTTATTTATAGTGAGATAGGTACGTAGGTAGCTCTGTGGTCTGTGCCTGAATTTAGTGCTTCAAAATATGCTAGACTTAAAGGAAAGTATTTAAAGATGAATCATAATAGTCAAAGAAGAATGAAGTTATGAAAGCAATTTAAATTTTTTTTATTATTGTAGTAAAAGTTTATGGTTTATTTTTGCTTCCATTGAAGTGACTGGCATAATTTCCATTCTCTTCTTAGTTTCCTGTTGTCTGTTTACTTATCCTTTATGTTGTTCAGAGCTAGGTGTGACTTTCTCTTAAGTTTAAGCTGGAGTGTGTTGTTTCAAAATCAATTTATAGATTCTAGTTCACAAAGAAATGAGCAGCTACTTTCCCTTGCTATGGCTAGACCTTTTGCCCAGGTGCGAGTACTGCATTTGAGTCTGTATTTCTTACAGGTAAGAAAGAATTTGATTGAAATATATTCACTTGTTCTGAGGGAAAAGGATCTCAATCTCTTTTTGCTTATTGCCTCACTTGGTATAAATAATTTTATTATTAGACTATGGAGGCTCCACTTTATGATTGCAGTCTTTGTATGTGGAGGTTTTCAACTGCTTATAAAATACTCAAATATTTATTGAGCCAAAATAAAAATGTATATGACCCTGTAAGCTTTGACAAAGCCATTTGCCTGGTTCCTGGTTCCTGCTTCAGAATATATTTTCATACCTCGTATGAAGACAGAGAACATGACTATAAGACATCTAGAGTAACTTATGACAGCATTTTTGATTGAACACCTTGGACTTTTCTTCTAGGAGTATCTGAATAACCTTTAGAGCAATGGAAGAATCCCTAACTGGCCTTTTTGATTTGCTGGGTGAATGCATTGAGTTTATGCATTAAACAAGCTAATTCCTTATTATTAGTTTTAGGACTTTATTTTCTCTGTATATGGATTGAATTATTTCAAACAAAACTGAATAACAAGCAACCCTGATTGACATTTGCTCAGTGAACAAGATTATGTCAATCAGAATCTTTCTTTCCCAACTTATGTGATCAGGTGAGTACCTAAGGAGTGATTATTTAAATGGTTCTATTTCTATATTTTTGAAAGGGAGGTAAAAATGTCCACTAAAAACACTTTAAAGGAAACCTCCAAGAACCACTCATACATGGAAGCACTCCTCCCAACTCTCATTTCCCATAAGGAATAGCTAGCTGTGGCTGATGTTCATATGGAGATTTTTAAGTATTAGTTCACATTCTTATGTATATTTATAAAGTCAGGAAAAAAATCACTGAGAGGTCTACCTTGTTTTGCAGAGAAATAATTAATGATCTCAGGTCATAGCACAGATAATTAAAGATAAACAAACCAAGATCTAACCTACAGAAAAAAAAGTAATGCAAGAAATGACTATTCCCTGTGGAACTTAAGAGTGTTGATTTTCAATATAATGTTAAGTCAAATAATTTAATAATTCTTACACTGTTTTATACTGTTTCAGGGGAGAAAACCTGAATATCATACAGTCAAGTTTCCCATATGAAATAGTCAGAGTGTAGTAGTAATTTCACTCTTTACTTTTCCTATATGAAGTAAATGTCCACACAAAATTTTAAGCAGAATGCTTTGGAATCAGATCAATATTCAGTGAAATCTGATCATCTGTAGATTGCCTGTGTAAGTATGAGGAGATTTCCTTCAGAGAGAAGGATTTTCAGATCTTTGAGTGAACAAGAAAAGAACTCACATTTCCTTAGAGCTGTGTGCCCTGAATACTTGTAGCAGCACAATTCCTGCACATGCCTCTTGTTTACAGTACTCTCATATGCAGATGGCAGATACGTTGCCAAGAAGAAAAACCAACCATAAGGATTGGGGGACTGTGGTATGGCGGACTTAAAAAATGTGGGCAGGATTCAGTCTTGAAGCCATGTGTTGTAAAATAGAGAGGCTAAGGCTGCATTACAGATAGCATAACCCAGAGAGGGACAGACCCACAGAATTAAATAGACCATGTGGAGCAGCTTACATCATTCCCTGCACATTTATTTCATACTTGCTGCAGCTGGACCCCCTTGTCCAAATGACCATTACTAGTTGGAGAATATTCAGTGCCTACCTGAGGAACATGTTCTTGTTCAGTTTCATCTGACAGGAAAGGATCAGGGGAGCCAAGCAAAACACACCAACTGGGGAGGACTAGGTGACTGATTCCAAACAAATGCTAAAGTGTTTCTCTAACCATAGCACCATTTTATCAGTCTAGTTACTCTCTAACAGGCCTTTGGCATCTTCCTGTGAATCCCATTCTCATTAAATATATATGTATATTTGGGTCATGAAAAAAGAAGAGAAGCTTCTCTTATTAGCACAACTTTAGGCATATGAACTCCATCAGAGAGCAAGATTTTCAGGTGCAACCAAGTAGATATTTAAAAGGCATTGTTTGAAGAGGTAGTAGATCACAGGCACTATAACAACAAAATTCTCATTATTTATTTTTTCCAACAGCAAGATATAGTGAGAGAAAGAAGGGAAATAAGAAGGTATAATTTTATTTAATTTACCAGAAAAAAATCTGTTCCCACAGATACTGATGCATTTCTGCAAAAAAAAGCCATAAAATTCTTCTAATTATGAATATTTTTAGTAATCTGAAACATTGTCATCAAGGAGTATATCTGAACTTGCTTTGTGATAAAGGCACTTTCCATCTCTCTACCTTGCCCAACTTCCCACAGAAACTGAAATTCATATTCTGTGTACTGGCAATGATGTCAAAAGCCTATAGGTTGACAAGCTAAAGTAATTATTTTCATTATAAGGAACAGAGTGGGTTGCATCTACAGGGTTTTTTCTGAAAAATTCTGCTTTTGTCCACTGTAATTGTCTGTGATAAACACGTACAGAAAATGGAAAGCACAGCAATAGATTTCAATAGGGATAGAACTCTGTTTCATACCTATAATTTAGCTTGTTAAAAATGTTAAATCCACATATTTCTATTTGAAAGCATTTCAGACCTTTGATGTTTCTATACTGGTCTGAACATAAATGCTACTAAGCATAGTTAAGGCTGTAAAGTGATAGAAGTTACAGGTACACAGTAACAGAAAGTACCCTTTCTGTTAGTTTTATGTCTGAATGTGTCTAAAATAGGCTGGTGCTGAAAAAAAGTGTTATCCCTCAAAAAGAAAACCCCAAACAGAAAGCAATGCCTCATTTTTAATAACGTGTGGTTTATCTTAGCACTCTCCCCAAACCAGACGTACTAGCACGTTAAAACATTTTACCAGGTTACTACTAATGTAATATGCATTTAAAGGTGATATTATGATCATGACATTTCTTTGAAATACTTGGTTGGGTTTTTTCTACACCATTTCTGCACAATCCCTTCTCTGGAATTACTGGTCTTAAAATCTTTCTCCTTTCCTGAAACTCTGTGGCTGTAATACTGCCTTTTAGATCGTCACTTCCTACAAGGTTGCTAAAAGTATTCCTTTTTACACTCTGGCCTTTGTATGGTTGGAGGAGAAAATCACCTAATTCAGATGTGATATCAGAACACCAGGACTGGCTGATATTGGCAAAGCTGTTGAGTACTATAGCTGGGGTTGGATGTTGACTACATCTCTGGTGGAGGACATAGCTGAGGAGCATATAATTGTATGGAGATCTATTTCTCCCACCTGGACAACAGGGCAGTAATAACAGGGTTCATCTGGCTGCCTACATGAGGAAAGACACAGCTGCTGTCATGAAGAAAGACACAGAGCAGAAACCCTCTAGGAAGAATTGTTCCTTTCTCTGAAAATCACATTTCTTTGGAGAGAAGTAGAAAATATCCTTTTCCAAGTTTTTTGGGGGTTTTATTTTCTCCCTTTTTTAAAAAATACATCACAAGTTAACATCTCTCCCTATCTTCATTCAAGTGGTTTTAGCCCAAGTTGTGCAGGTAGAAGATATCGCATTAACCTGTTTAGGCACAGAACACTTAATAATTAGTCAAAAATACAAAAAATAGAAAAAATATCACTGTTCTGAGTGGGCCAGATAATTTATCATTGTTAAAGCAGCTGCTCCAGTGATGACCTGAGGGTTATCTTAGAACTGTCAGTTTTTCAGAGAGCCTAATTTGAAGACAGAAACTCTCAGTATTATGGAAAAAACAATTCTATTTATTAAAATGAGAAATAGTTCCACTTGCGTCTTCAAAAGAACTTGTAGAATGGACATTTTCATTTTCATTTTTCAAAGAATGCTTGTTCCAGAACCTGTTACACACATCTACACACATCCAAACACTCATCTACAAAAGAAAGGCCTGAGGATTGAAATTATTTAGAACAGCATGGGAGGGGCTCTTCTTAACGATATGCATTATTATGTCATGTTATGTTATTATAGAACTTGTTGCAGCCTGTAATTATAACAAAATGTGTCTTCTCCTTCCCTGAGGATGTCTCATGTTGCCTTGTGAGCAAAGACCAACTCAATTTCCCTTTGTCTAGGGTCCTTCAGCTGTGTCCCACTTGGCTTCCACTTCTGTTACCAAACTTGAGTTCCAAGTTAGGATATTACTAGCACTTTTTCTTTAATTATGTCAAAATGCATTTAACTTGGAGAATGAGTTTAAAGAAATCCAGCTGAAATGTTTGAAACTAGCAACTCACTATTTTCGGCAGATATAGTTGATGATCTCGTTCTTATCTGAATTCTTATCTCTTTCTAGCAAAGGTGAAAATGTTCTGAATAAATTTACAAACATTTCTACTGATGTGTTTGGGCAGGAGGCTCTGATAAATAAAAAATCAATGCATGAGATAAATATCAGTATGTTTACACTGGGGGAAAAGGAAAAATATTTTATGAATATGGTCAAATGAAATCAAGAAGTAATTTTGAATAGGCTTAGGTAGACCGGCTTCAAGGAGGAATAGCACAGGAAACATAGGTGTCAATTATCCATATTAGAGGTGAAAAAGTGAGCAGACTGAACAAGAAGAAATCCCCAAGACAAAGAAAGGTAAAAGAAAATTTAAAACACAGCTTATTTTTAGAAATTGTCTTCCTGCCTGAAACTGGATTAAAATAAGTTGAAGGAGATAGCAGGATTCTGGAGAGTCATATACACAGAGCTGCAGACTGCTGCAGGGTAGTGCTTCAGAAGCCACAAGTTATTCCAAGTGAACAGAGCTGTTCACCAGCTCATATAGCAACACAAGACACACCTAAGCAGAAAAAAGAAATTTATTGAATCACAACTGATGATGCTGACACAGTAGATAGTCCCATCTGATGAAGACATCTAAGTGAGAGTCTGAGGGACCTTCTGCTGTCAGAGCTCCCTGGAGCTCTCCAGGGTACCTGAGTCTGGGAATGAGAGCAGAGCCTCGGTATTTCACATCACTCTCTGAAGTCATCATTAAATAGTCTAGGCTCCTAATTCAGATAGTATGAGGACTGAAGTTAGATGTTGTAGATAAATCACCTATTTCAGCCACTGTAATCTTCCATTTTCTTTATTCTGAGCATCTGGAAAATATCTGAGGAGCCAATGTTTAGCCTCTGTTATTTGTATAGTGGGCATCAGATGAAATGGTAGAAATGCAGATTAATTTGTACTGCATTGTTGCTTATTGGTCCTAAACAAGATAAACCTTTATGCACAGGAAATTGTATCCCACTGCAGATTTTCTAAAAGCTGACTGATGATGTGTTACCTATTGGCAAATATATTTCAGGATTTGTTAGACATGCATCTTCCAATATCCCTACACTGCTTTCATCAACTGTATTATTGTAAAATCAATAAAATATTGAAAAACTTTTGTTGAAAAGTTCTTAGGCAGCTGACTTTTGGTTGTCTGTAATAAATGATCATGACTGGCATTTTTAAACCTTGAATTTCAGATGCATAAGTATGTATTAAATAAGAGGCTAAAGATGCTGAATAAGCTAATGTGTTTGTCACTTGTGCAGATTCCTGCTCAGCTGTGCTGATGTTTTCCTTAATAAACACTTGCTCAGGAAGTCCTCAAGCATAGTGTGCAATCCACCAAGTTAGTGAAGAACAAAATAAATTAATAAAAATCTGGTGCACAAAATCTTCTTTGGGCCCTCTTTCCAGTTTACAAGGAAAGGTAGCTCACATATTTGAGCAATCCACTTGCAAAAGGAAACTTACATAAAAACTCACATACAGGTAAGAGCTTGACAGTTCCAGGCCTCATTTACAAACCAGGTTTGTGATCTGAATTCTGCAGTATGCAAACTAAGAAAGCATGCGGTGGAAGTGGACGCAAACCTCCACAGAAACATCAAGATTAATCACACATTGGCAGGAAAATATTACAAAGTTGATGAATTTTTAATTTGCCACATTTTTTGTAAAATAAGCCACTTTCTTTTCGCCTTCTCAGTACTCTAAAATTGTGTCGGGTTTTTTGAAAGAAAAATCTCGAAAAGATAAGAGTTCATCAAGCATAGGCTTATAAATTTCAGTTTAAACCAGTGATAAAACCTTTACCATGCAGATACATGTTTTCCTTTCCCCTCAATACATGAAGGTAAAAATTGATCGAAAATGCATAATGTAGTTCTCTGACTCTCCTCTGTAAGTGTATCACTGTTTGCACATCTAATGAAGCAATGAAACTCGTGTCCAGAAATAACAATAACATTACATGAATGGGCATCTCACCAGCAGTAGAAAGAGCTAGGATACTGACATCTGTGAAAATATCAGTGCAGAATAGGTTCCTGAGCATCCAGGTTTTTCTACTACTTCCCAGACTATTGGTTTATTTTTGAACAATTGATTCTCAATAGTATATTACTCAATACAATTACAGGGGGAAGGTTTTTGTCTCTCCAACACAGCCATTCACTCTACTTAAACATTCAAGCTGTGTCATTTATGTACACATTCCATTCTCTCAAACTGTTAAATTCTCATCTTTAGTAAAGAAGACAATGCTCATGGAGGTTTTGTGTTGTCTACATAAATATTTGTGCAATGTACTTAGTGTGGCAACATATGATTGCTGAAGATAAAGCAGATTCTTCAGGCACAAGAGTACTTGTAATAATGGAAATGAATGACAATACAGTCTCTGTGCAGGTTGGGGTGAGAGGAAGGAGAGATGGATGAGATGCATTAAGTGCTCAGTGCAAATTCCCAAAAGCTTATGAATATGCAGAGGTATCAGTGAGAATGTGTGACTATGGGAATATTTTCAGATGATAATTCCAGAGTTTTCTCAACAATCTGTATGTAGTTTGCCATCTGCAAATCCTCTTAAAGGAGTATGAATATGGAGTAAGTGCAAAATGGAACGAAGGCCTGTTTACAGAATGAATTGGCAGATTTCATACTGTTTGCTCTGGAGAACTACTGCAAATATGTTCATTCAAAATTTTATTTAATTTATGCTAATAAAATAAGACAGATCAGTAATAGGGAAGAAAAAAGGGCATGGTAAAACACTAATATGTGAGCTCTGAAAGCTCCACATTTTTGTAATTCTCATCAAGTGCTGTTTTATGATTATTTTTTCTTCTCTATGGCACTATATGAATACCCCTGGGGCACCAGGAATCCAAAAGAAGTTAGAGTAATTGATAAGTAGTTGCCTAAGATCACCATTCATCTGGCATAAATGTTGCATCAAAGCTGACATATTTTCAAAATCTTTTCATTTGGCTGGTAA
Source organism: Rhagologus leucostigma (assembly GCA_013397725.1). Classification (NCBI taxonomy): domain Eukaryota; kingdom Metazoa; phylum Chordata; class Aves; order Passeriformes; genus Rhagologus; species Rhagologus leucostigma. The sequence continues at coordinate 7,126,006 of VZTD01004799.1, forward strand.
TGTAAGCAAAACACTGAAAGGCAAATTACTTCTACACGATCAGATTAAGTAGAAGGTTCACAGCCAATACTAAGAAATACTTTTCACAGTCTGTTGTAATAACTTTTTAGCAAAATAAAACATTTTTTCTCAGTGAGGGAGAGTCGGAAACACAATTTACATCATTCAAGGTATAAACTGACTTAAGATCTATAAATCATGGTCACAAGCATTCCTGACTTTGTCTAGGTGTGATGACACCTTGGTGAAATATTGGATGTAACAGATCCTGTTCTGAAATGGTGATATAGCCACACTGTTCCCCTGTTGCTGGGCACTACACCAGTGACTTGTACCTGACCTAGGAATAAAGACAGAACTGTAACACATCCCATTAGAATTTGACTCTGATTGCAGTCTCTTACTCACACTGGAGCTGGATTAAGCATATTTTTCAATGTATAGACTTTGTTGTTAGCACTCTGCCTGTGGCAAACTGTTTCTGCAAGGCAGGGCAAATGGGTAAACTAGGTAGGGGGAAAAGTCTAAACCAACCAAAAAAGTCTTAGAGGCACTTAATTTGATTTTCAGGCTCCAAGGACTACAGGTTTTGTCTAATTACCTCATACTAACTCATGTAAATGTTATATGTGTTCTGTTTATGTGTCTGATTATAAATATTAATAAATAATAATTAGTGCATTAGTTAGTAATAAAACCTACTTACTTATTTTTTAATAACTTGAATTTTTCTGATTGAGGGAAGTGATGTGAGAAAGTGGATCCTGTTGCTGTATTAACTGCAGAAATTATCTGCAGGTCTGGAACTGGTCCTCCTTCTTTCTCCTTGCTGTCTTCTATCTTATTTGAGAAGGCAACTTAGACTGAGATTTTCAGAGCATCTGAAATCTCACAGTTCTTAGAAAGGCATAGTCTCTCTTGTCTTTCCATGCTCCCATGTACACCATGCTGACCCTCCACAATGCCTTCTGGACATTGGAACTGACCCTACCCAGTGCCTGCTGGAATGTCTGGAGGGTAGGTTTCGATTAGCTGTCAGGAAGAAATTCTACACTATAAGGGAGGTCAGGCACTGGAACAGGTTGCCCAGACAGGCTGTGGACTCTCCATCCCTGGAAGTTCTCAAGACCAGGTTGGATGAGGCTCTGAGTAACCTGGTCTAGTGGAAGGTGTCCTTGCCCATGACAAAGGGGTTAGAACTAGCTGGTCTTTAAGGTTTCAAGCCCTAACTACTCTATGATTCCATGACATTCCAAAAGCAATTGGTTTATTAATTCCACAATTGTCCTCTTTATTTCTCCTGACTTACTATGTTGAGCAGGCTCAGTAACAGGTTTGGTGAGGTGAGGACTGGAGGGGTGTAAAACAGATCAGGGAAGTACATGGTTGGCAGCAGTGAGGGAGAGACTCAGTGTGGGAAACGGGACCCCTTCTTTTGTTGGTGGTAGGCTGCTAGGCTGGCCTGCTCGTCTCTGGAAACTGTTGCCACATGTTCCTAAGGAAAGACCTAGGTTTGATCCTTCGGTCCTGGTAACTCAGCATTTTGGGCAAGCCTGTAAAATTTGGGGCTCCCTTTCTTCAACATCCTTCAGGTTTGCTGAAGCTATTGTGAATTGCCGTTTCAGATCTCTGACAGTGTTTCTCCTTTTGTTATATAAGAGAGAGTTTAACTACCAATTATTTGCAGTTAATCACATATCTACTGGAATGCCGGCTACAACACTAGACCCAAATGTCTTTTGAGATGTTATCTGAAGCATCTGCCCTCTATATGGAGATTTCAAATCAACAGAAAACATTTACAGATATTCAAGTGTATATGTGATATAATACATGCTCACACATTTCTGGTAGTTTTCAATGTAATACAAAATGGTAATTATTTCAAAACTGTATTAGAAAAATAAAAGAAGGGAACTCTGAAACAGGTGAGATGTTTGCCTTGATAGCGTAGTGTTTCCTGAAAAAGGGGTCAAGATGTTAAAACACAGACACAAACACAATAGATTTTATTAACACACTTTGATCCTCATCTTGAGCTGCTTGATGTTTTGTTAGAAAGGCTTCGTAAGCCAGAAGTACTGTTTCTCTAGGGTTGATGGTTTTCTTTTATTCCTGATAGCGCCGAGATTTTATGATGAAGTACAAAGATTTGAAGCAAACAGACATATTAGGAATTCATAGTATCTATACAACACTTTGAAGGTGTTCTAGTGTGTCTTGGACTTTGATCCAACAGAGTTCCCCTCAGAAGCAAATTAATATATTTTATGACTGCATTTTGCATTCATTCATTTCCGATAAACTGCATCACATTAGATCTGTTGCAGAATCACTAAATGTGAGCTATGCAAGAAAAAAAATATTTTAATTCATGAAGTCCTTCAAAATTAGCACAGAAAGACTACTTTTGGTTTGTATTTCTTAATTTTTGTCAGCAAAAGCAAAAATTAGCAAAATAAAAAGCAAAATAAGGTGTAAGGTATGTAATTCTGAAACTAATTCAGGAACCTTATTTTTTTAAAGCAATTAACAGCTTTTTTAGCTGTTGAAAATCAAACTATAATGATTGATTTGTTTTGTTAAATAACTTTTTTTATTTTTAGAGTAGCAAACTATCTTCCTTAAAGATAAAAGAAAAGCGAATAAGGCTGCCTCAGGTATATTGTGACTGGGAGAAGTCCACTGTCCGGTGAGCCTGGTGGGCTCTGGTGAGCCCATTCCTTTTCATCCAGCAGAGAGGATGACACTAACCTAGAGTTCACTTTCAACTTACAGAAAAATTTGATCATATTTATTAAATATATTTGGGTAATAACTTAACTTAACATTTACATGCACTAAACCCTAAAAATCAAAAGTCCAATGAAATAAGAAAAGCAAATAAGGCATGAAAAGGATGGGATTTTTAATTGAATAAGATATAAAGATCTAATTACAAATACAAGCATAGAGAGCCTTACTAAAATCAGGGACAGCACACAATGGATTGTCTCCAACTTCTTTCCCTACCAGTAGCTGTCATGTGAGGGTCAATGGAATAATAGACCAAGATATGGACAAGGTAAGTCACAGCACATTCAATAAAAGCCAAATAACAATTCCCTTGATGGAAAATTTTCACCTTAGGGATGGATCATTCAGAAACTGAATGCAGCAGAACAAAAGAGTGTCATTTCAATTTTAGTTGAATTCTCTTTAGAATCCAATGCATAATTTCTCATCATAACAAATAAACATTCTCATGTTTGGTGTATATTTTAGCTGTAATCTGAGGAAAAGGCAAATATCATAGTATTTATTTACAAAACCCATTTTGATCCTCCTAAATTGCATATGGCTTTGAAAATATGCAACCAGCTACCAAACAGATGCATATTGACAAATATCCAGTGAACTCAACCAAGCTCTGCCTATTTACATCCCCTCAGGATAACACAGAAGTATATAATATCCTAAGATGAGATTTTAAATGTAAATGCACATTATCATTAAGGAGTAGTTTTGTACAAGAACAACAGAATTAGTAAAATATACTCTGTCTTAAGAATATGAAGTCTAAATGTGTCCAGCTGCCAGAAAGAATGAATATCAGAAGCTTGTGAAGTGTTTTTGTGATGCTTACACAATATCTGCCATAAATGTGTTTTATAGTAAAGATTACTTCCTTTTAACAGAATAGATAAAGATATTTTAAGTTAGAAGGTTCTATATAGATATTAAATAATGTATCTCACACCTTTATGAAATCTTCTTCCAAAAACAGTCTTAAATTATATTTTGAAAGCTTTGTCTTAAGTAAACAAGGTTAATAATCTATCTTAATGAAAATACAGACCCTGAAACAGGTTCAGTGATTTTCCAAAATGACAGAAATATCATGTCAAAATAATACTATTATAATGATTTTTGTACGTCTAGAACTCATGTGTGTTTGTCGTGTCCAAACATCTTTTGACATCCTGCTGCTGAAACTTGAGCTCTTGACTTTCTTCTCAGAGAGTTTTACTCTCTTAATTAGAAATCTATTGAGAAGAGGTTGTTTCCTGAAGAAAAAAAATCTCAATAATTATTTGTATAGTTTAAAAATTTGCACAACTTCTGTTACCCATCTGCATTATAAAATGCAGAATAGCACCATTTCTTTTGTCAGTGGGAAAAAAAAATCCAGCAGCAACAGCAAACCTCTGTTGATACGAACACAATTAGGTTTTCATATCAATTTTGCTTAAAGATCCCTTTTTTCATTCATTCCAGACTGCTAAAATAAGAGTAGATCCAGTCCAAGTAGCTTATATCTATTTTAAAACTAATGTTAAGGACAAAATTAGGGTGCATTAAATAAATGTATATGCGTGCTTAATATCTGTGTCTCAGTAATTTTGAACTAGCACAAACTTGTATGGATCTAGAAATTATTACAAGTTATCTATTTCAGTTATATATTAAAACCTTCAAATTCCAAGTTGAATTTGATGGGTTTTTTTCTTGGTCCAATCCTCATGCAATACATTATCACAGAAAATGGGCTTGGAAGGAACCTCAAGAGATTATCTTGTCCATCTCTCATGCCTCAGGCAGGATCAGTTCTCCCAATGACATTTCTGACAGATGTTAGTTAAACCTGGTTCTAAAACCTTCCAAAACTACATTCCTTATATCTGTAAGGAATGTATTCTCACTCCTAGTAAAAGAGATGTACAGATTAAACACTGCCTTAAAAAACAAACAAATTAAAAAACCTCAAAACAACAAAACAAAAAAAAAAACATGCACTAGGCTGAAAAAGCAAATAAGCACAGAAGACCTTTAGGCTTCCTGATGCCTATTTGCTCACCATTAACAACTCTGAAACAAGAGAGAAAATAACATTGCTGATTGTCAAGGCTGAACTGATTTCATTTTGCAATTCATTAAATACAAAGAAGATGCAGCCCTAATAGGGCAAAAACTTGGTCTTCCTGGGTGGAAACTGGTGCTCACAGAGACTGACCCTGTGTATACCAGCAGGTATTTGTAAATATGAGAACTAAAACAACTGTGTGGGAAGGGCATGTCCCCATGGCAGGGTACATGCACAACTCTGAGTACATGAAAATGGATGGATGCTTGAATGCCACCTCTGTCTCTTTGAAATTGTACTGTGTATGGTACTTTGCATACCATAAATACCCTGTAAAGATTTTTTTCCCTACTGATTCTTTGTTTTGTTTCTCTTGTATGTGGATAATTATGGTGGTAATTTGGCTACAGCATTCTGAACTTGCATGATTTTTAGTAAGGACTACATGGATTTGAATCTGTCAGCTACTCATAATGCTTCCTTAATATTACCCATTTAGTGTCAATTATAAACAAAAAATAGCCCACTTATTGTCTCATATTAGCATCCACATCAATAATTGTGCAGAACAAAAGGCATAAACTGAGACCATCTGCTCTCACTACAATAATCTACCTAAAAAAGCTGAGCCAGTAACACAGTGAAAGATTCTAATGCATTTGTCTGGGATCATGCTGTTTAAGTGTCTTTTGTGATAAAAATTTTTACTGCTTTGGTCCATCACCTATTAAGACATATGTTTCCTTATTTCAAGTAAAATATTGTCATTTTATTTTTATTACTGTAGTAAATTAAGATAACCTATAAGAAAAAAGTGTTCTTTTGTTTTATATGTCACTCTCTTTCCTGCTGGTGTTGACAATACTTAGGCATTTCTTAAAAATCATATATGCTGCAGATTTTATTTTTTTTTGACAAGTGCAGAACACTTAAGCTCTGCTAAACGCCAGTAGAAAACCGTAAAAAAATGTAAAATGTTAACCAGAAGTGCCACCATGACCTGTAAAGTTAAAAAAGAAAGAAAGAAAAGAATATTTAAAAACCTACAATCAAAGAAGATTGTTGATGTTTAAAGAGAATGTATTGTGAGTTTTCTCAGCATTAGATCTGTGGAATTTTTCCTGGCAGCTTGCAAGAACAGACAGGAGTTTAAGAAACATTCACATGAAAGTACAAAGGCAGGCAAATCCCTGCTGCTTTATGCCAGTGTCCTTATTCTATTCTCTAGCACATCAGGCCTGTCAAGACATCTCAATTTTTCACTTCTAACAAAAATAAGTAAATGAAAATAACGCACTGCAAATGTCTAGTGCATTTAATACAATGCCTTAAATGTTTGGTTCAGATCAACTGCAGATTCAGTAAATGTGTAGATGTTCCCCAACCCTCAATGGTGACCACTGAAACTTGATTACAGGCTGGTTTCGAATAGCAAAATACTATTTTTCTCCAAAAATGAAACATAATGCTGCACTTTCTATGTCTGATTTTCTAATATGCTAAGCACTCATCTTTCTCCTTGATTTCAAATGGATTTTTTATATGCTCACAGCATGATTCATAAACTGTGTGACTTCTTTTTCATTCTATTTATGCTATGAGTTCAATAACAATTTGCTTCACAATATTCAAAATAAAAATTGGAAAGAAATCAAACGAAAATTATCTCTTTAGGAAACTTGGTTTATAAAGTATAGTTCTACTAGTTCGTGAACTGACCCTATGGCACTTGAAAACAAGCTTCAAGAGGAAAGTCAAAATTCGTGTCTATTTCTAGTTTTTCGAGCTTGGGTAATATGCACAATTTTTGGATTAGACAATTTTTATCATTCAGGCTAAGAAGAAGAGGCTGATGTGATTGTGTTGATGGTTAATGGGTCTATTTATCAGTCCCTGACTAATATCTTGCTGAGTTTTAACTAAATTTTGGGATTAAAAATCTCTTTCATCTCAGGTATCTCAAGAATATGAATTGGAGATCTCAAAAAGAAGGCATGTAGAGTTATCCACTATGAATTAGCCAACAGTAGCCAGCATATACAGCACATGTACACAGGCATCTGATCAGCTTGTGTGTGTAGTTGAATCATTAGCTCGAATATGTCAGTGAGACCATATGCTGGTTTTTGACACTCCAAGGTTGTCAAAACAGACACTGTAAAATGGTCAGAGAGAACTGAGGAAAGAAGTGTGCTTGTCATCAGTAACCAAGCATTTTGCTCTGCTGCTTGTGTACCAACCTGCTTTTCTTCAATTATTAACAGTCCACCTTTTAGGCAACTCATGTGCAGAAATTAGTCTCACCTTCATAGGTAAGAGAATTCTGGTTATGCATCTTGTATATTGATAACTCAGTAGCTACTTATACTTGATAAATCGATGCATTTCCAAAATTTGCTCTTTCGTTTAAAGCAGAAATATGATGTATTCCTTCTCAAAAACTAGCCAAATAATAAGTTATAAATTCAAGCTCTGCTTCTGCTCCCCGAAGTCCAACATACTATCATAGTGAAAGTACACTCATGTTTGCTCTTCAACCTGTTGTGTAGAAATACTTTCACTTACAAATGTGAAAAAAATATTTGAAACTAATAAAGTGTTTTGGCCAGTATCAAGGGTCTTATTTTTTAAGTTCAAAGTGGTTCTCTTTCAAAATTCAATCTTATAAAAAATAATGTTTTAAAAATTGAAATTGAATTCTTACAATTTGGCCAATGAATGTTGGAATGCCATTTTTAATATTTTTGGAAGAATAATATATTATACATATTCCTGCCATTTCCAATTGGAAGGTGCTTCAATCTGTTCTGGATCATACAATTTATTTTTCCCAAAGTCTGCACATGTCTATGCAACTATATGAAGTAGCGTGTAGGTTCAGAACAATGGCTAGCACCATGGCAAGGGTTAAAAAAACTGGCATGTCATTATTTCAGCTTCCATGTGCTTAAAAATATGGTAATGTGGGCTGTATTTATGAAATCAGTGCTGAAATATACTGTGCTCTCCACCTGTTCCAAAAGTAATAAAGAACAGGTAGGAATAAGTGTAATATGAGATAGCAATTTTGACTAGCTATGTAAGCTAAGCATTTTACACTCATATGTTATCATTAATAATGCCATATACAAATGGTTTTCTTGAAAGCAAAAACCTACAGGCAAAATAAAAAAGTAGTAAGAAGCAAGGAAAACAAAATCTACAAATTTTTGCCGTATATCTGGAAGAGGAAAAAAAAGTATGGATTCCTCTCTATTGCTTTCCACTAGCATCAAATCTGCAAATCTTTCTAACCATGACAAATTCTTTTGTGCATATTAACATCATCCAGCAATAGAAGAGACATTTCGTTTCCTGACAGATAAGAGAATCGTATCTTAATATTTAAAAACTATATGCATATAAACTATAAACTAAAACATAAACTATACCTTATTTTAAAAAGAGAATAAATGTATAGTGCTTGGTTTTTTTCTAACATACTGAGACAAGCACAAACACTAAATTGGTTTGGTTTTTTCTCATAAACTGCCCAGTATTTTCATATACTAGAGGACATGATCTGGGGACCTTAAGATCAAAGCAGTATTCATCATAAAACCTTCAGCTGGTTGCCCTGGAAGCTGACTATATCTGGACAAAAAAGTGAAAGTTATAATCATCCTTACAGAAAGAGATTATCAATATTATCAAGAATCATTCTTATTTCTGTTGCTTGGGCCATTTGTAATCTTGTTTTTCTATGGAGTGATCCACATATCTTTCTACGCAAGTAAAACCAAGCTGTACTCAGTCCATAAATGGAAATAATTCACAAAATATTGTTTGTTTTAATACAGCTATTGTATGCAGTCTTTCTTTGTATGATATCTTTGAAAATGTAAACCTAAAATTGGGTAATGCTTCAAAAGGCTACTGCAAACTCTTGAATACATGAGGAAGCAATCAAACTTGTCAATTAAACCAAGATGAGACAGCAGATACATTTCAAAAACTTGTGGATCTGGCTAGTCAGTTAAACTGATTTTATTTTCTTCAGAATATAGTTGTGTCAGCCTAAATATTTAATGGTTTTTTTTGAATTATGCTTTGTTTTTAGACTGAAAAAAATAGCAATCAGAAACCCCAAAACTATATAATTCTTTAAACTACTTTTTAAACAGTTGTGATTTCAAATGTTTATTTTTATGTCAATATGTATTCTCACTGTTTTGAAATATGTCCTTTAAAAATGTGGTTTATCTGAGCTTCTAATTTCTACTCAGTTGGCGTTAATTTATTTGTATATTCAAGTGTTTTCTGTTTCTCTAATAAGATACAATTTGACACTTTGAAATAGGAAACTGAATATTCTGACATCTTTTCAAAGTACCAGAAATAACTAAAGCAGAACTACGTGGGGCTATCATCAGTCTGTACTGTACCTTTATGCATATGATTCAGTTCAACAAGCTAACTGATAAGAAATTACAGGTATCACTTAATAATTGATCTTGGTGATCTCTGTGGGTCCCTTTCAACTCAGAATATCCTGTGATTCTTTGATTCTGTAATTTCTGTGTCTTTATGGTATCTATTAGCATGTATGATAACTCCTGACTGGTATCTTTGTTATATTCTGTAGTATGAATAGAACACTAAATGAGTTTCTAATGAGTAGGTGATGGTAAGTATGACGTAAAGTAAGGCAAGACATGATGAGACATGGTGAGACATGATGGCAGAATGTTTCCATTTATGTAACATAGTTTCTTTATTTTTGTAGGATTTGTAGGATTTTGGTCCACCTGAAGTCAACAGGTTTTGCAGACTTCATGCTCCAACCTTTCTGTGAGGGTCATACCTGTGTATCTGCTAAAGAAGGGGATTGCAATATTACGTTGTGAGTATACTTAACATTTATTCAAATCTTACAACTCCTTGGGCAGCCCCCTCCCGTTGCGGTCTGAGGAACTGAGGGCCTTGGGCTGAGTTGAAATGAGGTTCTGGACAACAAGGTATAGAGGGGAAAGGGACAGTAAGGCCAGAGAGTACCCTCAGGGCTGAGACATTCACTATGTCATTCTTTTAGACACTATCCTTTACAGTTTGTTGTTTAGGACAGTGGTAAGGAGGCTTTTGGGTTCGAGTGGGGGTTTTATCTGTTTTTTGGGGTTTTTTTGTTTGTTGTTTGGTTGTTTTTAAATAAATATATTACAAGTTTTCCTGTGTTGTTCCCTTTGGCTCATTTATGGTTCATGCGTAAGGATCTACACTTCACTTGCAGCCACTTATAAAATTCCTTCCAGGAGAAATAAAATGGCTTATCCTGTTTACGTTTTCCAAATGGTACATGCTGTCCTGACTCAATAATTGATTTGCTTATGGCACTTACTAATTTTCAATATTGTGCCACTTTTCTAACAATAACAAGTAGAAGCATGAACGTTGAAGGTTATTATTTACTAGCCACAGCTCAGTGCACCATATAATCAAATCCTTTGTCAGAGCATCCTGCCACATAATCAGATCTTGTGAATTGTCAAAGGCAATTTTATAAATATATATATTCATTTAAAGCCTCAGTAAGCTTGTCATGGCATGAGATAAGCACATTTTTCTTTCATTTTCATGCTTTTCCAATTCTTTATATATGTAGTAATTACATTGTTTTTATACAGTTTCTACAGTGAGAAGTAACACTATGTATATCCAGAGCATGCTATACATACGATTTAATAACAGTTATTAGATTGAAGAGTTGATTTAATGGTTATTTTTTCCCTATATAACATCATTTAAAGATTTATGTCATTAACCACACAAAATTAGAAGAATCAGGAAACCTCACAAAGAGGGCATATCTTGCCCAAGTTGGTGTAGTTTAAGATGCCAGATTCACTTCTTGCTCTAGCATAGTGCTGAACACCTTTGGAATTTTTATTTACTACAAGGAACAGGTTGGAAGATTCTTCATAAAGTTTTCATTTTTATTGATTAGAATAATAAATTCCAAAATTGAAATAAAACTCTGTGAAAAGACTGGTTGATTCAATGCAGGAAAAAAAGGTACTAGACAAATGTTCTTAGAAGGAAAATTTCCTAAAAAACTGCTGGAATTATTGCAATAGAGGATGCTAAATGTTAAAAATATTAGAAAACAGTAATTTTATGTAACAGTTTTTATATAATGCTCTGTATATTCAAAGCTTGTTTTCAAACATTAGGTGAGAACATAATGGCTTTAGAATCTCAGAGAAATTTTCAGAGGTCTATTCTACGTGTATATGAGGCTTTAGTATTTGCAGTGGTATAGCCCCAAGAGATATTCTGTGGGTGCTGCAGAAAGCATTTTATAGTTCAAACATGATTTGTGCTTAGTCTCCATACATCCTCACTGACTGTCCTCTAATTGGATGGTGATGATGAAGACATCTGCCAGATAAAAAAATACCATAATCAAGTAATACGTCAGTCAGAACAATAGTGAGGAAAAAAGAGAATGGAAAGATAGAAGCAGTAACAATATCCCAATTAAAATGAAGAACAAAACAGTTGAAGTGCAGATGAGTGTCAGCTTTCTTCAGACAGTACAGACAATGAGAGCTGTGCAAACACATCTAAGATATATTGGAAAAATGTGGCTATATCATGGAAAAAATAGTCCTGAAATGAGTAATTGAATAATATTGCCAGGATTTAGCTGTAACAAATGAAACAGTACATTTTCTCAGATACATATCCTATGTGAATTGACATTCAGGGAGTGAAGAGTTAGATAAACAGTAACCAGTTCTTGAACACAATATACTTCAGCCTTGGCTTTCCTTACAATCCTGATTATTGGATGTTGTGGTTTATTAATTTACTTTACACAATGAAGAAAGAAGGTTATAGAGAGGTTATAGTTCTATTTGATATATGTAATGTGATATCATATGCATAAGAGGTTGTCATCTGCATTATCAAATTGCAGGGAATTTTATTTCATTTAATTTTTGATTGTTTCTAACAGAACACTTGAGTCAGGATATGGGTATGGGTAAATTAGAAAGCATCTTTAGATTCAAAGGGTCTTCAGTCACTGCTGGGTAGGTTTATGCACTGCAAACATCCACAGGTACCTGTTCCTAGGCTAAATTATCAGTCCAGATCTGAGTCCAAGAAAAACTATGCTGCTGCAGCTCCATGCCCTGGGTTCAGCAAGGGATAAGGCTGAAGATTCACAGTCCCATCAGGCACGTGCACACAGAGCACGTGTGTGCACCACACATAGAAAAAGCTGGCCACTGAGCACTGACATGCAGTCATGCACATCAAAACAGACAGCATCAGCAGCTTCATCCTGCTCCCCTCTCTGGCTGTGAAGGACAAAGGTGTATTAGTGGTTTTTTATATATATATGTATATATATATACATACATACATATGTACATACATACATACATACGTACAAATGTACGTACATACAGTCCCTGGATCACAGTCCCCTCAGTTGCTGGCATGTGGACATCTGAGCCCTTGAGGCCACAGGCCTGCTCCCTCACATGCACACACAAATGCACACACACATGCAAAGAGCTCTCTGGGACTCTACCAGTTCCCCAGGGGACCTAAAGCCTCTGAGTTCTTTTTCTTAAAGACATATACATACACACAGAAAAGTCGGTGGGCATCCTACCTGGCACCACCAGAGTCCAGCTGTATTCCCCAGGACTCCCAGTAGTCAGCTCCTCTCACGGTCTTGCCTGTAGACCCTCCAACCACCCTGAGGCCATTTCACTTTCTTACCATCTCACCCTGGTCAATCTTTGGTATCCACACACTCACTCACACAGTCACACCTGCTTCCTGTCCTGCAGCACAGGCACAGGGCTCTGGGCAGAGTCCCACCTGCGTCTGCCTGGCTCTTTTTGTCACTCGCTTGGGTCTTCCCACTCGCTGGCACCCAGGCATACAGACCCTCGGGCCTGTGGTCCAGTCCAGCTGCTGACACCCAGACCTCACTCGCTCCAGGTGCTGGTATCACAGGCCTCTACAACCCGAGGTGCCACTCCAGTTTCTGGCACTCGCCTTGAGATACACACACATGCAGACACACAAAATAGAATTCCACATCCAAGGAAAGAGCTAGAAAGGAATTTCAAAAGGTGTACAGATCACAGTGGTTAGGCAGAGAGCATGGACAGACAAGCATACCAAACTATTTAATCACCACCAGCCCTTTTCATCCCCATATTATTCTATTCACGCACATTTCCCTTCCCAATTCACCTAGATCCTCCCACTTTTTGTTTCTCCTCTAAACATGTGTTAATAAGTCCTGTGCAATTCCAAAATTCCCCTGCATGCCATAATGTATCCTGCACTGTAAACAGTGACGGTCCTTTGTGCAAAATGTACTCCTGAAGCATTGACACACTTTGATGTGATACTAGAGGATCTTTAAGGTCTCTTCCAATCCAGGCCATTCTATGATTCTATGTGTTTCACAAACGAACTTTTGAACTTATGCTTTCCTGAGAAAGCTATGGGAGGGAACTGGACAGGACATGCCTTTCTCTGAAGCCTTGATTTGTGTGCCTGTGCCCCTGTTCTCCTGGGAATTTTGTGGAAATTGAAGTTTGATGGGCTGATGGCATCTGTGATGGTCCTGGGTGTAGCTGACGCAAGGCGTTATTTGGGCTCTCCTCCTGCCATGGTCTCTGTGCCCCACAGATGAGCCACATATCTGTATATCACAGGTCTCTTACATGTATTTATGTCCACAGTCAAATGTCTGAAGAAGTTCTGGCTTAAGAACGGAGGCAGAACTATCAGTTCTATAGTGAATAAAGTGAATCACATGCTTCAACTTCAGTACCCAGAACTCGCTCGAGACAGCCCAGGGTCCGAAGTGACTGATGTGTTGATGGTTCTCTCTCACAGGACAGAGTAAGCTAGGGGAAGATCATCTGGAAGCATATTCCTTATTATTGTAGAAGGACGCACCCCCAAGAAGTGTTGACACATGTTAATCCACTACATTTTGTTAGGAATTTTCCCCCGTCTTCTATTTACCTGCATAGACATATCCATAAGAGTGATGCAAAGAAAACTGTAATTAGGCAGAACACAATAGTGAATGTGTATTTAACAAATTGTTCCCTCAAAATGGGATTTTATCAAATTGGAAAGGTTATTGCAGGGCTTTTTCTTGTTTTGGCAGAATTTGGTTTTTAATTACTTGAGTGATGGATCTGCAGTGCATCTTGGTTAGTCTGCACATGTTGGCAGGCTGGGAAGGATACCCTTCTAAATGGAAAGGCTAGAATGCAAAATGATTGTGACAAATGAGGAAGCCTCACTGAAATAAATAAGATGTTCATCAAGATGGACGAGTTCAAAGAGCTACTGTGAGAAGTAGGAAGCTGAAGAAAAATGATCTAGAGGATGACTGGCCAAGCAGCAGTTCCGCAGTTATGACCTGGTCTTAGCTGAGCATTTATAGATTCATGGAATCATGCTGTCATGGTGCTAGTAGTACAAACTTCTGGGAGGCACCAAGTACAGCCTGTACAGGATACTTTCAGCACTACGTCAAGTCAGCTATTGCTTTGTTTTTAAGCAGCATGAGTAGAAAATATCTGTAACATCTTTTTTCTTACTCTAGAGTGATTTTTTCATGCCTGGGCAACAGATTCATGGTCACCATCTGTGCCTAGTCCTTTTTTGAACAGTCTGGAATATAGCACTCAATAACACTTGACATGTCTAGTACCTCCTACAAGGCATTTGAATGTTTTCAACTTCTCAGTCCATAGGCCTTTCTAGATCAGTTATCTACTCTTGCCAGCAGTTTTCTGACTCAGTATTTTTATTAGACTATATCTTGTTATGAAGCTTAATCTAGTAGTTCCATACTAGATTTCATGATAAGAAAGACCTGCTGGCATAGCATTGGACATACACTCTGGAATATGGAAACAGCAAGACTTATTGAAGACGAATGCATATTGTTGCTCAGAGAAGTCATGGATGCCCCATCCCTGGAAAGGTTCAAGGCCAGGGTGGCTGAGGCTCAGGGAAATCTGGTCTAGGTGTCCCTGCCCATGGCAATGCAGTTGATCTTTAAGGTTCTTTTCAACCCAACCATTCTATGATTCTATGATTCCATGAATATTGCAGAAAGAGTCCCATACTCAGTCAAACATAGAGTTATATGGAGAAATGTTTGGACAGTTTAAAGCAAAAGAGATCCTGACATTAATCCCATATGAGTACAGTGTGGATGCTTAAGTTAAGAGGACCCAGAACAAAATAAGTCTAAATGTAAAAATCAGAGTAAACCTTGAGGCATGGCTTAACAAAGCACTATTGCAGAAAAAGACTGGTAAGAACTGCTTGAAAGACACTTGAAGTGTGTCCTCTAGTCTGCTCAGTGCTGATAAAGCATATACTAGAGCTTTTTATCCTACTGAAGTCATCATTCTTTCGGAAAAGATAAAACAGAATTAACTAGTGGGAGATCAGTGCGGAATGGTAGTAATGATAGATGACTACAAAGACAGGAGTATTTGGAGCTGATTAGTCTGGGGAAGAGAATGCTGAGGGTGCCAAGATCACACAACTGAAAATGGGAAAAGGATAAACTCCCTGTCATGAGACTAAGGCAAGGAATAACACGTAAAAGTAAATCAAGGAGGGTACAGTATTAGATATCAAAAAAACTATTTGCCAACAGTAAGGATAGTTCAGTGCTAGTTTAAGTGAGAAGATTGTAGACTCTGCAAAACCGGGGATTTTAAAAAACAAATTAGACAAATACCTGATAGGAATGATTTCCTTACCTTGGGGCAGGGTATGGATTAGACAATTTCTCAAGGATGTTTCAAGACCTATTTCCTATGAAACAATTACAGTGCAAATATCCAAATATACTAGTAACATTGCCACTAACACTATAAATTCTGCTGTTAGGGAAAAGCACACTCAATGCTTCTAGACAAACCTACAAGAGGGAAAACAAAACAAAACCACTTGCATTTTAGAGCACTTAGAAATTAGAATATGAAATGTACTCACTCCTAGATTTAGAAGATACTTGTAGTAAAGCCATACTTTCTACTCTGAAATCATAAGAAAATATAGTTTACTGCATTGAAGCTGTATATTTTGCCTGTCTTGACTTTATTTAGGACTAATTTGTCACAGTGATAGGCACTGGAGAAAATCTTGATGGTTGAATTCTTAATCTGCTTATCTAATAAGAAATATGATAAAGGGTTACAATTAAGTTTTTTTATTCTTGACCTACAATGTGTCATTGTATCTGCTTATGATGATAAAGAATTGTATAATCTCATGAAGATACAGCAAGAGGCAGCTGGCTAATTTTCTTATCAACAACCACTATAGTGCTTTGATAAAAATGAAAACTTTGGACACATAAGGATTGAAACTGATAAAAAGCATCCACTGGTTTCTGGACTAAAATTGCTAATCTTTCAAAAGGGGGCTGTTGTCATCATGACCTTCTACTAATAAACATTAAAATACAGAACTATTTAACTTAATTTTGTAGCTATTCCTGCAGTGCATGCAAATGGAATTTAATTAAAGATGAAAAAAGTTACATTAGATAATGTTTTTGACCTCCTGCCCAATTATTATCTATAAATATACCAACTTCTGCTTCTGGCAAGCATATTGCAAATGAAACAAAAAAGACATTAAAAATATATCTATCGAATAGGGTTTGATATTATTAGGAAACATTGGATGCTCTCTAAAAACATAGGAAAATTTTTTTTTGTCTCAAAGGCCTTGCAATTTCAAGTGCCAAAGCTGAGAAATGTGGAAATAAACACAAGCAACACAATCAGGATAAAAATAAGCATGTGTAATACTTATGTATTTCTTTTTAGTCCTTTTAAAGATGAGCATATATAATTCACCTCCTACTCTTCTCCTCACTTCTCTTAAGCCATTTTGTCTTTCTTCAGTATTCAGCACCCATTTCTATCCCTATACTTTTATGCACTTCTGGTTCATCTACTGGTTCATCTATATCAGTTGCATTATTGTACGTATTTTTAAATGAAGAGGTTGTCACTCTTTGCTATGCAGAAGTGTACAAGACTGTAAATGAATCTCATTATTGAATTGTTTGTTTCTTTGGATACTTTCAAAAGGTGATGGTATGCTGGGTTAAAAAAAGAGAATTAGGGTAGTAACTGTCATGCTCTAGTTTCTACACTGGTTACTTTCATGTTTTTCAAGCCGCAGCTATTCATGTGCAGTCCATTTGTATTTAAAAAAGAGCATTTAAAGCCTTTATTATTGGAAATTTTTGATCCTCTTCTCATAAGTAGATACAACACATGGAAAAGAAGACTTTTCCTGCCTACCAATGTCCCGAATCCAGTTTGAAGCACTCTTCAAAGACTTCAGTTACCAAATAAAACTAGTCTACCTTGGAAGTCTACCCTGCTTCTTTCTTCCCTAACAGATGTGTCTAACACAGGTATAGGAGAAAGAATTTTTTTATTTCTTAGAATTTCAGTTTATCTGTAAGGTCTCAGTTTTAATTTTCTTGATACAGAATTTTGTCCTGTACTGTACGCAATTATGTCTTAATCTCACTGTTGATGAAATGGCACTGCAGCATTTAAAGGTCAATCTTTCAGCTTTCATAATAGAGATGATGGCAAAAATAGTCACAGGCACAAAGCAGATATTTAATTGTACGTTCTAAAGAGTTGCTGCTGTTCTCAGTAGAGTTGAAATTACCATTCATTAAGACATCAAAAAAAGTCCACAGTTACAAAAAAAGAAACATACAAAATAACTAAAATCACAGACAAATGCAATAATAGTTAGTTTATCATCAAAGCAATAGTAGTTCAATGTACTCAAAAAGTGTGAATAAACTTTGTCAGCTCCTGCATTCATGATGGAAATCAGTGATAAAATCTTATTTAAATTAGAAAATGCAGCATATTGACTAATTTAACTGTCTTGAAAGATTAAGACCCTGAAGTAGCTACCAGCCTTAAACTGAGAAGCATTGATATGTACCAATGGTGATATACTTTGCAAAGAATAAAGAATTTGTAAAGAATAAAGGGGACAAATTTCTACTAGTTTCCAGTGGCCATACTAAAGCAGAATTACACCCTCCCATTCATTTTTAGAGATGAATTTGCACTAAAACTTCTTTTTTGTCCTCAGTGCTGGGTGATGTTTAGATGCTAGCTCTCTTCTATAGTTTCCTGAAAAAGGACTTAAAGGAAAAAAATCGAGTTGGATCTTAAACCTTTCTGCCCACAACAGGTGGAGTGAGACAGCCAAGTCAGTTTATTTTGAAACTTATGATTTTCTGATAAATATTAGCAAATTGAAGTAACAAGAATAAAGCAGCTTTAACCTAGGACTTATTCAGCCATAAAGCTAGAAAATGAGAGTAATTCAGATCATTTTACTCTGAAATCCAGCTATTTTAACAGAACACTTTAAAGTACATACTTTATAGGATACTGGTAGTTACAGGAAGTAGACTATAAGAGAAATGTGCGTAACTTGTCCCAGTGATGAGCACGACTCACAAATTACTGCCATAACTATAAGTATGGATTTAGCAGTCTGTAATTTAGTAGGATTATGTTAATTTTGCAACAACCACTTACAAAACCCATTTTCTGCAATGCTTTGCTCCAGACAGCACTTTTATTTAATTCAGCAATGCTGGCCATGTTAAATGCACTTGAAGACCATTATCACCTATACAGAATTCCATACATGACCTCGAAAAAATGTTGGTTTTACTGTTAATATAATTCCTACAAATATCTTATAACTTTTTCACAAGGAATAAGACCATAGTTGAAAAATTATGGAAAACTGCCAAAAATGTTTTGTTCCTTTCATATCTTGAAGTGCGGCATTCTTATTAATAAGAAAATTACAGTAAGGAAGAAATATATCTATTAACCTCAGATGACAGAAGACAACATGTAAATACCAAGTCATGTTCAGAAGAATGCTAGTAATACAATTATAAGTAGTTTACAATCACATACAGTGATTTTTTTGCAATTTGGATCAGTTACAATAATCTTTTTTGTGGAATACACAGTTTACAAGGCAATGCTACCTTTCAGAGAGCAAGACTGCATTCTATCCCTCACCTTTCTTTGATTAATTGCAAAATTCAATGTGTCTGGCCTTTTCCCTTCTACAACTATGCATTCCTACTTGCAGGAGTGGTTAATTCAAAAAGGCATTTATATTCAGTGTTTAACACACTTTATGAAATGAGGGCATGGGATTTAAGGTAATGACTTACTATGTATTTACAATCTGGTGAAGTATGAGACTTACTGAGATTTTCCAGTGATAAGATCTTTTCCCTCTGAGCTTAAAGTATATTAACAATTTCCACCTAACTTTTTTATTAGATCAATAATGATCCTGAAACTATAACATTGATGCTATATTCCAAGTTATGTACATTTAAATACGCATTTTAAAAAAGTCTTACTTTTATATTTTGTGTATAGGCGTGTGTTAAATTCAAAGTTGTCTGTATCAATCTTGAAAGACCATATAACATGGACTAGCTATGGTAATACTCATTGAATAAAAAGTACCTTTCTGATTTTTTTTACAGATTTACTGTGTATCATTTTCCTGTCAAAACCAAGCAAAATCTATACAAAGTCTTATTTCAAGAGTTTGGATATGGTGTTTTTTTAAAATATATTTTGTGTCATAGGTTCACAGAATGTAAGGTCAGTAGATCTCATTTCAAACATCTAATCTAACTTCATAAAGACCTTGGCTGAATTAACTGAACTTCAAAATAACTTCAAAACTCCCAGATTTATTAACTGTTTCTAACATTTTTAGGGAAGGAAAATCCCAAAAGACCCCCACAACTAACTACTTTCACGTTAAAACCACTTAAAGACCAGAAATGTGCTGAAGAGTCAGTTTTATATGGCTATTAATATTTACAAAATACAGACATATTAAACAAGTATTTCTGTCCCCTACTGAGGATGGAAAAGAGTATAAAGAAAAGGGCGATACAATTATATTTTGGAACAATGAAGGAATCCCTTAAGAGAGTTCAAGGTTGCTGCCTCAGTTAACAATTTTCTTATTGTAGCAGTAACTTTAGATTTTGAGAAGAGACAGAAATAATTTGAGAGTATTCTAAAGAAAACTTTAGCTACCAAATTTAGCTCTTATTTTCTCTTTGAGAATAATAATTGCAAAAAATTATCTTTTTTCATAAAAACATAGTCATACTCTTGTTATGTAAACAATTAATAGGTTCTGATTTAAGAGGAAAATGAACAAACTTTTGTAGATTTGGAAGAGAATAAGAATGAGAGTGACTGTGAGATTGAAAAAATATGTTTTGTAATGAAAAAATATGTGAGTTTAATAAAAGAATAGCCTTGGCTTGATCATACTTGCATTGTTGTAAAGAAAACTGGTGATGGCATCTTCAGCCTGTCAGAGATATGATAAGATTCAGTGATAAACATAAAAACAATAACAGTGCAACATAATGTGAAAGGTAATCATACAATTTATAAAGTGTCATATTTCATTTTACAACACTAAAAGAATTAAAGTTAAGTCTGGGTACTTTCTCTAGAAGATATAGCTCAGTTCTTAATGCTTCTTCGTTATGACAGGTTTAATTTCATGACCAGCACAATTTTGGCCTCCCACACTTGTCTTCATTCAGTTGGGACTCAATGGTAAAGAAAAATCCGAAAAGATGATGACTATCAATTTTGACAATTTTAATATTAGAGAAAGGCAAATAGAATCCAAAAACACAACTAAAAGAGGAGTACACAAGCAATTATTTGCTTTGCTTAAATTCCAAAATTAATAAAAAAAAGGAAAACCCAAATACAACACTGTTTTGTTGTTGTTTTACCTCTAGGCAAGACTGTCATCTCATGTTGTGGTCAACTCCGGTAGGCAGCTAAGCATGGAACAACCACTCACTTGCTCCCCCTGCAGTGGGATGGGGGAGAGAACTGGAAGGGTAAAAGAGAGAAAACTCACCGACTGAGATAAAGACAGTCTAATAAGGAAAGCAAAAACTGCACAGGAAAATGAGAAATTCATCTACTCTTTCCCAAAGGCAGGGAGATATTTTGCCATTTCCAGGACAGTAGGGACCAACACATGTAACAATTACTTGGGAAGAGAAATACAGGAAGTCCAAACTGGCCACCCTTCATCCCTCTTTCCCCCAGCTGTTCTTGCTGAGCATGATAACAGACAGTGTGTGATGGTTGAGGTCAGCTGTCCCAGCTGTGTACCCTCACGACTCCCTGTGCACCCCTATACTACTCACTGCTGGGACAGTGTTAGAAATAGAAAAGACCTTGACTGTGTAAACCCTGCTCTGCAACAGCTGAAAAATTCCAGTGTTGTTAACACTCTTTTGGCACCAAATGCAAAACACAGCACCGTACAAGCTACTAAGCAGAAAATTAACTCTATCCCAGCACAAACCAGCACACCTTATTTCTGTAAGTTGTACATACCTATTCACTGTATTCCTGATAATTAGAATATTTACAAATGGGCAAGATATTGACAAGATTGTCATTGTGAGTTACCTTCATCATTTTGAAAAATATTTCCCTAACTTTTATAAATCAAAAAATAAGCAAGCCAGTTCTCAAAAGAAACGTTGTAATGAGAGTGAAAAATGAATGAGATGTGAATTTAATTTCACTATTTTCATTTTGGCTTGGCTTCTACATCCTTTCCAAAAATAAGTGGTCTAAACGACTTCATGTTTAAGTAAAGAAGCTGTTAGTGCTTAACCAGATAAAATCATCTAAATAGCCCATTCAAAATCCTTGAGAGAAAACTCTTATTAAGTAGCCTCTTACAACTCCATCTCATTTCTTTTGATTGTGTCTAAAATCAAATGGTGGAGGCATGCTGACCTGAAAACTTGCTGTGCAGATTCAGGCTGGTGCCACAGGGAGGAAGGAGAGAGTTGTCCTTAGATCCTGCTTTCTTAGAGTAACAAGACTGATCTGGGAACAGAGATTTTGGGTTGAGAAGAAGGTCAGAGAAATGACCTGGATCAGCTCCAAAGGCTTTTAAAAATATCCCTTATCTCTAAATAAATGGAAGAGGGAGGACACTCTCATTCATTGTTTTCTGGATTCATAATGAGCTCTTGTCATTTTCTGTTTGGCCTCATTTCTTCCTGAGATTTTTCATTACATGTTTTAGCTGATGAATAGCCAATCCGCTACTTTATATGCAGTACAGGATAGGTAGATAGTCCTCATATCACAGGTAGATAGTTTCATCAGTTATGAAAAGAGACTAAATGTTTGTTCTAATAAATCCAAATGCTCTATTACGTATACAAACTTTTCAGCTCCTAATTTTTTTGTTAAAACTCTATTGTTAAAAGTATCTTTCTTTTGAATAG
This sequence comes from Rhagologus leucostigma, assembly GCA_013397725.1. Lineage (NCBI taxonomy): Eukaryota > Metazoa > Chordata > Aves > Passeriformes > Rhagologus > Rhagologus leucostigma. The sequence continues at coordinate 7,148,298 of VZTD01004799.1, forward strand.
TTATTTGGTCATGTTGTTTTATTGAGAATAATTTCATTGCTTCTTCTCAGCATTCTTGAGGGTAGAGACCATTGACTTTTCAATAGATACATAAAAGAAGTTTCTTAACCATTGCCAGAAAATGAATTACTCTGTTACTATATGGGGGCTTCATGCTTATAAGGGTTTTTTCCATTTGGCAGCTTAAATGGTCTTGCTTTATTATACATAAATGGCTTCATTACTGAACAGTACGAGTATCAGGAAATTATAACCTATCATTTCATGGTTTGTCATCTCAGTTATCTGAGGAACAAAAGACATGTGCTCCATTTGGAACGAGATGTTATTTGTAAGTATTTCTAGTGCCAAGACAATTCACCATTGAAACTGCAGTGATACTATTTCTCTCTACCATAAATATCTACACAGGACAGAACTTATAATAGTACACAGAGTTCAGTGACTCCTTTCAAAATATTTTACTTAAATTAGCAAATATGTTAGTGCTTTTTAAAAAAAAAAGTAAGATTTTTTTGCAAAGTTGTCCTTTTTTTGTACAAAGAGGACTACAATCTTTACATATCTCTGTGTATTGATTTAAAATCACAAGTTTAATCTTGTAAATTTTGAGTACTTTTTTTAATAAACAATTTTTTTATATGTTTAAGACGTGTCTCATGAAAGGACAATCTGCTTTTCAAGAAGACATTCTTACTGTTCACTTTGTTATTAAACAAGATATTAATAGTTATGAAATCTGCTATACATGATATACTTACAATTTGTCACAGAATCAGAAAAAACATAAATATTACAAATAAATGTTTTGTTAATAGCTAAAATTAGATGAGAGAGAGTTAAAGCAAGACATTATAATTTCTGTTTTATTGTCAGTGGTATTATTGCCACTGACAAAGCAGGCTTTTCTCAAGTTACAAAATGTACAGATTTATTGAAAATTATTTTTAAATGAGATAGCTTTTTTATAAAAATAGATATAAAATAAAACAGATAACAAAATGTGTGTGAATGGATTGCTATATACTTTGATCACAGATATAAATCACAGAGAGCATTATTTAAAGTTTGGTAATGGCCTAATATTTAAAGAGACAAGACTAACAGTCCTATTCAAAATAATGAAGAATTAATATTGAAGCTCGTCTCCCTTCATCGAGTTGCCAAGTTTTACCATGTGACATTTATAAGCAGGGTTCATTTCTTCAGACCTGTTAATAGTGGTTTTCATCCTTATTTTCCCATGACTTATTCTTCTTGTCTAATTGTGCTACACTTACTATGATCTGAAGCAGCTCTGTATGAAACAGGAAAAGGTAATTATTTTCTCCTCGTTTAATTTGGTAATTCCAAATGAGATGTAAAAATACTGCACACCTTCAATGCTTTCTGTTCTTTGAAAACATTTGCTTGCATTCCAACAAGAATATTTTTTCCTTGTTTGAAAAGAAACAGCACACAAAATTTACTTAAGAGATTGAGAATATAATAATCATATTTATTCTAAATATAAATGTTCCTTCAAAAGTTAGAATATTTACTATAGAAATTTATTTATGTAAATATTAATTATATAAGGAAGAAAATTTCCATTAACACACATATAAAGAAGGACGAATGATATCTTGAAGAAAAAAAAGACCCTAAGAACTCTTTTTATACAATGAAATGTGTGGTTACATATCTTATTGACATAACTGGGTAATTCCAATATTATAAGTCTACATTAGTTAGTCTTTCTTAGACAATTACAAAAAAAGTGAAAAGGAATTCTGGGTTCTGCTGTAAAATTCTCATTTTCAGTTATAAAAATGTTTTCATAGATAAATTCAGTGACATGCAAAAACCCTGATGCCCAATATTTTACATGATCATAAGCAGAATGATCTCAGTTCAAGTTAACAATTAAAATAAGTTTAGCTTTAAGGATACAAATAATCTTTTAAAGTTGTACAATTTCAGCTCCTATGGGACAGTTCGCATAAAAAGCTCTGCATAAGGTTGTATATTTTCTTGAGCAGAATAAAATTAAGAAAAGCAGCATAACATGTGCTTCTGCAGATGGCATGTGAAAAATATATATTATTTTTCTATTATGTCACACAGGAGAAATTCCTTTCAATTTATTTTACAAATTAGGAACGAAAAATGTAATTCTACACTTTTCATCCCATGTCGTGAATGGGAAGTCATGTTTTCTTCAGAAGTACCTCATTCTTTGTTGATCACTAAGAATTGTTCAAGTATCATTCAGCTAGAGAATAACAGAGTTTAATGAATTTATTTAAATGTCTCTATTTGTTCCCTTATATCTCACTCATTCAAGCTCTTTCAGGGAAAAGAGGCATTCATTAACAAAACTGAAGGAAAAAGTTATAAGAGATAAACAAAGTTTTCCCTTTCTTCCACAAAACTGTTATTAAAGAAATGTTCACAATGAAGTTACCTGGAATATTTGAAGTTAAGGCTGTATTTGTATACCTTGTGACACACAACTATATTAGACAGGTTCTTGAGTGGCTGCCTGAGAAGCAAAACTATGACTTGCACGGGAAGGCAATTTTGTTTAGATGTTCTAAGAGGAAAAGTCTGTGGATTTCAGCATTTTTCCCTTCTAGAGGGAGAATTAAATTATTCACTGAGCTCTCTAGGGGTTACTGAGTTGGGATTCCTGAAGTTAAGAAAGAAAATGAACTACAGTGTTGCTCTTGCTTGTCTCTTGAGTAGATGAGTTGATGCAAAATTTAGGTGTAGAAGAAAATTGCTTAAAAGCTTATTGCTTCTCTGTTTCCAAGTTTTGCATTACGGGTTAATGTTAAAAAATAATACTAAAGTAGCAGAACATTTGTGTTCTGTGGCTTCCACCTTTAACATGTATTCCACTCCTCCTAGATCTTTCAGTTATATTTTTTGCAAAATGTTTCATAAAAAAGGACCAGAAAATATAAATTTCATGTTTCAATCACTAGTTCCAAAGTGCTCCTTTTTAGGGCCAGTACTCTGCAATATTTCCGTAAACAACTCAGACACAGGACTTGAAGGTAGACTGGGTAAGTTTGCCAAAGATACTAAATTGGGAAGAGATGTTGACTCTCTCAAAGGCAGAGAGGCCCTGCAGAGAGACCTCGACAAATTAGTCAGCTGGGTAATCACCAACTCCATGAAGTTCAACATGAGCAAGTGCTGGATTCTGCGCCTGGGATGGGGCAACCCTGAATGTACATAAAGACTGGGGAACAAGACGCTGTAGAGCAGTGCTGTGGAAAGGAATCTGAGAGTCCTGGTCAGTATGAGTCAACAGTGTGAATGAGTGAATGCAAGGCCAGCTGCGTCCCGGAGTGCATCAGGCACAGCACCACCAGCCGGGCAAGGGAGGGGATTGTCCCGCTCTGCTCTGCACTGGGGTGGCCTCACCTCGAGTGCTGTGTGCAGTTTTAGGTGCCACAACATAAGAAGTATATAAAGTTGTTAGAGAATGTCCAAAGGAGGGCTCTGAAGATGATAAGGGTTCTAGAGGAGAAGTCGTGTGAGGAGCTGCTGAGGTCACTTAGTCTTTTTAGCCTGAAAAGGAGGAGACTGAGGGAAGACCTCACTGCAGTCTACAACTTCCTCACAAGATGAAACACAGGGACAGGCACTAATGTCATTCTTCTCTGTGGTGACCATCAATAGGACTCAAGGGAATGGGAGAAAACTGTGTCAAGAGAGATTTAGGCTGGATATCAGGAAAAGATTTTCTACCCAAAGAGCAGCTGGGCACTAGAACAGGCTCCCCAGGGAAGGGGTCATGGCAGCAAACCTGCCAAATGTTCAAGAAACATTTGGACAGTGCTCTCAGGCAAATGGATGGGGTTCTTGGGGGGATCCTGTGCAGAGCCAGGAGTTTGACTCAATAATCCATCTGGGTCTCTTTCAACTCAGGATATGCTATGACTCTATGATTCTATGTTTTACCTGAAAATATCTTTGCTTTGGATCCTATTTGTAAAACACAGAAAGCTTTAAAAACATGAAAACCCTGGAAGAGAAAAGACTGGAAGTATTGTTCAGAGTCAATGGAGGTGTGAGACTCAGGCAATCAAACATTCTAATTTGTGCTTACTCAGTCTGAATGCAGCGGACATATTTCACTTCCCTGTCATGCTCTGATCCACTGTTGCTAGGGAGAGAGGATACAGTGGTAAAATGACTTTACATACTAAAATTGATTTAAATTACAACAGTCATTCTCACCATAATCCTTTTAATTGCTCTTAGGAATTATGAAATTAATTAAGAAATATCTTGTGGCATCCCTTCAATTTAAAAAATAAAATATTGGTTTAACTCATTGGATGATTACTACCTCGTGAAAAGTAATCATCTTAGCTTTTTTATTTCTATGAAAGAAAAAAAAATACCAAAAAGAAAATGAAAGTTGAATGTGCCTGATCAAGAAAGATTCCTCTTTTGAATCCATTTCACCATCTCGGTGCCTACCTTATCAGCTAAACCAGATGAGACTAGTGGTGTCTTGAGTCCCATTAAGAGGAAGAAAGCCTTTGTTTTTCACATGGTAACACTTACTTTCCTACTATTTTCTCTATTTCTAAGCCTTTGTGTTCAACTTAAACTGCCGGGAAAATACATTAACCTTTAAAGGGAAGTGGCACAATAATCTATTATATGAAATATAAAAATATTTCCTTCAAGCTATAGTATTTATTTTCTTTCTGTACTCATTAAGTGTTTATGCAGTGTTTACAGTTGCACACTGATAGCCAGATTTAATTAGGTGACACAGAACACTAAATATACTAAGAGAGCCTTGACACAGCTGAAGATACATACCAGGAATCAGATGATGACAGAAATTGCAAGGGTGGCATTAAACTTTTATCTGCATTGCCCAGGCCTTGGTTCTTTGAATTCTGGAATTCTTCCTCTGTAACATTTTAGAGTATTCTCAGTCTAATTGCTAATCACACTGATTGTCAATGACTACAAGGTGAGAAAGGATAGGAAACTCTTGCTCCTGCTCTCATTTCTTTACACCTTCTGTAGCAATAATACAATGACAAGGTAAAAATTATTATTTTTTGTGCAGACCATTGGAAAAGTCCTTATTCTGGAATCGATACTTTCATAGCAAATAATGCCAGTTAGGTTCTACCAGATGTGTGACACAAAATCAGTTATGCTATACCTAGAATCTAGATAAATGCTTGTTTTGATCCAAACTATATCTTTTACTCATCTGCAATTCTGGCATTAAAGACAATGCATTCTGCATTTATATCAAATGCTCCTCTTTAATGAATAGAAATTAACAAAGAAAGAATTACATTAAAAACATAAAAGTAGAGGCAGCTGTGGTGGGGGAGAAATTCAGTCTGTTCAGTATAGGCAAGATTCTGAATAAGGGTCGTGAATACTACTTAAGCAATGGGCCATTAGGGCGGTGTGGTTATCATGAAATAATCTCACCCCTGGAGAGATAACTATGGACCAGATGCAGCCATGTGCTTCTAAGCACCCGGGGGTGTAGTTATCATGATAATCACACCTGCTGATTTTGTTTCATTGCCACTATGAAATTTCCTGTATTTAGTCTCAGTACAAACATAACACAGTGTTTAAGTAAATTATTCTGACCACATAAAATTGCCAATTAATGCAAGAACAGTTAAGTAATTTAAGATGCAATGCTACTGCAAAACCATATAACAATGTGATGGAGAGAGTAGCAAGTAATAGTTGCAGGGTAAGCTTGAAGGAAATAGATCTTTGTTTCAGAGCAGAAAGGGTACCTTATCAGATGTTTAAGATCTTTGAAAGACAAGACCCCATGTTCCACTGCATCAGGACAAAGCCAGAGCTCCTGTCTTTTCTTCCCCACTTGCCAAATATTTGACCTCTTAATGCTAAAATAGATACAAAGGATTCAGTACCTGTAGCAAAAAGCTTTAGGTAACTTTTTTTCCCCAAAAACCAGGCTTCATCAAACCCCTTCGGTACCTATCTCCCGAGAAATCCCAAAGATTTGAATTCATAGTGTATGCATCAAAGACCCCACTTTCTTTTGTCTGGAGACAGTGGTTGGGATGGCTGTTGGCAAAATATTCACAGTCCCCTCAGGGAGACGAGCTGTCAAGTAATAATAAGGCAGCAAGGAGCATCAGGGAACAGGGTCTGGGCTTCTGTGGAAATACCTCTGAGTCTGACTTGTTTAAAAGGCTAGGGGCTCCATCTAAAGAGTATATGGTCCTCTCTTTTCACTGAAGCGGTGTTACTTGACACAAAAGAATACATTAGGAAAAAAAAGTAAACAGATGGAGTTTCATCTTCACAGCTTTAACCAAATGAAAGGAAAGAAGGGGCTTTGTTTTGTTTCCATAATTAAATCTGATTCTCTTTGAAGTAAATTTCTGTTGTCTGGAAGAGGCCTACATAAAAAAAGCTGAGGAAGTCTGGACAAAATTAAATTAAATGTTTTCATTTCACTGAGGTTTAAAGACACAGGATGATGCTTGAAATATGCCTGAAATTTTGACAACCTTTTCATAAACATGATCTAGTAGAATTAGGTCTGTAGGTTTATCAGCTGAATGTCCTGCGATTCATCTAGGGTGCGCATTTCAGTAGACGTATAACATAGATAAAAATTAAGTGTAAATTTTATGAAAAATACTGATGAAAAACAATACTTGTTAAGAAGAAATAAAAGCTAAATAAAACATTTGCTACATGCACATCATCTAATTTCAAGTTTTGTAAGTATTTTAAGCTTTTGTGGTTGGCTTTCTAAAGGTAAGATTATGGACTCTCAAATCATAATGTTATAGAAAATACTGACGATCACATTAGGACAGCATGATCAGAAGCTGTTAGTCTAGCTGGGGGTTTTTTTGTCTGTATTTTTTTGTTTGTTTGTTTGGTCAGTTGGATTTTTTAAATCCAGATTCCTCAATAAATGACAAGACAGAGTGGACAGAATTGAAGATAAAACTCAGCAACACAGTTAGAAAAATATAAACTATGTAAGGCAAAATATCGCTCTAAATATTTTTAATGTTGTTTTCATTGTTTCTTGGTTATCAGGAGTTCATGAGGGAGAAAATAATGAAGAAAACACAATAACTGGGACGTAGTCAGACAAATGGCAGAGGAAAGAAGTTATGAGACAAAAGAGAATGGGAAGGTATCCAAAGCAAATAAAAATCCTAAAGAGAAAAGGGAAAATTTGAAAAAAAAAACCTAAGGAAAATTAAGTAACTGAGTAAATTGTACCAAAAATATTATAAAAAGCAAGAGAAAAATCATATATAATAAAAGTTTAATAATTATTATATTTATTATTTTANGAAAAATATTAGATTAATTAATATTATAAATTAATATGATTATATTCCCTTCATTTTAGTTAACTAGTGGCATTCACATACTATTAGAATTCTGCCTGAAATGTCATTTATTTAGGTTTGGAAAAATTAAATACATTTTAAAAGCCTTTGTAAAAACCAGAGTTCACTTTTCCACATTTCTAGCTTTTATAGGAATGGCTGAGGTAAAGGCATAAATCAACTGGATCAATAAATGAATTTGTGGAGACAGAATTACAAATATCTTGAGGAATCCTTAGTTTCATACACTGCATTAACCCTTAACTGCTTCTATACTTTAAAAAGACAAAAATTCTGAAAAATAGTCACCTGAGCATTTTATGACTCTTCATATCTTTCCAGATACAAAATTCTATTTAAACACTCTATTATCTTCCTGTACCATATGTTTAGACTCCTTGTAACATGCTTTTCATAGTTAGTTATTATTTGCTCTGAAAAAAATTTCCTACATCCCCTTACTTGAAAGTATTTTTACCTTTATTTGTGCTTGTGTGTCTGAATTTTGTGGATTTTTTTGTGTTGTGTCATTTCACTTTGTTTTCTTTTGTTTCTCAAGAAAAATGTATAAAATATTTTCTCAAGAGAACACATACAGGAAAAGAGTCAGAGTTGATATTCTCAGATATTATTAACATGATCCAAATTGACTTTGTTTTAATTTTTCTTAGAAGAGTTTAGGAAAAAAAATCGATACCTAGTGAGGGGAAACTGAAGCTAAGTACTATAAAAAAGTATGTAAGGGATTATTTTTACCAATCAAGGGGTAATTTGTAATAAGCCATTGTTTAGGAGGATGGAAGAGGAAAAGGAAAGGAAGCAGCTAATTAATCAGATAGTCAAACTCTGGCCAAGAATTCCTTTAATTGTGTAGACTTGAGCTAGTGAGCTCATCCTCATTTGACCACTAAATTTAAAATAAATAGATGCAAATGGTTCTGCTAAGGGCTCTGGTAAACTCCCCCCAAAAAATTGGTAACTCCACAGTATATAATTTTCAAAGTCCAACTCAGAGTCCTTTACTTTTTGAGCAGGGAAGGGGAGAAAGCATTCAAAAACTTTATGACTGAGCTGACTTTATTCTTTTGTAAAAGGTACAGGGCACTGGAAAGTGATGTGCATTTCTTCTTCGTCTGTGTTCCTAGTCAAAAAGCAAAATATATTGAGACTAGCTCATGCAGAAACAAAATATTTTATGGCTTATTTTAGCATTTATTTAAGGGTCCTCGAGCAGGAGCTCCATTTAGCCCGATCAGATTTTTTTCAGGATGCTTAATCACCAGGTAAACTTCTAGGAACGTGAAAACCTTTAAGAGTTAATTTATATTTTCTTCTCCTCCACATGTGTTCTCCTTGAAGTATTCTGGGCTAAGGAAGAAGAATCTTGTAAGGTAATTTCCTTAAGAAAACAAGCAGATGTAAGTTTTTCTAATTAACTCCTCTCGCCTATTTTAACTTATGCAGATGTAAGTTATTTAATTGCTACTTTATTGGCTCTGAATAGATTGGTTGTGTTTTAATGGCTTCTCTATGTTTTTTGCTTCACTGGCATTATAGGAACATTGCTGTGATCTACATAGGAAAGCTATATTGACTGAGTTTGAGATAGCAGAAAATTACATACTAAAAGCTCAACACACAATTTCTTATTTTTTTGCTATTTAATGTAAGAAGTAGAACATCCACAAATCCAGCAGACCAATTTAACTATCTGCCTATTCCCTCAACGTCTGTAGTGTGGGAACATATAATTGGTTTATTTTTTACTAAGAAATAATAAGTACAAGTAATCTGATGAATGCAAATATTCCACAACTCAGAATATTCTACTGCTTTGATAATGGCATTAGGCACTAGCTTACTTTCCTTTGTCTCATTACATCTTCTCCTCCTATTAGGGGTCAAAATGCAAACACCATGAGTAGCTTTCCCAGACATAACAGAAAAATAATAATAGAGAACACAAAAGTACATGTCTGAAAAGGTGGAGAGAAAGCAGGGATCTTAAAAGGAGAATAAAACAGAATAACCCTATTGGAGAAAAGAGGCGAGTGGGAGAATAGAGGAAAGGCAAGGCATAAAGTAATATGAGCATTAGCAAGAACTGGAAAACACTGTATTTCAGCAATAGAACATGCTGAATTTGAAGGTATTTTCAGCTACTGTCAAGATAGGAGATAAATGCAAGCACAGTTACATTTGATAAAGTGTAAAGACTTTATAAGACCAAAAAATCTGGAAAACTTGCAATGACAAGAGAAGAAAAAATACTGTTGAACACAGGCCCTTTGATAAGAAGGAAACTTGAAAGACCCTTCCAAAAATATAAAAAAGTGTGTATGAAAGACAGTTATATGGAGAGATAGAATGGAAGAGCAGGAATAGGAAAATTGAATATAAATAAGAAGCAATAAGCAGACACCTAGAGCTGTGGCAGTAAGGAATTGGGTTTTAACAAATCCATGAAAGAGAGCAGAGACCATAGGGAATAATGGGGTTCTGAGACAGTCCCAGTCATGTTACAGGCAGTGTGATGTTGTAGGAACATGGAGCATTGCCATAACATCTTGTAAAGAATTTGAATAACACAATTTACCATTTATAGTGACTGGTTCACTTTAGATTGGGGATGTGTTGATTTTTAAGTTCTTGTGTTTAAATCAGACTTCTCGCTGCAAAAGCAATCAGTTAAGGTTCAATTTTTTTAGTTCATCGATTTATATTATTCTAGTAAACCTGACACTTCTGCTCTATAATAACCACTTGAAAAACAAGATGCCTGTTAAGTGAAAATAGTAAAGTTGTGTTTTACTTTACTGTTTCTAATGCACTTCTATCTTTTCTCTGTTGTTAATTTTACCTGGTTCATTTTTTAATTTATTTTCTAACTTTTATCAGCGTTCAAACCTGCTCTCAGAATTCAGAATCAGTGATTTCCTCAAAAGCAAACGATAATCTGAACTACTAATGTTCAAGGACAAATAGTACTCAATGAAGATTGCTTTTGTAAGTGACTGAATAATGAAGTGAAGCTGAAGTCTCTGGCAGTCAAAGAAAGAGCTTTTGAAGACTATATTCTATTGTAACAGAAAATGGTAGCTCTTTAGCTAGAGTTCAATGAGTTTCCTAGAGTTGAAATTTGTAAAATGAAAAAAATAACATTTATAAAGGGAAAATAAAGGTGAAAACTGCCACACTGAAGTAAATTTCACATCCCAAACGTAATGGATATCAGTGCTCTAGAAATCCTCAGGCATCTTAGTTTGGACACGCAAGAAAAGTGCCTTGCATAGACAAATTCAGCTCCAGCTTGTACACAAGCAATGTTGTTCAGTGTTGATGAGCTATCTGCTGCCAAATCATTGTTCTTCCTTACTGTGTTTGTTAGACCTCACTCAGACTGACAGCTGTAAACACTACCTTTCATCTAAGACAGGATGAGTAAGAACATGGTTAAACCACTAAGTAATTCCATCCCAAGAATACAGATCTGTCCAAAGAAGAATTTACCCAGGGAATGAAGATGCTTTTTTGGCCAGTATCTGGCCTGAAGACAAAAAATCAGGAAATGTTGTTTCAATGGCAAAGTCAAGTTAATAACTGTCTGCCCTCATACATGGCTCACTGCCCTCCTTGGTCATGTTTGTGGCACTGTGTGCTAAATCAAATCCCAATAATTAATAATTAAAAAATAATAATTTTTGCTTACAATATAACACAAAATTTGTAGCTAGGCAGAAATAAAAAAACACCTGAAAAATAGGAATGTAAAGATTACAGTCTGAGTGGGTGTAGCTTGCTGAGAAATATGTATATAACAATAAAAAAAGATAATTTTACCTTGAGATAAAAAGGAAGCTAAAAGAATTTTTAGGTTCATACTATTTAAAAAGGTCTCAGAGCAGTGAACAAAAGTAGTTTGCTTTATTCTTTGATTTCTGTTGTGTTCAGGGATTTAAAACTGTATTTGTAAAGAGGATTTCATCAAGAGAATAATACCTTTTTCTCATCCTAAATGGATGACTCACAAAAAGTTGAATTTTTCTAGCTCCTCTAAAGAGGATAAGATAGAATATTAGCTGTAATATTATAAACTGTGGCCTGTTATGACTTTTGAGATCCAGACTGGTTCCCAGTTTCATGTGAGTTCTGACTGCGCTGATGGAAGCTCTCATTGATACTGCAGATCTTCCTGGAAGAAAAAATTACACCAGTTTACACACTTCAGTAATCTTCAGGAAAAAGGTGATACTTGAGCATAAAATAATGACTTCTCTAAGATATCTACCTGTTGTCCTTCCCATTTATCTTATTAAGGAATGAGGTACTTATTACCAATCCAGTTTGATGATGTAATATCAGTAACTTGCTCATACTGAGGTTTTGTTATACCAGGTAGCATAATTAGATGAGGCCACTCGACTTTGTGAACTTGAGTCCTATCTCAAGAAGCAGCAAAGACCCAATAGATACATCCAAAGCAGTACTAAGCATCTTCCAGAATCCTGTAGAAATCTCATACTATGCTAAATGCATAATTTTCAGCCCTTGAGACACCTCAGAGCAGTGCCTCAGTCCTATGCTTGTCCTCACTGTGTCTTTCTACAAGTTCAGTGCCTGCCACCAATTTCTAGTCACTAACGTGTGCCTTGCTCAGCAGCTCCAGACTCTTTACATAAAGATCTGTATGCATGTATTTTGCTGGACGTATGAATGCTCACCCATGCTAAGAGACAGTGCAGCCGCCAGGAGAATGCATTTACAGAATTCCAGACAGGGATAAAAGTCACTGGAAAACCACCATGACTCTCAAGGTAGGCTACAGTAGTCTCTTCATAGCCATTAAAGGATAATTTCCTGTTACATACAGATTAACCCTATCCATCTAAACTGATTACCACCCACTTAAACCTTTCTTTGCTTTGTCTGTGCTTTTCTGCAGGTGTGAATTTCATGCTAAATGAAAACACTGTTGCTGTCTTCATGCCTGGGAGAACAGAATGGTATCAAAAGCATTGTCAAACTCAGGGAAAAAGGGCACTGGTTTGCGAAGAAACTATCTGTGGGCAGATTTGACTTTTAATTTCAATTTAAAGAACTGCTTTCTGCTTATGAAAATGGAATATAATTCTCAATTATTTTTTTAAATTCAACAATTTAGCAACAACAAAAAGATAATATGATATATTTTGGGAATAACTCTGCTCATAGCATGGTTTGTATAACCACAGTATGTAGAGAAAGAAAACAGGGAACTGTACTTAAATATTTACTGGATTTCAGGAAATGACAACTATATCATATCATGGAGATACTAAAACAACACAATTACTTAAACAGAAACAACTTATTCTAATAACATTTTTCTTTGCAAAGGTAAGATGTGAGTCAAATTTTGCCCACAAGTATGCCTGAAAAAGTAGTGTTTCCACCTTGTGAATGCACACACGCCTGCACAGCAATTACCCTTGAAAGTACACACAGCTATACTTTCTCTGCTGCTTGGAATTCATCCAGAGCAAGTCCAGAAATAATGCTATCTCAGCTGACCAACCAAGATAATACTGATGGTGAATATTCCCAATTATATTTTTCTTATTCTAATAGGAACATATTTGTTCATAATTTGTACACATAAAAAAGAAGCAAAATGCATTACTGGGTAGAAAATAAGTAATTTGCAAAATGAGTACTATGTAGAAAAATATTTTACTTTTAAAATTGGTGCTGAGTATAAAATTTTTTTTTGTTTTTTTTTATATTTGTCCTCTAAATGAATTAAAAAACATTTTTTAATAATTACAGGTTACTTAGCTCCTCTTCTTATATTGCATATTCTGAAAATTGTGTGCACATAATTGAATATAGATTTTATATTATTCTTCTAATTTCTTTCTTTTGTAGCATTATTTGGTTAATAATCTGTTGTTGCACTGTGATACCCAAGAAAAAACACTCCTAAGACACGCTGAAGAAGTAGCATTTGAAAGTACTGAAGTCATAAACTAGACTTTAATTTTCAGTGTACAGAGAAATCAAAAGCAGCTTTCTGCAGAATAAGAGATTTATTGAAATATGGTTTATTCTGCATATTATATCATTGTTCTTAACAGTCTTCCATTTGGGAGCCATTTTTATAGGCACTTTACAAATGAATAGGGAGAGAAGATTAAATTATAATATCAATTTTGTATGGTGAATAACCTTCATAATTCAGATGGAAGATAAGTCTAAAATCACATAGTTGACACCAGAAAAATATTGGGTTGAAAATTAAAGAGGCTATGTACTGCCTTAGTCCGAATCTGTTTTTAACCTTGTTTATCGTGAAACATGATTGCTCTGCTTGCTCATTAGTATTCATATCAATGTTTGTCCAAAGAAGACATGGTAATGTACTCTACCATCTGATGTCCTGTTTTATATTCTTTTGCTTTGTTTTAGTTTATTCATCAAACACTGGGAATAATAGGCAGTGAGTAGAGGTGAGCCATCTCTGTCACACATTTTCCTGTATTGAAGCCGTAGAATTATGTGACAGCAAGTATTGATAAACTCCAGTATAGTTGTAATTTTTGCCACAACAGTCACACTAAATTCTACTAAAAAGTGAATTGTCCTAGCTCAGAAAGCCTAGTCTTCAAGGATTCCCACCTGCCAAACAATTTTTTGAAGAATTAGAATCTTATCTCTTGATGACTACAAATTCCAAGCTAGTGTGAGATGACAGAAAAAAGAAAATAAAATTGATCTCCTTTGGTGAAATCAGAGAATGAAGAAAGTTTTTAAAATTATCAAATTGAAAATAAATTTAAGAAATGTTCCAAGTTAAACTAATTTTCATTAAGAATAGCTCTAAAACATCAGATTTTTTTTTCACTACCTGTACCATTTTTAACACCTTTAAGAAGAGTTTTTTTGCCATAAATTCTTTCAGTAATATATTTGGGATTTACATTTTTCAGCTCTGAAAGCCTGACCCTATCTTTCCAAGAAGCACAATACATTTTTACAAAATGAGATAAACTCCTGCTACTTTTTGGTGTTATTGGAGAAGAGCTTGCAGGGAACAACACCAGGGAAGCTTTTGTTTCATTGTCAGAGTGTATGCTAGTATTTTGCCTAAAGGACAAACTTTAAATATTGGAGTTAATTTTATACATACATGTATATATACACATTCTTGCAATGCCCCAATTGCTTTTCTCACAACATTCAAACCGCAACATATTGTGAGACAGTACTAAAAGAGTAACAATATTTACAGTAACTCCAGATATTTTTTTAAAGAGTGTAATCTAGCTCAGTGCACCGAAAGTGATGCAGGATCTGTTTTCCTTCCTCCGCTTTTCTCTTTCTTGTGCGATTTTAAAATTAGTAATTTGCCTACAAATCTTTGCATATTTTGGAATTTAAAGTCTATCTTGACAGATACAGACTGACAAAGTTAGCCATTATTTCTCACTTTTGAGTAGTAACACCAGCATTATTCTTATTAGTATTTCTTAATGAGTCAGTAACATATGAAACATAATTGAGGCTGAAAAATTATGAGAAAAAAATAATTCTGTCTCCCTCCTCTTACACTATTGTATATAAACATATACATACCATGAAATAATCAAATATTGCAGAGCTAGAAAGAGAAACAGATAGGAAAAAGTACATATGTACTGGTTTCCCACTAAGTTATTACTTAGAAATAGTTCTAGAAACTGCTGCTGGGGTTGTCAGGCCATTCTGAGGGAGATGTAATCACACATTTCCTGAGCCTGAGAGGGTAAGAAAATCTAACCTTACCTCAGAGCTTCAATTCTTATTCATATATTCATTGTGCTGTACTTGTTCATTTCTGCCAGCTGTTGACTTTAGGATTGCATTGGTTTGTTTGTCATTAAAAATGTTATTTTCTAATCAATAATAAATATCATCTGTGGAAAGAAATAAACAAAAGAACAAACAGACAGACAGGGACCAGAACTCAGTGTCTGGAGAAATACACCTCTCTATTAAAAAAAACACAACAAACAAATCGGTGGTAAATAGAAGACCCTAATTCATCATCCATTTAATAATACCTGCAGCCAGCATCAAATAATTTTGGACTGTTTATTTTTCTAATTCTTTTTCCTGGCTGAAGCTTTTGACAAGTCTATTTCTAAAGGCATATTGTTCCTACCAGCTACTGAAATTCTAGCCCTTCTACAGAGCTCAGAGAGAGAGACTGAGAATGAATATTTGGTGAAAAGAGATTTAATGTTATGAACTGAGATGATGAGGCTGATGTGAAAGAAACCTTTTAGATTTTGATCTTCTTTCTGGTTTTTCATATTTGGAATAAAAACTCTACAGATCAGCACAGGAAAAAATATTGAAGCAGTTTTTACAAACAGCTTTTTTAAATATATCTCCTTGAGAAACACTAATTTTGGAAATTAATGAACAAGATATGCAGTTAATATTCTTTCTGTAGTTTAGCTTTGTTCTTAGAGATGATTCTTCAGTCAGTCTTTCTCTTCTTTCTGATTGCTATAGACAGAGCTGTTCTTCCAGTGTTGAATATTTGCTCATACTCCTTCCAATAAATGACTCATGAGAGCTTGTGATTACCAGTATGAGTTTCTACTCTAACTTAATATATTGGTACTTGTACAATGAGTACGTTTTTCCATAAGTGCTAATGCTTTCTGTGTGTCAGCATGCCTTTCTCTCTTGTGGCTGACCCATAAAGCTTTAAGTCTGCTTCTCTTCCAGCTGTCAACTCAAGTTTTATCATTGCAGATGAGAGATGCAACTGTGGAATAGGCTTTTATTCCAACATTAAACTTCCCACTAGTCTGTATCAAGCCTGAGACCTTGACCACCAGATTTAAATTTAAATAATTACATACATTGCTGAGTCTGCTCTCAGGCCTGAATTTAGTTTTATTTCAGCAATCAGTCAGCATAGGCTGTAATCAAAGTTTAATCCTTTCCTAAGAACAATTTTGGACCATACTTTAAAAAAATAACATAAATCTAGGGTACATTTTTCCTTTTCAGAAACAGCGTGAGAGATTGATATAGGATATTTCACAGTAAATATTGGTATGAAAGAATATACAAGAACCTCTGAGATTTCTGAAGATAAACCAAATGTTTTACCTCCTCAGTGTCACTGAAAACTGGGAAATAAACTTTCCAACCAGTTTTTTAGGTTAGAAAGACAGCATTACTTTATTTAGTGCACTGAGTACATGCGGGAATCTCTCCACCTAACATGCACACCCAGCAGCTTAACAGACCTGGCTATATTAATGAAACCAATACATATTCACTACATCCCTATTACATATTCATTAAATTTCCTGGATACATGCATATGAGCTACTTATTTCAGTGGACTTATTTGGATGTGGTTCCGGATCATCTAAAGAATCTTTTCTCCTTGAGAGTATCTCAAATATATGGTCAGGTCATAATGTACTTCTCTTATTAGTCTTTGCTGTAACATAAAACCCTTGTTCTCAAAACTAAGACATCTGATAGTACACATTAATCACTGATATAGGTAAATAAGAAAGCAATAGCTGGCACAAGACCATTAGTCACAGATATAGAGAATTAACACAAAGCCACATTAATCCCTGGCATTTGTACTAAGCACTATGTAGTACAAAACCAAGCATTAACCATGGATATAGGAATCAAACATTATTGTGCTGAAGTTAAAACAATTTTCCAACATCTTCCTCCACTTCCGCATAGACTCCTTTTTAAATAAATGCAACTTGTTCATTAACATTGAGTCTACCAAGAACTCAGTATGGAAGCCTAAGACTTAAAAATGAGTAAGAGAATTTCTAGGGAGTGGTTTTCCTCAGAACCTCAGAACTGGGTGGCAACATGGATACACAATTCAGGAGAAATTGTGAGGGTGAAAGCAATACAGTGTTTTCTTCCCTCATCTTTCTGAAGATAGATTTTATTCTTTAATGATTCAAATCCTTTTGCATTCTAGTGTGTTTCTCACATTCCTGCATTTTCCTCCACTCCATTCTATTTAAAAAGCATACAGATGCTCCTTTAAATTGTTTTGGGGAAAATTAATCATTAGTTGAATCAAAGTGTTTTTATATAGCTGTCCAGGATAAGATAAGATCAAAGGCTAGGGGATTCCTAAAGCAGTTACTGTGGTTACTACAGTCTCAGCAGGGACTGTTATTTTATACAAACTTTAGAAAAGTTGCTAGCTTTTACTTGCCTTCAAAAGGTATAAAGCTTATTGGATCGTGAGGGGGTTTATTTTTTAATTAATTTATTTTTAATTAATTTAATTAATTAATTAATTTAAATTTTAATTTGCTTTTTATTAAAACTTGAAAGAACTGTTGTCATTGCATACTTACTTTTTAGGTCCTCTATGTATTTAGAAACTTCTACCATGTGGCTGACCTCATCTGGGCCTCATTCCCAAACCTCACTCTACTTACTAATTAGTTTTAATGCCAGAAGTCTAGGTTTTTGTTTTATTATGCTAGTCTGGTATAGCAAAGTTGTACCACACAATAGATTTATAAAACCTTAAGTAGATCTTAGCAGATGCTTTTGCTGCCAGGCATCAAATTTATTCCTGTCAGTGTGCAGCCAATACTTTCTTAGGGAAAAATTTATCCTCTCTTGAGTTATTAAAGAAGAATTAGAACACTCCTTCCCATACATGCAAAATATACTCTCTAAAGTTTCATTTCTTTTTGTTTCCTTCTTTGACTGTTATTGCTGAAGTCAAATTTCTTCCTAATCTGACTATTTTTTTCAGGTACCTAGTAGTTAGTATTTACTTTTAGTACATTGCCTTGGTCACTTCTAAACCCTGTAAAAATTGCTCTATCTGTTCAGTGATTTCACTGTTTGTGGAGGTTCAGAAGTTTTCTAGACACCGTGTGATACAAGTTTACACTGAAAGCTGTATAGAAGCTTCCAATTTAAAGTAAACTGTATGATCTACAGGGGAAAATGCATAAGTTTTCTAATTCACATTATTGTTGCGATATCCTCATATTGAATCTTCTTATCTTGCAGAATAAACTTGTGTCCATATTTTTTCTTCCTGTTTTACATCTCGGACTTTTTTTTTTTCTTAAAAAAAAAAGATTGCATAAGATGGTATTTTCATTTATTATGACAGACTTGCACTATTGGATGCCATTTAAATACTGTACTAGCGAAAAGAAAATCCTAGTGTCTGCTGTAGAGTACAAGTCTATTCTATTTTATATCAAGTCTTTTCTATTTTATATCCTGTTTGAAGTAGATGTGAAGTAAGTATTTCTAATGTGTATTGGGCTATGTAAAATTAATTATCTGGCTGAAGCAGGAAATTATTTTGAAATAATGTTTTTAATATAAATATTCTTTAATTTAGTATTTTTACTATGTAAAAAAATGTGGTTTTCTATCTAGTATACACTGTAAAGACTAAAGACACACCTGGTCTAGGGACCCAAGGAAATCAGGAGTGACAAGAAAAGGAAGTGAAAAAATTGCATGAGTATTGGTGACTTCTTGGAAGACCAAATGACCATGAAATGGATAGAGAAGGGAAAAGCAAATAGGAAAAAAAAAGTGAAAGAAAGTACAGAGTAAAGGATAAAACAGAAAAAAACATTAATGTGGCGTTTTTCCTAAAGAAGCAAAAAGCCCAGAAACAAGAAAGACAGGAATTCACAGTGAACATGGGCTAGAATAATAGAATAGTTTGAGTTGGAAGCAACCTTTAAATATCATCTAATCCAACACCTCTGGAATGAGCAGGGAAAATTTTTTGACTAGACCTGGTTGCTCAGAGCCCCAGCTAGTCTAAGCTTAGATGTTTCCAAAGATGGGGCATCTTCCACCTCTCTGAGCAACCCATTCCAGAATTTCGACACCCTCATCATAAGAAGTTTCTTCCTCATATCTAGTCAGAATCTACCCTCTTTTTCTTTTAAATCATTACCCCTTGTCCTATCCAAGCCCTGCAAAAAATTTGCCCCTTTCAAGTAGTGAGAGGCTGCAATATGGTCTCTCCTGTGCTTTCTCCAGACTGAACAACCCCAACTCACTCAGTCTGTCTTCATGTGAAAGGTGATCTATCTCCCTGTTCATCTTCAAGGGCTCTCCTTTGGACTTGCTCCATGTCCTTCTTATGTCAGGGACCCCAGAGCTGGATGCAGCACTCCAGGTGGGGGTCTTACCAGGGCAGAGTAGAGGGACAGAATCACCTCCCTCACCCTGCTAGCCACAAATGAATCAGTGCATCTCAGCCGTAGCCAAGACTTAAACTGGAAGTTTAAGAAGTGCTTCCTAGATTTTCCCAGACTAATTTTTGGCCATTTCTGAAAACCAAAATGACTGTATTAATTATCTATGGCTAAACATCTGTACAGTTAATGATTTTTGGAAGCAAACTAAAGCTTTTCCTAGTTGTTTTATTCTGCCACTAATTTTGTTTGGCCTAGTACTTCTGGCTTTAATAATGTAGTTCATTACTGTGAAGGGCCTATCCGATGAGAAAAGCAGAATGCTGGTTTCAAAGCAAAAAACTTTACCTGTGGTACAAAGCATGGGGCGGGACAGGATACAGAACATGATGCAACTAGTAATGGTTTGTTCTCTTTTTTTTCCCTTATTGTGAGCACAGTGTAACAAGGCCTCATGTAATGGTTATATGTTGAGCTATATTCTATGCATATAACTCCCAGGGAGGTCTGGGGAAGCTTTGCTCTTGTCCGAACATCATCAGCTACTGAGGCATTACACACTTGAATGGGAAAAGTGGAGGGTGTGGGGAGAAGACAGAGAAAACAAGATTGCAAACTGACTGTATAATTCTTGGAACATCTATTTTGAAGCCCTGTAGTGCCTGCCAATGTGCCAGGCTTTAATTTGCGGATCTGGCCAGTCTAAAAGTACTAATTGGTGCACAGTTTTTCACTGAGCATTAGGCACAGTAAGAGGCATGATTAAGATGCTAACTTGTATGAGCAGTTTCTCCACTGTTTTATTGGATCATATTCAACTGTTTTCCCAAGAAAAAGAATTTATTAAGTACTCTATTCTGGATTTATCTATTTATGCATATGAGTTGCTTCAAAGTTGAAACAGATCTCACCCTTAGGTTTTTGACCTGCATTACGAAGGCCATTTAGCCACATGTGTGAAATGGTGAGATAACTTTTCCTGAAAAGATCTATGTATCTGTATAGAATGGTGTGTTGTTACAGTTTTATGATACATGGATCACAATTCACTCACAACCAGTCTTCTTGAAAAATAGGTGGATGACCCCAGATCATGTTTAATTACTTTTTTGGATATGTGTCATGCTGTCTACCTATGGGCCAAACTTTCAAAAATACCTGTGTGTCTTAGGATACAATATTCCATGAGTGTATTGGTTTGGCATGGCATGGTTTTAGGTAGCAGGGGGGCCACAAAGATGGCTCCTGTGAGAAGCTGCTGGAAGCTTCCCACCGTGTCCGGCAGAGCCAATGGTGGATGGCTCTGAAGATGGGCATGCTGCTGGCCAAAACTGGGCCAATAAGAGAGGTTGGTAACGCCTCTGTGATGACATATTTAAGAAGAAAATCAAAACAAAGTCACAAGATTTTGGGATTCTAGTGAGAGAAGAGGAGGAGCTGAGAACATGTGAGGGAAAACAACCTGGTGACACCAAGGTCAGTGGAGAAGGAGGGGGAGGAAGTGCTCCAGGCTCCAGAGCCAAGATTCCTCTGCAGGCCATGGTGCAGATCATGGTGAAGCAGGGTGTCCCCCTGCAGCCCATGGGTCCACGGGGAATGCAGAGATCCACCCGCAGCCCGTGGGAAAGGTTCCCACGCTGGAGTGGGTGGATGCCTGGACGAGGCTGTAATCCAGTGGAAGACCCATGGAGAGAGAGGGCCCTTGCTTCCAGGCTGGAGGAGCCTGTCCTTGGAGGACTGCACCCCATGGAAGAGAGACCAATGGCGCAGCAGTTTTGGGAGGACTGTGTGCCCGTGGGAGGGACTCACGCTGCAGCAGGTGCGGTTTGGCTGCTGCTCGTGAGAGTGGACCCACGCCGGGAAGTTCATGAAGAGCTGTCTGCCGTGGGACGGACCCCAAGGCCTCACAGAGGAAGACTCCTCTCCCGGAGCACCGGAAGAAAATCTCGGTGATGAACTGACCAAACCCCCACGCTCTATCTCCCTGTGCTGTCGGTGGGAAGGAGGGAGGGGCTGGGAAGGGGAGGTGTTCTAAGGGCTTATTTAACTTCTCATTATCCTCCTCTGATTCTGTTAGTAATAAATTCACTTTGCAACTTAAGTTGAGCTTGTTTTGCCCTTGAAGTGTTTCTGCAGGTCCTTATCTCACTCATGAAGCATTTAATTTTTTTTCCTTTTCCATCCTCTGCCCAGCTGTGGCAGGGGAGAGTGAGCAAGTGGCTCTCATGGGTGCCTGGCATTGGGCCAGTGTCAAACCATGACATATGAGCAATAAAATTACCACTAAATAGCTGTAGGGTTTCTGTTTCTAAGGGCCAGATATGTAAAGATATGTAGGTGCCTGGCTCCAAATCTTGTCGTTCTTTTAGTTCCTAAGTTATTCAAATACTGAAAATTTCATGCCCCTGGATAAAAAGAACAGCTTGAAGATATGAAGAAACACAAAGTAATCTCTATGAACTGCCAATGGAATTGCAGTAAGTTGCCATGTGAAAGATCACTGAATAAATACAGGTAAGAATACAAAATTGTCTATACTGCTATGGTGTATCATTCTTTAGGCCAGCTGCTGCTCCCAATACACTTATTAGATTGTTTCAACTGATTTAGCTACATCTCCTCTGCTGTTGTCTTTAATAAATATTTTTTAATGTCTTTCTCTCCTTCTGTCTCCTATATTACAACCTGACACCTTAAAAATCCATGGTATTCTATTATACCTATGTTAATGCTGTTCATACAGGATACAACACTGTATTCAGGGGTAATAGTACATTAAATTTTAAGTGTGCAATTTTTAGTCATCTCCCTTCCTTCCTCACCTTATATATGTTTTTAGGTATTTTCTAGCTCCACCCACAAACAGTATCTTTTCCATTCAGCATGAAATATGGCCATTGTATTTAATTCCTTTACTTAAAAATGCTGTTCCTGACTAAATACATTGTAATTTTGCCTATTTTTTATGCATTTGAATCTTTCCTCATCATTTCCTTCTTCATAGTGGTTTTTAAACGTTTTTTCAGATTCTTCCCAAACCTCTGTGACATTGTGTTGTACTGTAACCTTGTGGTGTACCATCTCCTAAGTCCAGATACCAATATCGGATTTCTTCTTGTAATATCCATAATTGTCATCCATCACATTTTTGCCTGCTTCATACCAGATATCATACTGCACTTTCATCTCACAGTTCTTCCCTGAGGATCTTTGTGATGCCGAAAAGAAATCAGCCAGCTGGTAATGACAGCAGCTACAATTTTCTACAAGGCTTGTGTTTGTCTTCTTTTTGGTTTTTAAAAACCTCATCCCTTTACGTTTTAGTGGATGGCTTTTTCAAGAGGGACTGGCATTCAGGTACTCTTTCAAAGGAATGGGGACTCTTCTCCTTACTTAGATAAATTTTCCTCAGACCTGAAACCTCTTCCATCTCTCTTTTCCATCTCTCTCTTCCATACAAAACTAGAAATCACTGGTAAACGCCATAAAGCATTATAAACTCTTCTAAACATCTGTGTAACTTTCAGATGAAAACATCACTCCCTGACTATCAAATATCTTTCAGCTTTGGGTTGAATCTCAAAGGATGAAAATGATTTCTTGAAACAAATTGGGAAGGTAATTCTTAAGTATCTAAATAACACTGATGAAAATAGTTGCTTGTACAGTGACTCTGAAGCTGCTATCCTAAAGAAATGCCAACTATATAATTGTTTTCCCTACCAGCTGGCGGGGGAGCCACAGGGATATTGCCAGAAATAATGGCTGATTATTATAGACAAAGATACATTTTATATAAAAAAACCCAAAAGCAACTGAACCTTTTGTTCTCTAGAAAATGATTGTCATCATTAGGGAGTATAAGTGTTTATTTCTGTGTGATAATATAATTCAACTAATATAGATTGTAATTGTTTTGAAAAAAAAGGAGAAAAATAATCTCAAGTCAGCTTTGTTGGTGGGTGGGGAAATATAAACCCTGAATTGAACTTAATTGTTATTACAGATGAATGATGTGGGACTCATTTGTATGCGATTTGTTCTCTTCTGTTAGTTATGTCTCACCCTGCGCTATACATTTGAGCCCAGGTGTTATGACTTAATTTTCATGTTGCCCATACCCTCTGTATTGCCATTAAATAGTTAGTTACCAAATGCCCATGTAACTAGCAAGTTCTAGATATAAAACTAGTTTAGCTTTAATATTCACCCAATTTTCCTGTACTTCTCTTTTGTCTTTTGGATAGTCTACCTGGAAGCAATACTTCTCATAAGAAGTGTTTTACTTGCATTCAAGGAGTATAACTCCCCATTTTTTTAATCCCCTCATTTTTCTTTGAATGGGTAAAAGTTTCTTTTTCACCTTTTCTCTAGGATTTTGAAATGGACTGTAAAGAACAATGTGCTAAAAAAATAATTTATGTTCTGATTTTTCGAAGTCTTTTCCAATGTCACCTTACTTTTAGCGGGTAACACTTGGGCTCGCTGGACTACTTTGGTGTAATAGAAATCAGCATTTGTGTGGGTGAGATATTTAAGATTTACTTATGGAAGATCAATTGACTTGTTACAGAGGCTTTTGGATGCTGAGCACAGCAGAAGGGCCAAATATACTGGAAGAGTTGGTTTCTACTATATTATGACTTAAATCAAACCTATGATGAAGATTGAAATACTCTTCCATACACTTTGCATTTTGTGTGCAGAAGACTATGCTGTTCATTTTAGGCATTTCTGAACTGATAAGGACTCAATCACATTCAGAGAATAATTTCTATGATTTTAATATAATGTATGGTGCTTTTATTGGCCTAAGTCATTAAAATCCACCCCAACAAAAGCAGAAGTTTACCTTTCAGGAGCATATATGCATACTTGATAAAGTTTTTTGATTTTTTTAATATCATAGTTCTTGTAGCAAACTCCTGGAGCTATACAGTTCATCTGCAAATGAATTTCTCTTTGTGCGTAAGTACAATATACACACTGAATGGAACTGGAACAAATTGGCACTTCATTCCACAGTGGGAATAAAATACTTTTCCTGATCGCATCTTTTCCCAAGATCTAAGCAAATTAGAGAAATAAAGGCCATTAAGTAAAATTAGATTTTATGCTATTTAACAGGTGTTTTGGTCTATTTTACCCTAAGGGTAGATCACAATGCAGTCCAAAAAGTTAATTGTTTGATAATTTTACAGTTTGTACATTTGTTTCCAGCAGTTTAGCCTATAGTGTAGTTCTGTTAAACTTCTGTCATCTATCTTTGGACCTATTCTTTCTTTAATGCACCAAAGAATTATAAAGAACAATAGCTTAACTTTATTTTGAGAGCATTTGCATCTGATATTGTCAGAAACACTGGATAAACCATCTGAGAAACAGAACTGAAATCAGGAGCTATTGTAACAAATTTATATTCCTTAGGGTGTTACTGAAAAGAGAAAAATAGTATTCCCTGCTCATTTTCAATATAAATTTTCCTGAAAGATTGAGAATCACAAACAATAAATTGTTTCATGCTGCAGTATATATCCCCTGAAGGTCTTGCTCAAGGAAAGCAGAAGATGGACCTGTTAGTGTAGAACTGTATGTTTAGCCCCCAGAAATTTGCAGATATCTTTCACACTGCAATGGTCTGACATGAAAAATACCACAAAAACCCCCAACACCCACCACTCAAATGAAACACAAAAAAAACACCTCACTGAACACAATGTAAAAATACCATTCAGCAGTCTATAGGTGAGGTCCTATCTTTCTGTCTCTCATCCATACAATACATGCCCCAAATATATAATAAATGCAATAATGGAAGAGAGTAAAAAATAGAAGCACAAACTAAAACCAGTGCAGTAATACGTACATATTTTCTTTCTTTCTTAACAACTTGGAAGGCCACATGCATAACTAAAATTAGGTTTTTATTTCTTTTCTTTCTGAAATGGGGTCACTGAAAGCTTCTCTGTAGCATTAGCAGTTAATCAGCTAACTATTGTATAAATGTCCACATCATAAATCTACTGGATTTCTGTTTCTCATATAATAGTAGTAAGCAAATCTGTCCAGAAATGGAAATAATCCATAACCTGGTGCCCCAAGATCTGAACATTGATGCTGTTCTTTTCAATTCAGCCCTGTGAATGAGTTCTGATCTCTTATCTCCTGGCAAAAGCCTTTGAAGGGATTTCTTCCCCCCTCCTGCCCCACCCTTTTACAAAAGCACTGAGTCAGAATTGCCTGCTTGTCTAAGTCAATGTCTCCCTGAGGTAAAATATCTAAAAAATGTTGAGGGAAGGTACTAATATTTAAAAGGACAGTTCTTTCCTGGGAATATTTCTGGATTTAGATAATTTCTGAGTAATTTTATAAATCCGCAGTTGTTGAGCATTTATAGCTGAAAGAACATAAAAACAAAATTTCAGAACGAATAGGAAGTAACATACTAATTCTCATAATTACAATGCAAGACTAATGTGAAAAAATAAAATATTTAATTTCTGGTAAAAGTTCAAGTTAGTCCTTCAACTTATGAAAATGAAAAGTATCAATATAATATTTGGGTTGGCTTGGTTTTCCTTACTTTGTAAGAACTCGTAGCTTAATCTGTTTCCTTTAATTGTTATCTATGTATTGCATGTATGTTTGCACAATAAGTATGCCTTGCACTATACACACAAGAAGGTGAAGTGAATGTTGATGTATGAAGCAGTAGCATTTATTTTCTTTAAAAACAGTAATAAGCACCTTTCTGTTTAGAACCCTTTTCAATTCACTAAATTGATTTGGTCTAGGAAAATAGGTTTTATGAGCTAATTGAGAGTTCAGTTTTAATAAATTACTTTGTAAATTATCTAATAATGTTTATTCTAATTATATCTAGGTACTCTTATTGTTGCAGGTAATAGTTTTCCAGTCTTTGCTTTTATTTAATAAATGGATCTTTGCAGTTTCTCAGCGACTTTCAACCGTTACAGAGTTATTCCAAACAGATGGCACATCCTTTCTGATACTTACTTTTCATCATGTCTGATGTCAGTATGTTGCGCAAAATTATTTAAAGGTATAATATAGTGTGAAATGGTTCATGTTAATAATAAATATATGGGTATGAATTCTTATTCTAATTTATAATATAATTTATATTTTGTATGAAATTTTGAGTGCTTATTTCATCTCTCATGTGAATGCAGTCCCAGGGTCTTTGACCTTAACCTCAGAATTTGAGTGCAGTTTGCAATTCCCAGAAATGCCCTGTCCATTATATAGCCTCAGTAATACTGACACAATTCTTAATCTCATAGGCTGTACTTGTGTTATAAAATCAACAAAATGTTCCTTGTCCTTTGTGGAACAGATGGGGCAATTTTAAGACTCATTTTATCAGACTTCTTTGAACTTAAATTATTGATACCATCAGCTAATACAAAAATGCAGAAGAAGTGTATTAGATGTGACAGCTCTTTACTACTGGGAGATGAGTTGTGACCGACAGA
Source organism: Rhagologus leucostigma (assembly GCA_013397725.1). Lineage (NCBI taxonomy): Eukaryota > Metazoa > Chordata > Aves > Passeriformes > Rhagologus > Rhagologus leucostigma. The sequence continues at coordinate 7,175,397 of VZTD01004799.1, forward strand.
ATTCCTTTGTGATATTCAACAGCACACAACCCAAGGTTAGCGGGTATGGATGCTTCAGGACGTATCAGCTGATATTGCTTTTTCTTTCTTCTGTCCCCAGTTTATGCTGAGTCTTTTAAAAAGTGCCAGTTTACAATTAGATTATGGGATTAAATAGGTCTCAGTAACATTGCTGTACTCATTTTTTCCAATGGAAAATATGCATTTCCGTTGAGAGAATGAAGTAATCTCAAATGAAGTAATCTCAAAGAGTGAAAACAATACGTATTCTATACAGGCATGCAGTAGAAATAAATACAGTAGACAGAATGTCAGATCATAGAACTTTAGCCTGATCTATGATGGCATTTGCATTTTATATATGTCAGTTTGTACTAAATGTGGCCAATTAAGAAAATTTAACTGTAACTTTATTCTCTTCCCCTCAGCAGTTCTAATTTTAAAGTAATAGTTGTAACTTAAATAGGAAAAAAATGCGAAGCTCTGTGCTTTTCAGTTAATTTCAATTTCTTTAAGATACCCCTCAAGATTTAAGTATACTTCATTTAGAAAAGAAACAGAGGAACTGAAAATCTTTGTTTTGTAATAGACTTCTACCCAAAATTGAGCTTGTGAAGATTTAAAAATCAAATCACCACAGTGACTCCTGTTTTATTGACATAGTGCCAACATAAGCACCATATTTTAAATGAGATCAAATCTGCAATAGCAAATATCCCATGTTTACTTTTTGAAGCATGTTCAGAGAGAATTGAAGCAACTGAAGGGGATAAATGGGGGGAAAAGAAGAAACTGCAGCAAAAGAAAGGGTTGGAGTATGCAACTATCCTCTCAGCATTTGCTAGCTTGAGTTCAGAAAACCTTGTACTATTCCACATTTGATGAAACAACTGCTTTATCTTAAATTCTCTATCAGTAGCACTGCCTATTAATGTTCTATATATACATAGCATATAAGACTGACACATAGATCTATAAATTTTGAAGCTATGATTTTAGGTCAGATTAATAATAAATTAGTAGATGGGCAAGTGTTTTTTAACAATTCATGACCTACTTGGTAGGTCCACTTAATCATATCATACCCTTTGGAAAATCTTTCTAGATAAAAATGTATAAAAGGTGCTACACAATTAATTATTTTTGATTCACTGTAGGTAGCATGTAAAGTACATGAACGGACTTGCATTCCCATAATTTATTTTTGTTATATGTTTCTACTACTGCTGCTTTTCACATAAGAAATTGATGTACTATTTATCTTGACAATCTGCTAAGAGTCATGGCCTCTTTCTGTTGGAAAATTCCCATAAATTGTTTAAGGTGTTTCTATCAAATGGTTATCTAGTAGTTTTCAAAAAAAAGATTTGGGCCTGCTATGAAATCCCAGCTAACAGAGAATGCTATTTTTGGAATATAGTATTTGAATAATGAGAGCAATCAGCTATTTCACAGACTGAAATTTTTATTCTCTGGTTGCATGCTCTAAGAGGGACGATCCATGAACCAAGAAATTATTTGTGTACTGAATCTCTTAAGAAATGTGCAGTGTGTTTGAGGATCTAAAAAAATAAAACACGAGGTAAACAGCTCTGCAATCTGTAAAAGCTTTACCAAGATTTATGTTGCTCCTTCCGCTAACAAGTAAGTTGAGGTATGGCTGAGAGAGTTTCTGTAGAAGTCGTCACTGGATTCACAAGGCACAAGGGTGCCTTTTCATTAGTTCTTCCCTACATTTGCTTGTATATATTTTTATTAAATCTTTCCACTTGTTCTTTAAGTCCACTTTTGCAGTGGAAGGAAACATCTTCTGTCTGTTCCAGTAGAGGCAGCAAAATTGTAGACTTCACCAGATGCAGGTTACAGCAGATGAGCACTCAATGCCTGTAGCAGAAAAACACTTGTGTGTACTGATCATGCACACTTACAACTCATCTCCTCAGCACACACACTGCCCTTGCTCAGATATGAATCCATCCATCTGTAGGACAAGACAGAGAAATCACTGTTCCTTGACTTCAGCAGCTCTAGCGTCCCACCACTACTTACACTTATTATTGTTCTGGACAGACTTGAGTGAGGTGAAACTCAATGATTTCAGACTCAGGAAGCCAAGTTTGATTAGTCTGATTAGTCTGAACCAAGAAGCATTTGCCAAGTGAAGACTATCTACACTCACCTCATTTGCTTGCATACCTGCTGAAAGCATCTTTAATAAGTCTGTTCACATCTCCTTGTTCTGAGCAAGAAAATCCTGGAAAAACTCAAAACACAAAAAGTACAGAGGATGGAAGCAAGGACAGGAAGCTTGGGAGAAATATAGCAAAACTGTCTAAGCATCCAGGGATCAGGTTAGGAAAGTTAAGCCCTGATAGAATAAAATCTGGCCAGGGATGCCAAGGCCGAAAAGAAAAGTATACCAAAAAGAGATATGTCAGTGAAAAAAAGTAAAACTAGGGAAATAGTTTTGTATGCACTCTGGTAGGAAATGGGAGATCAGGTTACCTGGGACATAGGGAGAGAGCTGGTTACCCAGGACATATGGATAAGTTATTCAACAGCTCTTTTCTCCTCAGACTTCATGGGCAGGCAGTTCAAGTTGCTGGGGGCAAAGGCAGGCACTGGGAAAGCAAAGAACTCCACATAGCAGGAGAAGATCGGGTTGAGACCATTTAGGGTACCTGAAAGTGCACAAGTGCACAAGTCCATGGGACCTGATAAGATGCATCCATGGGTTCTGAGGGAGCTGGTGGATGAAGTGGCTAAGCCACTAACCATCACATTTGAGAAGTTATGGCAGATCAGTGAAGTTCTCACTGACTAGAAAAAATGAAACAGTTCCCCAGAACTAACATCATCCCAGTCTATGGCACACAGCAACCTCTCTGCTGTCTCCCAACTCTCCTTTATTCATGGAAGTGCGAAAGCTTTAAATGTGGCACTAGCTTTTATTTCCACTAGTAAGCATTTAAAACTTGAGAGAGTAGATATTTGGAGCTAAAAAAAACACTAGATTTTACTGGTGTTTACTGGATGTCATTTAAAGTAAGGTAGGCAATGTCTGGCCTCGAAACAGGCTGATCAAGTCTGTTTGATTTACTGGCCAGTATGACTAGAGAATCTGATGATAGCTTCTGTCCTATAAAAAACTGTTTTGAACATTTCAGTAAGAGTAAATATAATCTCTTCGAGTATCACACTGTGCTTTTCATTTCAGGCAGGCACTTATAGAGACTAACTGCTTATTGTCTTGCGACTTGTGTAATTGCTTTTACTTGGACAAATGAATTATGAAATAATGCCATTTTCATTTGGCAATTTTTGCACAGCTATATATGACAGCATAACATAAAAAAAGACATTGAAATGTCAAGCATGCTTATAAAACAAAGGAACAGCCTCTGAGTGAATGGTCTATGGCAGGAACAATTCTTTAGGGGTACTTTAAGGGAAATACTTTTTAAACACAGATATACATTTTCCAGGTCTGCCACATTTCCCTCTATGCTCTTAAAATGTATGTGACCTTAAAATCTTGGTGTACTAATACATCATGTAAAATTTCAAGGCCCTTCTTTTTTTGAGAAATATGAATAATTCCTTATATCAGGTATTGGGATATTGGAATTAGTTTAGAAACTACTTTATGCCAGCTACTAAATGGACGTGGGTTTCTAGTTATGCGGCAGATTGGTTAGTTCAAATGTATGGATGAACACACTTTATTTAAAGTATTAATTCCTGCTAGAATCAAGCTCTTAAGGTCTTAAGCTCAGCACAAACAATAAATGCAGCAAAATGCAGACAGTCAAGTGAATGCATGTCTGCATATATCAGCATTCTTCAGGTGCAACCACGAGCCAAATCTACCATACTAACAGTAATAATTAGCAATTATTTAATTAGCAATTAGGAATATTTAAATAGTACTTATTTCACTGCCCTCTAGGAGATTCTTTGCAGTTGCATTTTTTTTTTTTCTGGTCAAAGGACAGCTTTCAAAGAAAGAGAATTGCCCAGTGGCACTGCAATGTATCTCTGAAGCCTGTAAGAGAGCAGAAGGTATGTAAATTTGATCCACTTGTAAACAGATTAAACATTGTTGTCTTTGGTTCAGGTCACTGTATTTAACACTTTTTCAAGAATCCTGTTATTGAGCTGGTTCATCAAATGAGACATATGCACAACACAGCTGGGACTGACTGACTGAGCACAGATGTGTATCTACTAAATTGTTTGTGACAACAGACTGTAGTTAATTGTGATGGGTGACAGGTACGTTGGAGGCCAGTCAACTCAGTGAACTGTTGATGAGTGTGGTATGAAACATGGTATATATTAACAGCAAGTGGAAAATTTATGTCACCCATGAGTGAAAATTCAAATCAAGTGCAGACAAATAAAGCAGACTGGAACTGTTCATAACCCTTTTCCTTGCTTCTACTTTCTTGCTGTCCTTAATTTTAGAACAATGTTTATTTCTCTTAATGTTTATTTCTCATAAACATAGAATATGGTAGTTTGGTAAAAAAGTTGTAACTTTTTCACTGGAACCATTATTATTATTGGTGGTGCTATTATTATTAGCTTTAGGAAAAAAAAGTGCTTTGGTTCAACCCACACAATTTCTTCCCAGAGTTTCATTTGTGAACTCAATCAATACCCAGTTTTATTTACACTTTATCTGTGTCTGTTTCCTTAGATTAAGTCTTTGTTCCTTTTTTTGTCCTCCTTGCTACCAGTTCTCCCTTATGAATGTACTGAAACATCAAATGAACTTTCTCGTTCCTGTTGTGAAGTAAAAGCTGTGCAACAATCACATTCTATTTTTCTAAAACTGAATTTGGAGACCTTGAGATAGAATAGTAGTCATAGATGATTCAGTGAGAACCTGATATGATAGATTTGGAGAAGCTCTGAAAGAAGCCCTGTTAAACACTATTATCAGCAACAGAAGTTGGTGTTAACTGTACTTAGGACTTAGACACTGGATGAAGGAGGGCTGTCAGACCCATTTTGGGGGACAGAAATGTTTTCACTCAGGGTTCTTTCCTTTTTGTGTAACCTGAGTGGCACAGAATTCACTTTGAGGTTTCCAACCTAACGCTCTAAAGATCTCACAGCATGCCCACTGTTAGTCTACCATACCACTGAAATTTAACTTTATTCTGTCACTGTCTGATGCTAGTCCATCAATACAATGCCAGAGTTTTATAAATTAATGTTTCTAATGTTACAAAAACTGTAGCTAACTAGGTGAATAACAGGGCTATGAATGTGAAATGATCAGCAGAAAGGATAAACACAAATAAAAAAAAGTTGTCCCTATTTAGTTGCATAAAAGGTTCTACAACTATTTTCTTCTTTCTTCTAAGCCCCTACAACTCCTGAAAACAAACTGGGTATCCTGCCGGGAGAATGTGGGATTATAACAGTCTGCATAATTTTTATGTGAGCTAGATATTTATATCTTTCATGCATGTTTCCTTTCCTCGTATGATTTCTGCTTAAATAGATGATCTGAAGGTCTGCCTTGGGAATGAACCCTTATTTCAATTTAGGGTAAGAGGAAATTCACACTGCCGTTTCTCAGTTCCTAAACACATATTGTGAGCAACATCCCTTTCTCCTCTTCTTGTACCAGAACTTTTAAAGCCTCCTATGGTTACCGGTTCTTCAGTAGTTAGTTTGGATTCATGATTAACGTGGCATTGTAGTGGAGTGAATTTCTACTTTTTACAGTATTCCTCTGTGTCAGCTCACATCATTCAGTAACAATCATTATGCATGTGGTCTTCTTCATCTGAAAAATATAGCAGGGAGGTGGAGCCTACCTGCAGCTTAACCTTCTACTAGAAAACCAGTTCTGATGAAATGTGCTTCTGTAATATTCAGTTATAATGGATTTATATAGAAAGCACAGAACACATCTCTTACACCTTTTGGAGCATGGTCTGACAAAATGGAGAGCTGTAGCAGGACTGGCATACATACAGCTACTCATCAGATGAAATTTACCTACAGAGGCCATTTTCTGCAAGATGCAGGTTTAGCAGAAGATGCTGAGTTAGATGAAAATCTTCCCCAAAGAGTCATGGAGGTCGCAGTGTCAATATAAAATTGGCATAAATTTCCAGAGGAAGGAAATAATGTTTCCACTGCTCCTTCTCTATCCACACCTCTCTGTGGTCTAGAGATGTTATATCTGGGACAGCAGGTAGATACTGTAAAGAACTGAACTCCATGCTGGTAATATCTGAGCACTGAAACATTAGAGAGCTTCTAAAAATTGTGAGGAAAAGCAGGTTCTGTGCTCCTGACACTATCTGCCTGCTGTTCCAGCTAGCTCATACTCACTACGCTCTGATAAGTGCTCCAAGGCTTGGAGGCTTCTAAAATTCTGAGGACTTCCAGAAAACTGTCCTTTAAGCTCAATTCCAGGTGAACTGTAAGAGGGTAGAATGGATGAATTCAAAGATAACTTTCCCATCTACATTTTCACATGATTGGGTTTCAAAAAGAGGAATTGAGCTGAAAGTCCTATTAACATCTAAATAATTTCTGCCAGAATCACATCTACACTAGACTACAGGATTAGAATAAACTGAAATTAAATACTCTTATACAGGTGTATAGACTTGTGTCTATCTTGGTGTTCAGGCGAGAAATTTATTCCCTTTAAAGCAAGACTCAAAATGAGACTGCACAGAAGTTTTGAAGAATATATGATTTGTTGACTGTCAATGGCCAGAAAAACATTATCAAACTGCTCTCTTTTCGTCTTATAGATTAGCTGAGGGGAGAGGACGTTTTTGTTGCTATGATCTGATATGATAACTTTGTGGCACAGCTCTCCACATTTCCTTATCCTTTTGTCTGGGCAGAGCTGTTCTTCTCTATCAATCTGCATCTGGTCCAGGTGGTGCAGCTGCAGAGCAGTGATTGCACAGAAGAGCACCAGGATGGCAAAGATAAACGCACTTGCACAGTGAAGCTTGCAAAGTGGCATGCCCTTCTGAGTACATTATATAGGAAGCTCAGTAGGAGAGAATTAAACATCAAATCTGTGTTTCTTTGAGGTGTGAAAACAGTGGTTTAAGACGGTGTAAGAGAGGGCAGTGGCCACAAGCAGAGCAGAGTGAGTCTTTCTCCTATTAAAGCTGGAGGGAAAAGGATTCCTCAGAGAGATAGAATGAAACACAAATGCTTTTACATGAGGTTGAATTTTTAAGGAAAAGGGCAGGAGAGCCCAGCCAGGGCCAGGTTGCTGTTTGTTGTTATGGCAACAGAGGGAGAATCTCGTATAAAAGAGGAAAGAGAGGGAGTGGGAGGGCAGAAAAGAAAATGGTTTCAGAAGGAAGGCAAGAGGGTAGGAATTTGTAAACGGAAAGAGAACAAAGCTAAGTGTCAAGGTTGGGTAGAAATGCATCTATGTCCACTATGACTGAAATGTCCTAAGAGACCTTGTGCACAGCCATTCCCTTTGTGGGTGGGCAGATTTGCTGGGGTCACTTCCGCAGTCATCATCTGGCTGGCAGAATGCCGCTGCGGTGCACTGTCCTCCCGCACCCACTCCAGCTGAAGTCTTGCATCTACCTTTGTTCACTGCCTGGATGTGCATAATACTTGCAGGGAAAACTCTTTCATTGCCAAGGACCCCTGCATGTGCTATCTTTTTAATAAATTGAACAGATCTCAAACGGTAAACTTTATTTACGTCCTGGGGTATGTTAGGTGATGAGACCTAGTTCTTCAACCTGGGAAGCTCCTTTCTCCCCTCAAGGAGCAGGCTTTCTAGACAGAATACTGCTTCCCAGGTGCACTCCGAAAGTTCTGACTACTGAGATGTGCAGATATTTTTGTCAGAAATAATGTGTTGATACATGATGGGTCCAGTAGAGAGAATTCTTTTCACTCGTAGCAAGGCAACCCAGTAGGAAAGAATGGAAGTGCAGTATGAAGCCGACAACTGGCTGGCCAGGGATGCAACTTAATACTTTGCTAAACAGATTCAAAATTAAATCTCTGTGCAGAGTGCACCAGAAGGAAGCCTTATAAATCAGGACTAAGCAACACAAAACTCAGACTTTTCTTTCAGTCTTCATAATAAAAATCAAAGAAAAATAATGAACAAACTAGTGAAACTTCCCCAAAGGGAAGTTTCTGCTTTCTTTATTTTTTCTCCCTTTCTTTCCTGAATAAAAAGTTCATGCTAGTCAGGCTGTTCATGAGTCATTACTGTTGTGAGAGAGTGGCTGTCCCTGCTCCTCTAGCACTTTTGAACTGGCTAGCCCATTTCTATCAAATCTGACAGAGAGATAGAGTTTTCAGATGTTACACTCTTACATGTTCTGTGAAAATTGTTAGCCAGGGGCAAGAAAAAGGCTACAGTGATGCCTACACTGAGGGAAAGACCCGAGTATGAACCCCACTGTTACTGAATACACACATTTCTTTTGTTGAAGAGTGTAGATAGGAGGGAGAGGTTATAAATGTTTTAATTCTTGGAAAAGCTTCAATCAAAGTATGAACTTTATTAGACACTATCTAGCTTTCATTTTCCTTCTCTCTTTCCCTCCATATACGAGTTCTCTAGTGTTTAATAAGGGTGGGAAACATGCTGCAGGCTTAGTTTACTTCATTTAAAAAGCCATTTGATGAAACACAAATCATTTGAAAACACAACTCTATTAGTTCCAGTGTTTGTGGAACTATTTATTATTTAAAGCAAATGATAGTTGCATTACGCTGTCACAAAAAAAGTTCTCAAGCCCTCTCCATTGTCTTCCTATTACTCTTCATTTATTTTCTCTCTCTTGTCTGAAATATTCTTATTTTCCAGATTTCTCCCTTAATTGCAGTTTCGAATCACTTGCCTGGAAGATAGTGTGAATCCTCCTCTTCTTTACCACAAATATTCAAGTTTGAAATGTAATTTCGGTATGAAGACCAATGGAATTCTAAAGACAATGTGTAGAATCTTATCTCACCAAGTCATGTGATATTCTTTTAATTTAAAATAAAATTTCCCTTCTTCTCTTATGGCTCCTAAAGATCTCTTAAGGCTCTCCAGTACCAGTTTAGCCTCCTGGTCCATTATCATCACACCCATTTTTTGAGGGAGGAAGTCATAGACTTCAGTGTCTTCTTTGCATCACTATGCTTTCCTCCCTTTACTTTCCAAAACCGTATTAATACTGATTTTATATAGTTTTTAATTTCATCAATAGATATGCCTACATCTGCCATCTACTGGTTTTTACTTTCTTGAATGGTATAATCAAAATAAAGATTGATAGAGTATTTGGAACACTTGGACTAAAATAAAAAATTGTAAAGGGAATTTGGAGATTTACAACTGGGATGTCAGATGTTGAGGATTGAATCAGTTTAAAGTGATGGCTTGATGAAGACTGACTTTCACCTTCAGAAGCGATAACACTGCTCAGGATGTAGTATCCCTGGTGAACTACAATCTATTATACTCTTAATTGGACAGCAAGAAATTAAACATAAATCATTCAACAGAATACAGTGATATGAAATCAATTAAGTCATTGCACTGGAAAAATATTAAGTGCTCTGCATTAGGGAATGTTATGAAAAAGAACATCAATTTTAATAAAACTTTTGTTTGATGCTTAATACAATTATTCACACAGATTTTAGAAGATTTGAATTGGGTAAAGGTCTTTGATTTTGAATCAGAAAAACCACTTCTAATATCAGCTACTAGGGGCAAATAACCAAGCTACCGCTGACCATCAAAGTTATATGAGTTAAGGACCAAATCCAGAAATAATTAACAGATATCTAACTGTGATGATTTTCATCAGATTGCACCCATGCAAAATGTGCATGAAAAATTAAAACCTGGCTTTCGAAGACATGAACTCTAATTTTTCCCTTATTTATTTCCAGTGAGACAATCCATGAAGTTTAATTTCCAGACTCATGTTAGAAGCGGTCTAAATTTGGTGGTTATGCAAGACCTGAAAAACAAGTGATTTTTCTGTAATTGCTTTAAGGTGGCTGTTTCACACTCTCAATGACAGTGAGGTCTTGACAAAGTTTCCCATTTCCTCCATCTCCAGTTAGCTAGGTTATTCAACAAAACAGTACTTTAGATGGTTTTTCCTTTTTGTTTTAGCAAGATTTTGGATATGAGAAACTAGGTGAACCTCCTTCTGGAAGGAGACTTTTGGAAAGAGGGACAAACCCATATTCTTTACTCAGTCACTAGAAAAACAGTGATAAGCAGCAACTTCTAAACAACACAGATCTCTTCCAGGAAGACCTCATCATGCTGCTTCAGGACTGATCTAGAAGTCAAATGTTCAGGTTTATTTTATAAGTTCTTCCTTTCACTTTCCAGAAGCATCTCAGTTGGCACTGACCAGGTGTTTTTGTCATATATCATAACCTGCAGCTCAAAACCAACACCCAGAAATGTTTCCCATAAATATAATCAAACCACCAGTTAAAGCAGGCATCTATGATACCTTTATTATTCTTGTAACATCTATTTACATTTTGCTTATAAATGTATATATGCTCCCCCACACACATACAAGTCTCTCTCTATAAAATTACCTATGTAAAATATTACACCTAAGGTCAACTTTTAACAGTTTCTTTGCATTCAAACTTTCTGCCAGTACCCACAAATTAAAATCTACAGTTGCTGATGTTTTTAAATTTTAAAACTTATTTCAATGTTTCTTCAAATCATTCATTATTGTGGCTTTTATTAGCAAATATGCTGAAAACAACCTGTCATTAGATTTAATGAGGATACCATATGCCAACTCAGTATACAAAAACAAATTAAGTCTATAATTAACTTATTAATTCAACACAGCACTAATTCTTAGAATTTTATCATTGCTTTCTGTAAATGGAAGTTTTAAATTCGCAGCCTATCTTTAGTACTTGGGAATAGCTCCTGGAAACATGACAGCTGCTTCCCCCTCCCTGCCTCCCCAGTTCTACTGAGAATCAAACCATTAATGTACTCAGGAGCAGTAAGGTAATTATATGTTTTAGTAGGTTCATTAAGAGCTCTGAAAAATATATTTCACTATAAAATAATTTCTGTCCTCTTCAAATTGTCTAAAACGTGAGGAATTTTTAGTGAAAAAGGCTAAGGTGCTATGTTTCTTTGCTTTAGACAACAACCTCTTACAAATCAGTACTAAATGATGCACAAAAATCCCTCGGTATCTTAAAGAGGGAAAAATTACATAGGTAAACAGATAAATCTTTAGTACATTTGTCTTTATGGGAGCAGCTCCTGCTGTTGGTCTCTAACCTGGAGGGCATTATTCTTTTCTAAATTGCCAGTAGTGTCTCACAGCACAGTGATAAATAGAAAGCACTGAAAGAAATAACGTTCATTCTAACACACAAGAACTTTCCAGACAGACATTGGCCTCTGAGAACAAACACTTAGACAAAATAGATTAGTTGCAATTGCAGAATATATCACTCTGGTTCCTTATGAACAGGCATTATCCCAGCTATGCAAATAAGTGCCTTTATGCCAATCATTAAGTAATAAATACATTTAAGAGAGAGTCTAAAACTTTAAGGAAAACACAGGAAAAGGTCTTTCTTTATCAATTATTTTTTGTATGAAGCCAGTGATGTATTCCCAGCACTACTTTAAAAAGTCCCTAATAATGTAGATTCTTGTGTGTTGTTTTGTGGTAGAAAGTTTCCTTTGTCAGACAATAAAACAGAAAAGGAACAAGTGCTACAGAATTGCAATTAAAAGTACTAGTTTAAAAATAGAACAGAAAACTCCCTAGCAATTTTCTCTCTTATTTATCATTTCACCCGAAGCACATATGCTAAGGCAGAATTTTGTTTGTTTCTGGTTATGCTGGAGTAACATTTAGCTATGCTGTTTGTGTTTTTCCTCATTAATTGTTTTAAAAGTCTGACAAAATGAAAACTGCCTTGGAAAATAAAGTTATTATGTTTTGTCTGCTAGATGCATGGCATATGGATTGCTTTTAAGGACTGATATCACTAATAATTTGGGTATTTTTTTCATGCAGCCAGAACCCTAAGAAGGTATTGTGACACTGCCAGCCACTTTCCCTACTGCCTTTACCTCGGCCACAAGACTCTAGGAACTCAAGTGCCTGGGATGGGATCAGCTATCTGGTACAATCAGAGCAAACTTACCCTCACTATTTATCCTGCCTGAAAATTTTCTTGCTTCTTTTCTTTAGGTACCAGGAACAGTTAGGCAGACAGAGCCTTCCTTGCTCCTGGGGCAAGATATGTGTTCTGAGGGATGGGATGTAAGCAGGAGGAGGTGCAATGAGCACAGCAGGGAGTCCAGGCAAGGGCATAGAAGGGTGGGAGAAAAAGATGACAGTGTGGCCACTGCCAGGAAGAGAAATGGACACTGGATGTATCAAGGAGCAAGTAGCCTGCTAGGAAATCCTTGAACAGGCATAGATGTAGCTGAGAAAATTGTACATCTGCACATCATCTTCTTTCCTCATAGAAGTTGCATTTTCTCTCTGTCATCGTTAGACCCTAAGAACAACCCTTTTTTTTAAGTATGAGATTTTTTGTTTAGTTCTGTTTTGATATATACAGGATTCAGTACAAAATCTGTATTTCTATTGACATTTGGATTGAACTAATGAGATAGATTTTATCTAGGACTACATGTTTGAAAGTTAACTGGAAGGTCTCTCTAATTTTTCTCTGCTGATGCACTTCAGCTGAAGGAGGTGCTGGAAATAGAAATGTCCTTTTTTTGTTGCTGGTACAGATACATTAATTTTTCTATACAATTGTATTTTTCTAACAGCTGCTATGTATGCATGCTAGACCTTTGAATTTATTTGATTACAATATTAAAAATTATACTTTACCAATAAATCCAACTTCCTTATTCAATATGAGTATTCCCTATAGTTTGAAACTTGGTTTAGGGCAGTATAAATAATTACTGACTTCCAAAACAGTGAGTGGTCTTACTTCCTTCCTACATCTGTCTGTAGATCTCAAAGCAAAGGGCATGTTGAACAAACTTAAAACTAATCCATCAGCACTCCAACAGAAAATTTGTAAAAGACATTGAAGAGATTTGGGGAGGGTCAGAAGCAACTGGACATCAATGGGAAGGGAGGATACACACTCTTCTGTCTTCAATTTATGTTGGTGCAAATTTTAATTAGATGAAATGGATTCTTAAACCCGTGTGTTAGATCCAGGTGCAAAATGTAGGACAAAGGAAATGTCTGTTTGAGTTCCACAGGCTTCTGAAGCAGCCTGCAACCTTCCCTGACTCGGTTTCCTGAATGGTTCTTCAACAAAGTAAATATGACAACTGTGCTGACTGGGACTTTTTCATTTTCCAGGGTGCTGTAGATTTCTTAAAATTCTCTTTGTTCTGTCTTCATCACCTTTGATCAGCTTTGCTCATTTTTGTTTTACATTTTTTTGTTCTTCCTTTCATATTCATTTTCTTGTTATCTTTTCCATCCATCTGCTCTGGAGTATATAATCAAAGTCTTTTCCCCTATTCACTTTTTTCTAGATTTTCTCGTATTCACTTTTCTCTAGGACTATCAATCATTTCAAAGACTACAGTAAAAGTTTTATAATTCTCTCTAACTGTATACATCTGCTAATCATACTTTCAAAATAACACATAGGACACTTCTCTTGCTGACTGTGTAGTACTGATTCATATTCATTTACTCCATGTCTGATTGTAATTAATTAAGAAATAGCTGAATTTGCAATAAACTAACTCGTTTGAAAACGGTGCCTTCATAGACTTCCAAAGTCACCTGTAAAATTATGGAAATATTTCTTTTCACTGAAGCCTGAGTTGCCACACTGATACTGCTGCATGTGCTGCTATCTGATCCTACTCTTATAAATAGGGTAGATAGCAATTTCAATTGAAGCATTGATATAACTTTCACTTGAACCTTGGACTATGGTATAAATTGACCCCTAACGATGTGAGTAGGGTGTGTCTTTTGAATTTTGTTGTTATTGGGACTTTAAATTGAGAACTTCATGGATAGTTGAAATTGCATCAGCTACATATACAATTTTCTCTGATTTATAAGCGATAAAGTATGTACCATCAAACATGTACAAAGTGTTCTATGTGTTTGTAACCACAGTATTTCTGTATTTCTTGGAGCATAGAATACTGTGTTTTTTCCTATTATTTTTTATTTTTCATTTTCAATTTTAGAATTGCATTAATATTTCCGTCAAAGAAAAAAGAGACGTAAAAACCACAGGACTAAGACTCTTGTGAAATTCACATTCCTTTTTTTGACTGTGTAGATCAAGAGGCTTTGTATACTCATCCTTGAGGGAGACCAAAATTCCTCTGGAACTTTTACTGTCCATATTCTTTTATAATTCAACAGTGAATTTGCACAGTAGTGCTCAGGATTAACTGCACAGTAAGAACTCCATCTCTACAGAACTAGGTACTGGTCTGAAAAAAATGGTTTCCAGTCATTAATTGCATTTTGTGCAAGACTCATGTGATCTAAGAACGCACAACTAATTCTTTCTTATATTTTAGTAATCACAAGTGCATGTTGTGTGTGCATTCCTACATTATCCATTTGCTCTTTCAAATGCTATTTTAAAATCTGTTAGCCATGAATGTAGTTTTCACCTCGGAAAAAAAAAGCATACCGACCTGAATAATTTTCCTTTTCAAAAATACAGTGATGCTTACAAGTCATTGCCAGTATGGTGATTATGTCAGTACTTACACAGTATGAGAGAGAAGTCTGGAAAGCTACGCAGCCAGAAAGACAGTCAAGAAGGACTGGTTCATGGAAATGATAAACAGACACAAGTGTTATGAAAATCAAATAATTTCATTGTAGTAAGCAATCTGAGAGGAGAATAAGATGGTTACTGAGTAGCTAAATTTATTTTGATCAAATATATGGTTGACTTAATTATTCTGAATATATGAAACCCTGATACTTTTTTCTAAACAAAAATCTTCCCAGAAACTCTGGTTATGCAAGAAAACAGTAAACTATAAAGCCATCTGATTTAAAATGATGTATATAAGTAAAGAATTAGTGTATCATGGTATAATAAAATACAGTGCTCAGCATCAAAAAACAATATGAAAATTAAATGAACTTGTGTCGCTGTTTTCCCCATGGACGAGTAGAGAAACGACACAGAGTCCAGGCACAGGGTTACAAGGAAACAAGGCAAAAGCCCCCCTTTAATGATTTCTCAGAAGGCTTTTTATATGTTAGTTCACAAAAGCGTATGAAATGGCATAAGGTAATTGGTTTTTGCCATCCACCCCTTAAGGGGATTGGTCAAATTCTAAGACACCCATCTCTGGATGGTTTTCTAGTTAGAACCATAACAATTCTGCAAAACAACCTGAAGCTGCAAGAAGTTTATAAAACAGTAACATTGTTTTGAGTCACTTGCATGGGAAAGACAGAACTTTCACAAAAGTGCTGCAGAGAGCTAAAGAAATTCTCTGCTGAAGCTTTTTCAGCATCCATAAACTTGCATTAAACATATGTGTTGGGAATATGGCTCCTGGTAACGAAGCAGTGGTTGTACATGTTGACCATATCAAATAAAAAGAATTCAAGAGCTTAGAAAAAGAATAACCATACCTACTCCTTCTCAATTCGCGTAACCTTAGAACAGAAATCTGATGAGCAAAGACAAGTGTTTGAAAAGTAAGATGACAGTGATGTGTGGATATTAGAGAGATTTTTACTGAATTGTAAAAAGAATTATGAATTACTCTGCATGCAAGAAACTGTGGAATTACTAAAATATAAGGACAAATAAGAAATTCTCTGCCTCAATAAGTTTTATTGAGCATAGAGCAAATCTAAATCAGATCCAGCAAAGCGTAAAAACTGAAGATTATCTGGTCTTTGTGGACTACTGTCACCAGTTCTTCAAGCAAAGCAAGCGAACACAAATTGGTCTAGCAAACATAGAGCCAGAAAAACTGTTACACACTAAACCCAAGGGAGTAAATGCTGACTAGATTATGCATGAAATACATTCTCCAGGATAACCCATCAACCTGGGCATTTATTTCCACATATCAGCACCATTACACTCTGGTAAAGGAGATAATCCAGTAGTTTCAAAACCAGGTTTATTAAAGATGTGATAGTATCTCTTCTATTTCAACTAAAACCCTGAAGACCCAAGGGAAAATTCACAAGACATAACTCAATAGTTTCAAAGACAAGTTTATTAAAGTTGTGATAGTAGCTCTTCTGTATCCACAAAAGCCCTGAAGACCAAAGGGAATATTCTTGTGAAAGTCACATTTCACCACCAAGTAGTTTGGCATAAGTCTTTTCTCAATCCAATAAAACAGAGAGTGACTGAAAATGCAAGAGGACATGGGACTTAAAACTGAAGAAAGCAAGTTTAATGGACTTAGCAAAGAAAGGGATGCTGTTCAATATATTAAACATATTTGGCTTAAAATATTGGTTTTCTGATGGTTTCACAGATGCAGAGACAGGAGATGGGAAAACTAACACAGGTAGAAAGAAAATACTCTCTCACCTCATTCAGGTTTTCTTAAGGTTATCATGCTAAATAAAGAACACAAAGGAAGCCAAACTCAGGATTTCTCTCCTGCAATTACCCTCTCTACATGTGCGTTAAGTTGTTAGATACTTCCTAAGTTGTACAAGGAAGTATTGATCAAGCGATTTCTTCACTAATTTACCTGTGCTCTTATCTATTTAAAACTAGTTTGTTAGAACAATAAGTGGAACATGTGACAAGAAACATTGTTTTGGAGAATGTTTTTCTTTTGTTCGGAGAATGGTTATTTTACTCATCTTGGGTTTTTTTAAACATTTTAAGAAGGAAGAAAAATCAAGAACCTCCTCAACTGTACTTTTTTTCCCTACACATGTGAATGAATTCCAGTTCCTCCCGACCTTGATGATAAATATTACAATTGAAAATAACTTTTCAAAACTAATAATATGCATCATATACAGTCATGTACAACAGAGCTTTCTGACTAGAGTCTCCCAGCGGCTTTTCCATTCAATTTGATATATTCTTTGGATTTTTTCAAGTCCAAGGACTTTTTATAATAATCTGAAAAGCACGGGCCCTGAAACTTACTGTGGCAGAGCCACATTAAGGGCAGTCAACAATAATGCAGAAAGAAAAAGACCATATATTTGTTCAGTTTCTTTTAAGGGACATAACTTCAAATGAAAAATTATGAAAGTACATTTAAGTTCACTCGAATTGATGTAATTCCAGGCTCCCTGGTCACAAAGGCTGCTTATTCTCTGAGCTGATCCTGCATATGCTAATATCATTATCCAGAGATCATGGAGAAAAGACAAGGTCTTTGCTTCATGCAGCTATACCCCTTTCAATCAACCTCATGCTGAGAACCATTTATTACCATAACATATGACACAGAAAATCTTAAGAGGCAGTAAGGGGCAAAATTTTCAGATTATCACATGCCATTCTAGCTGTGACTTTCTCATTAACTTTAAAAGAATAGTGTGGCTTAGACCAGCTCAAAGCTCTGAAATATACCCCTATACATGCCCCAGAAAAAACCTTTACAAACATAACAATTTTCCATATTTGACTTAATTTCTATAAAATAACAGAAGTCAGCAACTAAGCAGACTGTTCACAGTTAGTCTTCAAACTGCAGACAGCCTCACATTGGGTTTGAGGTGACCTTGTAGTATGCATGGGGACAAGCCTCAGCTCTTCAGCGATTTCAAGTCAGGAAGGGACATAAAAGAAAAGAATCTTCTGGCCATAAGACACTATTAATGATCCGACACTACAGTTAGCAGTGCTAGTATTTATTTCCTTTGACTTAAAGAAGCTTGCAAAATGCAGTTAATGAGAAATAATTTTTTAAAAAAAATTTAGAAATCTAACCGAAGCAACATGGTCATAAAGAAACAAAGCTTTATTAGACAGGAACCTTGACACGGTGTACAGGTTTATGCATTCAAAATGAGAACGTAACAATGATATGCCACCTTTTTTATCCTTTCTGCTCAAATGGAAAGTTTTTTACTCCTCTCTATCCAAATCCTGCTGTCTATTACATGCTCAAAGGCCATAATTATTTCAAAAATAGATTTTTGAGAAAAGCACATAATTAGTCCGGTGCAGCTGGTATAAAAATTACTGGCAGTAATAGTAGTATCATTAAAAAATTGGAACTAAAGTACACCAACTATACTCCAGGGGAAGCATCCAGACTAGTACACAGTCAGGGCACCCAATTTTTTTTAACACCACTGATCCAGATTTGACAGAAAGTCATTTCTGCCAAAATGCAACTATAGTGCATCCTGGTTTACGTAAGTTTAGTAAGGTGATTTTATTTGACTCTTACATAGAATTAGACTGCAGCAGAAAAAAAGGCAATTTTGCCCCAGAGTCATGCAATGATATTAGAATTCCAATTTTTATTTCAGCTATTTTCTTCTCTATGAGAAAAGTCTTTGAAATTATGAACTGGAATGTGAACTAATTTGTAATATCTGTGTGACTCTGTAGGGAACCTATTATAGTCGCTTTCTCAGATAAGACATATCCCCTTTTGTTGTGACTTTCTTAGAATGATTCAAGAGCCTAGCCTGGGATGTTCCTAGAACTGAGAACTTAGAACTGCCTACAAAATCAAAATTACACTTATTCATATGTCTATTTAGTTGCCGCAAAAAATTGCACTTTTAGAACTGTTAGCATCTTATGTTTAATTTTCAAACTGCTTGAGGTCTAGTCCTATACATGTGTGCATCATTTTATTTAAGGTCAAGCAGTTTCTGACTCTGCTAGAGACAAAATGGAATTGCTGTACCTGAAAGGTCTGAAGGTGTTGATCTGGCAATTATATTTTGGAGTTATCTGTCTGGTCTAACACCAGTCTGGCACTAAAATCCCACAGAGCGTCAGCTTATACGTTAGCTTAACCACCAAAAAAAATGTTTGAACTTGGGTAAATGATCTTCATGGTCTTCAGGTATTCAGTCATATACTTTACCTCAACAGTGATGAGAAGCACTTAAGTGAAAGGATAATTCCTGGCTGAAGTTTTTGTATAGTGCTTCAAAAAGCTGGAGATTCACTAGGTGAGAGGGAAAGAGTTTCAGGAATCTCATGGGTTAGATACACATTTTGGCTGCTCTTGCTCATTATTGTGGTAAATATCCCTAAGAGAAGAGCAACAGCTTAGGAGGGAGAGAGGACAAGGAACCATAGTACAGCAAGGAATAGTGGCTGGTCCCAGTGGTTAGTCAGGAGACACTGAAATGAGCAGTCCTTGATTTCAACCACACCGTACAGATGTGTTGTAGAAAGCCTACATATTGCAGTAGACCCAAAATACCTCTTTGTTTAAAGCTGGCTGGGGAAATCTGAGCCAAAGATGTATTTTGGAACTTTTTTTCCCTCCCTTGCTTCAACTTCACTTCAGTTTATTTGTCTCTTCATCCTTTTAGCTTTCTGATTCTTTCTACTCCTTTCCTGCATACCTTTTTATGTGTTCATATCTATATTTCTCCCCCATCTGTGTCTTTTGTGTGTGAACATTATTATCCTTGTCACTGTATTTTTACTGCTCATGAAAAATAAACACTTGAGAAATAATCACTGCACAGTGGCCAAACAGAAGGCAATCCTTCCTGTAAATACTACTTTTGTGTAATGGGCATGGTCAGATCAGTGCTAGAAATGTAGTGAGAACAATTCATCTACATCATTTTTTTCCTCTACAGAAACATTGCTGTGGTTCTTTCATAGTTTAAACTCCATGCTGAATTTATCTTTTTTTCCCTCACTTATTTTTTTAGGCCCTGCTCTTTCATACTTCTACTTTATGAAAAACAGTCTTCTGACATACAGACTCTCTCAAAGTCATCATTCATCCATGTGTTAAGACATCTGTGAGCTTTCTTTTCCTACATCAGTGACACACAGTTTTCTTTTGACTTGAACAATTTTTGTTCTTCCCCTTTTATAATGCATGCACAGTTGTGTTATAAAGACTCATCAAAGTCACCACTGTTCTACATTTATCTGCATTGAACTGGCTTTGTCATTTATTAGTCTTTTAAATGTTCTTTATATTTTCTATCTAGCTACATTCTCCTTCATTATTTACTGTTCCTCTATCATCTCTTTCTGATTCCCATTACTCTGCTCTTTGACTTTAATATTCTGGACCTAGAATACTTGCCATTCAATCTTCAAAGTTGAAAGTCTTAGCACTGATTTTATTGTAAGTTAGTAATGTAACTTCTTATAAATTAACATTATTTGAATAAACACAACCATTCCTGCTTCGGGAAGCTAAAAGCAGGCTTTTGAAGCATTGTGGGAGGTTATATTAATGAAATCCCCATTGATTTTGATGGGAATGGTTCTGCTTTAATCCTGAGATATGCTTTGGCACTTTAAATTGAGGATCTAATACACATTTAAAAAATGACTGCCCACTCTAGATCCCAACTACCAAATCCTGTCCTCGAGCCATCATGCTACTTCCGGTGGTTCAGTGTGTGGCATGCCAAAGCAAAGGGGAAAATGTTGCCCACAGCATACATAATCAGAGTTCAAAGAGCAGACATTTTAACTTGCATTTGTTTAGCAGTCATTAGAATTAATCACAAGGATCAAGAAAGTAAATCTCTTAAATGCTTCATATTTTTTATGCATCTCTTATGATGGTAGCAAGCTCTGCTCAGTGTGCTCAATCCCTTTACCCTGGGAAGAGAAAAATAGTTCTGTGTCATTTATTAGATGCTCTGTCATTTAGTCAGTGGTGGATGACTCTAGAAGAGGTGGTTGCACCTGGTAAGGTGGACTATGGGAAAGATCTGTGACATTACTCTTCAACAATATAAAACCTATGAGGCAAAGAAACAGGTTAGGAAGTGTATTTACACAGAAAATACATTTGAGAAGATTTCCATCCATACTGGATTTTTTTTTGCTCAGTTGTGAATTTTACTAAAAACACTGCCAAAATCACAGTCTTGTGCTGTAGTCTCAAAGAGCACTAAATATTGACCAGTAAAACAACTTCCTTATAAGCCCTGCAGATGCAACAGACATTTGAGGGTCTTGCTCTACAGTAGCTGCTTCTCTTTTTGAGTATATGTCCATGCTTGCATAGTCTACACAGTCCTAGAGTTCACTAGCCAAAACAGTGAAAAAGACAACTATATTAGCAACACTATTTTTTCATCCGGGACATTTTTTGTGTGCTGGAGTTTTTGCATTTTGGGGTTTTTATGTTTTATTTTGCATCCTCCTGTGGTCCTAAAGAACTTTTAAGAAGATGGAAGGCATCTCTCACTTCCTTTGCTGTGTCTCATTGCAACTATTTCTTCTCTCAAAGTTTCTAATATATTTGTCAGATTGCTATAATCAGGTATATGGTTTACACTCAGACAGCAACTAAGCACCGTGTAGCCCCTTGATGACTCCCTCACCAGTGGGCTCAGGGAGAGAACTGGAATGGTAGAAGTGAGGAAACTCGTGGGTTGAGATATTTTAATAGGGAAAGCAAAGTAAAACACTCTGTATGCAAGCAAAGTAAAACAATGTCGTGGTTTTGTTCGCATCTTTTACCTTCTTTGAGATAAGAATTAGGAGAAATGCAAGGCAGGCTCCATAACTTTAAAGAATATTAAGAAGTTTATTATTTACAGAATTAAAAGTAAGAAGAAATAATAAGAAATTAAAACAAAACCCCCTTTTCCTCCAGCACCTCCTCTTTTTACCTAACTCGCACAGAAGGTAACAAACTATGATTTTGGTCAGTATTACAGCTCATAAAAGTCTGTCCAATATTTAAGGAAAAGAGGTTTCTTTTGCTTCATGTGGTTTCCAAAGTGCCCAAAATGCAACAGACCCACCCAGAATTCTGCTGCCGTGAAAAATATCTCTCACATGAATCTTGAAGTCTTCCCACAACTGCCAGCATGGGCCACACATGGGGTGTTTCTTTTTTTAAGGAGAAGCAAATTCCAGCCTAAAAGCAACTGCTCTCTTCTTAACAAAATCTCTAAAAGTCTCTTATAGCTCCGAGATGACCTGGCGTGTATGTTTGTTTTTCCCACAGGCTGCACACAAAATTCTCATCCCCCCATGTCTTTAAGTGAATTAAAGAGAAAAGGACAGTTTGTGATATTACAGTTTTTACCACGGCCTGCAAAAAGTAATTTTAAGCTTCGCGCTGGGAGCGACTCCGCCCTCTTTTCCCATCACCATCTTTAGCTCCATCTCCCATGACTTACTTTCTCTTTTCCTCTGACCTTGAAGTCACCATGATTTTCTTCAGGCTTCATGTTGGAGAAAAAGGCCCATCAAATAAATACCTGTTTTATTCTCCTAATCTTCTGTAGCCTCTGTTTTCAGGTAGCCACTTCAAGGTATCAACATGAACAATCTCTGTGGTCAGGAGGTCAGATGTCCCTCCTGGCAGATTTCCCTTTAATAACTGTTGGTATTAGTATCATTTAGAAGAAAAATATGTGCATCTAAGTATTCAGGCTTCACTAAAATTATTGAAAACTTGATTATCATTTTCAGTTATGTAATTTTCTATTCACCAGCAATATTTACTAATAAATTAATAAATTTTATTGACATTTAATTCCTACTTTTTGCTGCAGCTAAAATTTCATAAATTCAGAAGTTGTGAGATAATCTATTTCAAAAGCACTGAAACCATTGTAGAAACAGTTTACAAAGACATCAATCCATTCTTTTCCTCAGGCCTTTGGTGAGAATTCCTACTGTTCACAAAAAAGATTTAATGCTCTTCCACACTAGCATGAACCTTGTGACCAAGGGAGGCATTGCTGTAGATTTAGGATAGGAGATATGTGTCTTCACTAGCTTTGGAACTCTCTTCTCTGTGGAGAAATTATGGACTGCAGATGCAGAGTGCAGTATTTGTCATGAAGAATATTTGCTGCTACTTTGATTCCTCTTGACCTCATTTCCTTTGTTTGGAACTTTGTTATTTTCAAAGCTTAGTTAGTTGTGTTTATTATGTGCACTGTGTATAGTTTGTGCACATAATTAATCTCCTGTTTGTACTGATTCTTCATGCTTGGAGGCCAACAAAACCAAGGATTTCCTTGTACACTCCCAAAAGATCACTCTTCTTCATTTTCTGGATTAAGCACAGAACATTTTCGGAGCACGATCTAATAGTTCATTCAAAATGGATTTAGATACTGAGCCTTAAACTTCATAGCTTTTCACTTTCCATCTTAGGGAGTCATACAAAAGCATTGTAATGACAGAATCAAAGAATCATAGAACCTTCTGAGTTAGAAAGGACCCACAAGGATTACTGAGTCCAGTTCCTGGCCCTACACGGGGCCACTCCTCCTTTCCCAAAAGAATGGTCAATAACCAGGGCAAATTTTCTTAATATAATGCCAAACAAGATTAGTTGTTAAAAACGCTTCACAGATAATAGTGTCTACCAACTCATACGCAAATATCACTGGGGATATTTTGATTTCAGTAAATGTCTGCATTGTGGCTCATCTTTCTCTCTCGCCATACCAAAGTTTGGCAATAAACACTGGCTTGTGACGTTTAAAGTTGTACCTACTTTTGGTCATGCAAAGATGGAAACTCTCAGCAGAGAGTTATTAAAGACATTTGTCACCATTTCACTAAGACATCAAATTGCATGTTACTTTTAACTTGAATGGAATGAAAGATTAAAGCATTTGCCTTAAATCAAGCTTATTTATCTAGACTGCAAATGAACACCATAAGAGAAAGATATTTAACCACAGAGAGATGTAAGCTGATTAATGAATATTTTTCTGGTTTTTTATTTATTAAAAGAAGCTGATAATTATTAGTACACATTTTACATAGTAAAAAGTGAAAGAAACCTAATTAATTCATACTAAGAGATAAAAATAGACATCAATAACTAGCTAATTTTACACATGATGCACATGTGGATTTGTGCATGTAGAGTGAAGGGACAAATAAAAACTTTAAAAAACCCAAACTTTTTATGTACCGAGTGTTTCCATGTAGATTAGTCAGAAATGAATACCTGCAAGAACCGTTAGTGTGAATTGTCTTATTGCACCAGGTGATTGTGAAAAGGAGAAATGGAGGAAGAATGTGTTTATTCTTCACAAGATTCTTCCTAACTTCCCTCATAGAAATGTAGGAACTATGTGAATCAGATGGCACTGCGTCTGTTTTGCAAAACAACTGCTGAACTTGTGAGTGTTCTCATGAAAGCAAATGTGCAGGTGCAGAGTGTGTGGCAGTCATATAATATAAGGTTTTAGAAATTTGTACTTGTCCTAAGCAAAATGTTAACTATTTCCTTTAATGGCCAAATAACCTATTTCATAGGAATTGTTACTTTTTTTTTTTCTTTTATAATTACATTTTTTTTTCTGATTAACAGAAAAATTCCATAAATTCCTTTTATCACACTTAAAACATGATGAATGAAGCAATTTGTCAAAAGAGAAATCAAAAGTCTGCATTGTTTTGCTTCAACTGGAAGAACATTTACATTCTTAGAGAAAAAAAAAACAAACTCTGGATTATTAGCATTTCTGGGATTCCAATTGCATTGTTTTTCTCCGAGTTTCAGTGTATTTTCTCTTTTATTAGACTTTTCATTCTGGCTATTTCTGTCAGGCCTGTAATTCCAAAGTCATTCCATTCTACATTTTCTTCAGATATCCTTTGTTTCTGACTGACAAATAAAGATGGCTTTATTCTTATTATGGTGTATCCATAAGGACTGCATATTGACAGTATTTATAGTTTCCAAACTTGACAGAGTTTTTCAGAAAAATAATCCAAAAGCAAAAAAATAACTAAAGAAACTCAGCAGTTTCTAAGATGGCCACAAAAAGACTATAATCTGTACAAGAGTGCTGGCATTCTATTATTGTCACAGTTAAAACATACAAAATATAATACCTATTGCTACAACACGCAGTAAAACAATTACACTGAGAATCTTAATTTAAAAATCAGAGATTAATAAACAGATACAGACTTTTTTTCACCTTCATAGCTGGCAAAATTCTTGCATCTGTGCAATCTTCCAACAGTTGGGTTCTGAAAACTGGAAAAAAGTTAAGAAAAATCAAATAAAATGCCTTAATGCAGTAAATATATGACACATAATTGTCCATTTTAGGAAGTCTGGAAATACACATTTGTGGTCCATGGTGCCACATGGTGTACACACTGCCATATGGTGTACACAAATCAGAAAAGAAATATCATAAAGGTGTAAAATTGTTTCAATAGGGATGTGATTGTCTGAATTAATGTAAAATATGTCCTGAAATGGATTATAAAAAAATAAAGACTTTTCTTGCACCTGGAATTGTGAATTTGTGAATAATTCCTAGAGATAACACAGAATTTTATCTATTTCACTCTGTTGCAATTTATTTTCTGGAAATTTCTGCATTAAACAAAATGAAAGACAGTTATTTATACTTATTTAATCTTTGTTTCTTATATACAGGTATGTTATTGTGAGAGTGATCATCGCTATTATGCAGAAATATGGGTCTCAGATACAGGTCATATGAAACAGTAATATCGGTCAAAAAAGTATTTTAAACATAAATTATGTTACATCAATTTTTGGAAGACGTTTCTAGAATCTGCCAGTTTCCTTAATGATAAGTTAGGGTGTCACTTCATCACATCTAATTTTGTTTATCTCGTTTGAAGAAATGCATTGTAGGTCTTGGTCAGAAAGTGTCTTTTTTTATTATTACTTACTCATCATAACACCATTTTAAGAATGTAATAATTATTTTGAGTGATACAGTATGTGACTATGGCTTATGTCAGTTTTCATTAATTAATGACAAAATGCAAATTTTGCCATTTTCACTGTGATTAACTCTTTACATTTTTCTCTTCAGGTTTAATATAAGATGTGACAAACTGATCTCTTGTTTTAATGACAATACCAATTACATTTACATGACACTTATTTCATATTTTATAGGTCTTTCCTATAAAAACAGTGAATATTAGCATTGTTCTAAGATGGTAGGAAAAAAGCAAAATTGTGTGAGCATGAGAAAGCAAGGAGAATAATACCCTAAAGGTAGGGTTCTTAAATGCCAAGTGCCCTTTCTCAGCCTCAACCATTCATTCTGAAAATGGCCTATCAAAAAGGCTTAGAGGGAGCAGTTTAATTACTGTTCCTTTGACAAATGTAATATATTTTCAGAAGCAGGCCCATACATTTATTTAAGGCCAAATGTTGTACAACAAAACTGTCCTCAGAGGTATTTCATTCTACCATCCTATTTTTTTTCCACCTGGCTTGCACTGCTTTTTCTTTTTTCTAATGACTATGTCATTCCTAGAGACATTTTAAAATAAGTCTTAAATCATGTTTTCCTTTAACAGAACATGAGCTACATGAGCAAGGTGGGAGAAAGAGAAAAATAGTATAAATAATCACAAAGTTTTTATAATGCTTTAGTAGGAAAAAACTTACCAAAAGAATGACCAAATGAACCCTATACCAGTCCCTATATATCTTGTCCTGAACTCAGCTGAGAAAAATACTCTAAGTCCTCTCCTGGATCCTTACAAATATGAAAGGAAGTCCAGCATACTTCCATGCATATACTTCTTTCCTCCCCACTCTCAGGAAATACAGAAAAACATTGGCTACTTCTTTAGGTTTCTGCAGTCAAAAAGAAACCTAAAGCAGGCTGGAAGGCAGTTTTTGAAAGCAGTCAGCTCAGATGGCAGTCCTGAAGGCGATGACCACTTCCAGAGAGTATTCAACTGGCAAAAGCCAGTTTCAGGAGTAGATCTGCGTAGATCTGCAGCTGGAATAGACTGAAAAATATTTCTGCTCTTGGCACATACTGAACATAGTACCGAATGTTCAACATTACAAGCACAGGAAATGAGCGAGGCACTTGTTGCCACCTGTTGTGGCAAAACCAGAGTGAAATGGGTATTTGGGAAGTTTATACAGAGGCTAAAAGAAAAAAAAAATTAGATAAATATTTCCTCCTCTCCCCACTCCATGAACCTAGTAACTATCAAGTAATCCTAAATAAATCTGATGTATTGTTCCCAGCTCACATGCAGATGCTTCTATGGCCCAATCCTCACAGCTATTTCTGCAGAATTATTTTTTTATACTAATAGGTTCTATTTATCATATGGCACTACAAACATATTTGTTTTATCAGCCACTATATGAAGGTGAAATTTGTCTCCAAAGCTATTAAATTCGTCAGCTAGTTTCTGGGCACTATAGTGCTGTCTCAGTATTCTGTGCATGTGGAAAAAAAGGTCTAAATAGACTTTTCATTTTATCTTATCCTGTGTAGCCAAAGAGAGTCATGTTCCCAGTAATTAGAATTGCATTCAGTGATCCTTACATCTGAATAAGTTTTAGACTGTAATTGCAAAACCCACTGAAAAGAAAAAAATACAAAAAATCCCTGTATAGCATCTTTCCTGTATTCAAATTTGCTGAATTTAATTAAGCTGGTTTTTTGCTAAATTAAACTCAATATCATTATTTAATATGTTTTTAAAATTGAAATAAATCTTTGAAAAAGAAGCAGAGACAGTTATGTCCTGAGTATAAAGATGAGCTATGGCATTGTTTTCAAATAATAAAAAATATAACTGAAAGACAGATTTTCGATTTGGTGAAAATGGAGGACAGTTAATATCTATTTCATCTTTTCCTTCATCCATGAAGAACGTAATGCAATTTTCTTTCTTTCTAAACTGTCTAGACAAAGAAGAAAAAAATTCTTTCTTCTTGTGCTTTTCTTTTCCAGATGTGTGTGATGATTAATCTCTGTATGTGTCTAGACCCCATGGTAATCTCTGTCCCTGTTTCTGTCTCTACATTCATCTTTGACATCATGAATTTAGTTTTAATACAGTCCAATTGATTTGTTTGCAGCTACAACACTGTTCTCATTCTTTCCCCTCTGAAACATCTTTATAGCACAAATACAAACTTGCCTATATTCTCAAGCTGTGTAAAATTGATTTGTGAGAACAGATTGCAAAACTTAAGTGTATGGTAATGCACGTCCCAGATTGCAATGCCTGCATTATAAATGCCACAGTGAAGTTAAGAAGGACGTGGGTTTTTAGGACTTTGCAAAGATTTCCATCTCCTTTATTAATTTTAATCCAACTGTCATGAAAGAAATGGGAATCAAAATAGCTTTGTATGGTATAAATAAAAATGTCTGTATTGGTTCCCATGTTTCTGTCGTATCTCTTTCCCTCATCCACTGGGAAAGTGAGGAAAATTAGAACCATAGGTGGATGCTCCAGTAGTTCACACTTTGAAAAAGAATAATTTTGTGAGATCAAAATAGTCATACAAAAGCTCCACACTTTTCATTTCAAATTGGCATTAAGTGATCTTTTAATTAATTTAGGACATTTTTAAAGCATCTGTAGGGCAGAGAAAATCCATTTTGGATGGATTTTTTATTGTTCTTGATCACAACAAATTATTCTTAGCTTTGGTTCCTTACTGGATTGCAAACTGAAAGATTCTTGTTCCTGTTAAATTTAGTACTCAAAGAACCTTACAAGAGTAGCTACATTAAGGAGTTGACTACTCTTAAAGAAGAAGAATCTTAGAAAACCTGGAAAATCATATACCATTTCATTCTTATATGAATTGGATAAAACTGAGGAATCAAACAATATTTTGACCAATTTTTCCTGTATGCCTTAGGACTATTATGTGAAATAGATTTTAAGACAAATCCAGCCTCAAGTTAGTCTCATACCTAATTTTTTAATGACAAACAAGTACACAAAAGGCAGTGTCTAAGAATCCTGAGATTCAGGGACCAATTCCTCTCTGTATTCTGTTCTAATATTGTACAGACTAGAAAAGCTTTCCTTATAAGTATTTCCATTTTCCTCATTATGAAGGCTATTTTTTTAATTATTCACAAATTCAGTACTGTCTCCTTTTGAAGTGAGAACAAATTTTTCCATGGCTTTCAGAGGAGACAATGTGAGTCTCTTCACAAATCTAAAAAAATTTTTTTATTTATAGAAATAAAGCATATGATCAGGCCTGTGGTTAACTCTGCGCCTTAGAGCTAGAACACTTGTCTTAATTTCAGCTTCTACATTTTTGAATGCAGCAAGTACCACACTTTTGATTTAATGCAATTTGTCTATAATCTGTTCAGCACTTACTCTCCTGTTTTTAAACATTCTTATGTTTTTTCTGTGAGTGACATCTTTTTTGGTTGTTTGTTAATGAAAATATTGATAGAATTTAGAAATGTTGTTGCATACTGTAAATTATTTTACAGTGCCAGATAGTATTGTAAAAAAATTTCAGATACAGTTTTTCATAAATAATTTATATATGGTCAACAATATTAGAAATAAAGAATCCAGAAAATTGTTCTGCAGAAATGATGAGGAGAGTAGTCCCAGCCTGGGTTTGGTATATAGAAGATATTGAATAATATCTGAACTTACTACAGGGATAAAATCTGTAAGTAGAACTGAATATCTGAGCAACAGACCTGGAATAGCTTGATTGACAGTGCTATACACAGTCATCAATTTATGCTGGAAACTACTTTTAATGTTATATTTTCTTTAAAAATTAGATGCTTTTATTAACAATTTTCTTAATAGTATATGTATATATGTATAAAAAACCATGAATTACATGATTGCATGAAAGTAACATTGTTTCTCTTTATCTAATTTCCTGAGTGCTAATTTTAAATCAAACAGATGAAAATAAATCTTGAGTCCTGTAGAATAAAAATAAATGTAGGACCGATTAGAATCTTGTGGACTTTGTTGGCCAGATTCGAAACAAACACCAGACTGCTGAATCTCCCATTTATTCCACCGCAGTCAAAAATTTTTAGACTTGTATTGGTTATTTAATTTTTACAAACTATTTTTGAACAACTAACCTAAGCACTACTTTTGTGTTTAGAAATACTGAAGTGTTCTACAAACACTGATAGTCCAAAGTTGGTTTTCTTGAAAAAAAAAAGGAAAGAGCAAGCTGCCTGAACTACTGAATGTGTTATTGTACTTAAAAATATGAGACTGGAAATGCACTTTGGGATTTAGGAATGCTGAAGGCTTCATTTCAGTGGTACAAGCTCTAAAGAAATTCTGGAAATAAACTAATTTTCCTAAGACTAAAAGAAATTCTGAAGCTACTTGAGTTTTATAAATTATGAAAGCCATTCCTACAGCTAATTCCAACAATTTCTGAACATAGAGCCAGAAGTCAAAAATTCCATTTCCATATTTCAGAAGGAAAGGGTATGAACTAATTAAGAAAACTTTCTTGGCCCAGATAAAAAGTAGAATTTGTAGCTATATCATTCTCCTCTCTCATGGAAGGCCAAGCCTCTCTTTAAAACGCTCAAGAATTTTAGTGTCAAAAGCACTGAAGAGAAGACCCTGGATGGGTTTTGGGGGTGGAGAGAAAGATACACTGAGACAGAAATAGGATGAGTTTTCCTGTGCTTGAAATTGTCCATTTTTTAATCTTTTATCAAAAGAAATAGTCACATTTAATTTCTTTCCCCACTAATTATAGTCCTCATTATGAGTAAGATTAATCACATAAATCCTACTAAAGAGATATTACAGGGCAATTTATGAGACTAAAGACTATAAGAAGATTTGTCCTTCATGACGTCTATAAACCAGCAAATGGAGGTACAAAGACTGTCTGTGAAGAAAGTACGGCTATCAAAGTATCTATTTAACAACCAAAAGTACTGTAACAAAATCCAGACTCTCTCAGGTTGGCTTTGTATTTTTATGATTGTAAATGGGATTTGGAACTTGCATCCCAAGTGTTCTGTCCCAACTTACCTCATCATAGCAGTTGTCATTTCCTTCCAATGCACAGCAAAATTTTGCTTCAAATGTATTCTGCAAATTCAGTGTATTAAAACATGCTAAACGTTATAAATTCTTTGCAGGCTAGCAATTCATCGTAACGTAATTTGTATCAAAGCTTGGCAGTCATTAAAAATTAGAATTTAAAGGCAAGTTAGGAGAACAAATCCTGCTCTGTGGACGGTATTGGTTCAGTTGCCTCTTTGTGACAGCTTCCCGTGTAATTTCCACAGGTGTCTCTCCTTCAGAACTCTTGTATATCTCGTATATTACTACCATGTAATACAATTAATAACTGCTAGATGATTAGTGAGCATCAACACCAGCATTGTACATTTCTCAGAACCCAGGGAGGATGATCACACTTTGTATTTCTATCTATGGCAATTCATTACTGTAGATATTGGTATGCAAACACAAACCAAGAGGAACTATTCCTTTACTTGAAAAAAATAAATTAAATCACTATGTAAGAAAATATATTTCTTTCCAACATTGACAATTCTCAAGTGGTATTATTCAATTCCCACAATTAAAATCAGCAAGCATTCTCACCGTCATTCTTTTTACTAAACCTATGATTTTTATTAAACACACTTACTAGAAATAGATCTTAATTTATTCATTAAGTCAATGCAGTGCAAAAATTGATTTTTTAGTCCACTTTAACTAAGGATCTTCAAAGCATAGGGCACTTTCATATAATAGTCAAGATAAAAATCAGTATTTAAAATAAATAGAGTGACTATGTGAAAATGTATCTGCTTATAATTTCTGAAGTATTTTTGTCTTTATAATAAGGTTTCTAAATATTCTTCATTTCAGGTCATATTATTATCTACATAAAAAGATGCTCAATGGATTAGGACATATTTATGTGTAAAGAGCTCTGAAGTTATGTCTTTGCTGCTTATACAAAATCAACACATGAAGGAAAAAATATAGTTAGTGACAGGTCATTTGCTAAAAGAAAAATCTGTCCAATTTAATTGTATCTTAATAAAAACTAGTGTATTTTGTTCTTCTGTTCTCCCAAAACATAGCTGGTATTGTTTAAAATGTTTCAATTCTGATACTTTAGAGCCTTTTGCATGTTCTTCTAAAAAGAATGATTTGGCTTAAATATCAGACTGAAAATATTTTATTTTTTGATTAAAACAAAATTAAAAAACCAACCTGCTTTGGATGTCCAAAAGTATTGTAACTGTTTAAAATATAGTTCTACTAGACCAATTTATTACCGAGACTACTTCCTCAAAACTTTAGATTAACAGCCCTTTGTATTTTAGTGGAACATATCCGTATTGAACTGTCTCCAGCCTTACCCCCAATACATATTTCTTACTGTACCAGTTAGAGAAATTGAACCACTCCACAAAGAGTTTTGAATCATTCAGTATTGCAACACGTGGTTTTTGCCTTATTCCCTCCTGCGATCTTCACTTACCTGTTTGAATACAAGCCACGAAGATGCATGACTACGGTAAATACAGTGTGTTTCTTTATGCTCTAAAAAAATTCAACTCAGCTGTATGCTGGCTCTTTTATCTTTTGGGCTAGTGACCAGTAGTATCTCTTGCTTGAGAGGAAAGAGAAAAAAAGAAATATTCATTGCATTTTTGCCTTTTCAAGATACTTTTCAGAAGCAATATGAAAGTGATTATCAATTACCTAATTACGAGGTTTACCCACAAAATAAAGATAATCATTAAACAAATCTAATCCTCTTCACACAAAGCTGTCAAAAGTGTTTTCTAAATAAAAGTTTCTTTTTGCCACATATGCATCTCTTTGTAAAAATAACTGAAAAATATGCAATTTTGCAATTATTCCAAAATACGATACGAAGTCCTGTAGGCTTCCAAAGTTCTATTTGGTTTGTTTTTGTTTTTTTTAAAGGAATCAAAAGTATAAGTTTAAAGTTAATAAGTGTCTTAGACTCACACTCTTATAACATCTCTTTGTGATTCTGACTACTTCTGTGAAATCTTCCTTAAAATATTATCATATGCAATTTGTGAGTGGTCATGTGGTGCTGAGATACAACAATGTTTTCTTCCCATATACCAGTTCGGAACCATGCCTTGTGTTTGTGTGGTAAAGAATATTGACAACAGTACCTTATCTCTTCACTGGAGATTTAGAAATTAAAATCCTATCATACTGAACTGACGAGTCAGTGCTTATTTAATCATTATTTAGATGATGCATATTCCATTTACATTTAGAAGAAATAATTGTCTTTAAAACCCAGATAGATAAAGTAGAATTTTCTGGGTTTTGCTAGCTTTTTTCAAGAGCTGAACATAAATGTAAAGCATGCACTAGTTTAATTTGGTAGATGTCCCTCATAGTCCATTAAACCACTTTAGTATTAAGAGACAAGAATTTACTAATGATCTTCAGGTTCTGGCAATAAGAAAAGAGTTGTGGAAACTTTATAAGGAAAACATATAAACATCAATCTGAAAGACAATATCCTCTGAATATCATGTTGCAGTAACTTCTCAGTCTGCTCAGTAAAACCTAGAATCAAATCAGCAATTCAATCTCTAAAAATGCTCCCCTGAAGAAACTAGTGTATATTCCAGAGGGAACTTCAGAGTATGAAAAAGTCACAAAAGGAACACAGAAAATGGGAATATTCTAATGGGTTCCTAGACTTCCTAAAATTCACACTAATTAGTTTTGATCTTTTATATCAAAAGAGCAACAGGTGGTTGTTTTCTAAAATCAAAGGTTCCAGTGACTTTGAACATTCACAGAAATTTTCAAGAAGGGGAAATTTATTAGCTAGTCAATGTTTTCCTTGAGGTTTCACTTCAAACATTTCTTCATATTATGGGAACCAGGAAACCAGACACTTCTAAGCATTTAAAGGTAGAGGTAATCTATTTAGTCTATCACTTAGGGAATGGTTTCATTTTGCTGTATGAAAATAAGAAGTAAAAACATGAGGTGATTCTAAATTTACAGACCAGTCATGGTTATGTGCCAAGGTAAATGCCAGGCAGAATCTCTACTACAGGATAAATTTTTACACAATTGAATTGAAATTTGGATAATTTATCCAAAAGCAAGGCCTGATATTCCACAAATTAATAGCATTTAACCTATATTTTTTGAATGTCTTTTTTTTAAATTTTGTGGTGATGGTGGTGTCACATCAATTCATAATGCACAATTAATAAAAAAAAGGTTGTAGTTCAGGTGCTATTCTTCTCATTAGAGCATGAATATCCATGGAAATACCACGTCATCAGTTTTTTCTGTTCTTCTTCCTTCAGGCAAAACTTTGCATTATCATCCAGATGATTGTTTGGAAAATTGTAATATGGATTTCATCTCAGTCTGATTGACTAAACCGCAGCTCATATGGCACTATTTCCTAGAGCCAGGATTTAATCAGAGTGACTTGATAAATGTCTACTTTGGAATTTTTTCCCATGAGAAATATTTCTCACTGATAACTAGGCCATTTCATACGTATTTGCACAACCAAATGAATTGTGTTGATTAGCAACACTTAATGTCTTTCAAGCACCTATTTCAGTGGATGTGTAAATTCTCTAATTTTAAATCTTTTATATTTGAATACCCAAGTCAATATTCAAGCTTATTGGCAATGCATGTCATTTTTGGCTACAGCTTAGAATACTGAACTATTTAAAGAGATGCTACCTCTCGGGATTGAGATCAGTATCACCAACTTTCTAATAAATATTCAACCATGGAGAGACAGAGCATTTTCTCAGACCTGCTGGGCTCCTGTAGTGCTGAATATTTCACATAAATATGGCTGAATGCACTAAAATTTTGTCATGCTGAATATTATCAAGAAATTCAATTTCTGAACTATAACTTTTTCATTGTTCTTTTCTAGCTTCTTTGGATCATTTATTCCATCAATTAGCAAAAATATTCGAATATGTCAGTTTCAGTAATTTCAATGCATAAGACAAATGTAAATTAGGTTAAATATGGTACAAAGACTCTAAACCCAGGACTTCATCATCTGTGTCCCTTAGATTGGTGACTCCAAAAGTAAGCCATGGATAGATAGATTCAAAAACTGAAACCAAACTGGTATGAATCAAATGTAACCCTCATTGCTGCTGGCATGAAACAAAACACTTTTGGGGACAATTTACAATGGCAACAAATGAAACAGAAGTTACAAAGCTTCAAAAATTTGTATTCACCTACTAAATTGCTGATAATAATCAAATTCTAAATTGAAGAAATAAGGCAAATTTTACACCTGCATGAAATCTGGTTAGAAAACTTTAATGTAACTGTACAAGTTACATTAATTACATTGCTACTTACACTGTGTTTATTCATTCTCTACAAAACACCATGCATCAAAACTTTACTGAGTTCACTTTTCTGTTGGTAAAAGCTGAGTACTTTGATGCTGCAAAATGAACCTCCATCCTTCCAAACAGATCCTACCCTAGGTGCCTTTGACCTTTACATGTGTGTAGAGAACAACAGCGAAAAAAGCATGCTGATCATGTAAAATCTGTGCCTGTAGTGTGCAACTGATAAGTAACGATGAGAAAAAAATGAAGTCAGAGCTGTGTCTTAAATCCCTTCTCTCACCTACCTTACTGAAAACTCCATGGAAAGCAGCTCCAATCCTTAAGCTAAAGTCTCTCTGAATGTGAGGCATCTTTGACTTTGCTTTCATACACGGAGCAGAGTTCATTCTCTTCTTCCAAAATACAGCAGGTCATAGTGGCACCTTGTTACAAAGCGATTGTCCCATTTTGGCAGAAGGCAAATCATACTCGCTTGCCTCATTGGTCACATAGGACACAAACTTCAAACCTTTACCTCCCAGAGGACTATGATACAGAAGCTAATATGGAGTGTTCCAGATGCAGAAATAAAAGACACTTACAAGGACTTTTGTAGAAATTTTATCACCATAGAGCAAAGAATTCTAACTTCATTGAAGATAAAGGAAGAAAAGGAAGAAATGCCACTTACTGGTCAGGGCACTTGGATGGGGCAGAAGAGATTTAGCGTCTGAAATTGCTTTTATGTTTTTGCACAAAACCGTGGCTGCATCACGAACGTCTAATGGTGGCAGACACTTTTGAAAGGCGTCCAGTCCTGTCAGTGATTTTGGTGCTGCTTATCCAGTATGAAACTGCTGTTACTCAGCTGGGGGCAGATTAAGACAGGGACACATCACACCCAACTCAGAGCAGTGTTGGTCTGAGCTAGCCCCTCCACTTTCTGTGTCTGTCAGAATCGATTCAACTCTACTCTGCATGAGCATGAACAGAGGTCTGGGATGTCTCTCAGGTGGAAAGAGTCCTGTTGTCTGTAAAGACATTTAAACTGCATTTTAATGTAGCAGGATAATGTACACCATATGGAGCTTTACAAGAGCTCCTTCACTACTCATTCAACATATGGATGTTTTTACACATTAAAGTATACTGAGGAGAAATACGCTACCTTCTTGTGTAATCCCGGAGTGAGGAGACACAAAATCATATTGTCTTTATCTTGAGGGTATTTCCAGCAATTTAAATATAAACACGTGGCACCTAGCCTATAATATCTTGTTCTACTACAGAAGAGACACATTTTAATCCTATGCTCTCTGCTGAGGAGGGTTTCCATTAAACTGCCAAAAAGCAAACAGAAAATGAAAACAAGTGGATCTTGCCATGGTGTAAGAAATTATTGCTTCCTGCTGTTGGGCTACAATCCCAAAGCAGCTGTTTAGTATCTTTGTTGCCTGATTCAGATGATTATGTCACCACTTTTGGATTTCATTATCGTTTGGGTAATCTCTTCCATTTCTAGCTTGTTTCCATTTCTTCCATCATAATAAATTATTAAAAATCCCCTCTGTGTCTTCATTAAATGGCTTCTATTCAAACTGGCCTTTGGAGGTTAATGAGGGCTCTAAATATGCTTCAAATGGACCTGGAGTTCATAGGTTGTTGATTTATTATTTTCTTGTGACAGAACACTGCACTAAAAGCTATTTCCCTTCATTTATGTGATGTACTATGTTCATGATCATTATGCAAAATACAGCAAGATGTGCTCTCTGAAATTAGAGATATTTCTTCATTTCCAACTATGCATGAGTGTGCACATGTATTAAGAACACAATGGGATTCATTTGGACGGTCTTAGAATCATGAGGTATAGTGGTGAAGCAGCTTGCTTCATAAGGTAT
This sequence comes from Rhagologus leucostigma, assembly GCA_013397725.1. NCBI lineage: Eukaryota > Metazoa > Chordata > Aves > Passeriformes > Rhagologus > Rhagologus leucostigma. Next base: position 7,212,583 of record VZTD01004799.1, read on the forward strand.
TATTTCCATTGGAGATAATGGTTTATGACTGTGGAAATTCTTGGGACAAAACTGACTATGGAAGTGAAATTTAAATTGTGCTAGGATGGCAAATGTTGCACCTAGATGTCTGCACATATTCAGTATAGTACACAAAAAGATTATTAAGTAATCCAACAGTGAATAAAGTAGAAGACTACCAAAGCTTCTATCTGTATCAGTTGTCTAAGGCAGAATCAATCAACTACGTATTTACATATTTTAATATTTATATTGGACTTATTCTGAAAATAGGGTGTATGAACCATTCCCCTCCAAAAGTATGACAAAATTCAGAAGCTGAGATTGAAAGAAAAGTTTTCTGAAATCTTAAGTAGTTTAACTTAAGATTTAATGGTTTTAATAGAACTTACCTACATTTATCAACCCCGCTCATTACATTTTAGAGGACATTTGGATTTCCAGTTATTAATCTTCCTTACCTTGAAACAAATTTATATAACTTGTGACTATATAAGTATAGCTTCTAGAGCCACTCATCTTCCTTCCTTTCTAATTTCCTCTAGAAAACTTCCTATAAAAAAAAACTATTTGTTTGCAAGCCTTCAAGACATTATGGACAGTCCTTTCTAAGGCTCTTCATGTCCTATATGAGTCAGATTTGGGTTTTGTTGAATGTCTGACATTTAGCTCTGGTTCTGTATATTATCTATATCTGTTCATATCATCTTATACCTTTTCAGTAACCAAAGGGACTAGCATTCTGACAAAATAAATCAAAATTAGGTCACTGAGAGGTCCTCGATATAAAATGGAAATATTTTAAGTTACTGATATATATTTGCGGGGGAATCAATGTATTCTTGCATGCTTTACGTATATCTAAAAGACTTTGATATCATAACTGCTGCTATGTGTTCACACAGTTGACTATAATTTTTTTTTTTTATTTGGAGGGAAGTGGTTAGTGTTTTAACAGCTACCAGTGTCCCAGTCTTGGTGATTACTGTACTTAAAGCCACAAGATAAACTCCTTCTTCATGCGTATAATGATTACCTCATATATTTTTGCCAAAATCCATTCAAACAAATATATCGTGGTTCAGAGCTAAAGCAGAGGGTATACACAGACACATTTTTTTAATGTGTTTATGTCTTATGTTTAACACATAAGCACAAAAAGTTTAAATGACTTAAGCACTTGGGCTGAATGCAGTCTTAATGTCTGAATTTCAAACAGGCTTCTCTGAGTATGCTTTTTCTCCAGTTCTTGGTTGAAGAAAGCAGAACTTTAGCAGAACAGCATGATCCTGTACAGGATATAGAGATGTCTTCAGATTAATTTTGGAGTAGAGGCTTGAGATTTGCGAACTGTGAGCTGTATTGGGGCAAAAGGATCTGTAAGCAAGTCTGCTTCTCTTCCTATTTTTTTCTCTTTTCTTCTGAATTAACCTCTTTTCCTGGAACAGCCACCCAATCCCTCTGTACCAGAGGACCATATTTTATTCTGGATCTCTCTTCTTTCCACTACATTTCTTTTCACTGATCCCCTTACCTCAGTTTAAGTGGCATGGGCTTGAGTGTTCTGTATGTCCCAATAAGGGACATTTTCTTTGCCAGAATTCAGTAGTGTTAACTTTAAATATTGTTCCAGAAAACGAAAACAATGTTTTACTTGACAAATGAATGAATGAATAAATAAATAAATAAATAAATAAATAAATAAATAAATAAATAAATAGTGGAAATATATTAAAGAAAATAAGAAGTTGATGTGTAGCTCCTGTAAAATACCTCAACATATTGATGCTATATAAACTAAAATACAGATGGAAAAAAAATTTAAAATATTCTTTATATTTAGATGTTACATATTATTTATATAATATGTGAATATGTAACATATTGTGCAGCATATAATAAATTTTTTTATATTTAATAAATTATGTGATATATGGAATTGAAGCTAACTTAGAAGGAGCTAATACATACAATTATTGTAATGTCATATACTTTTCCTTATTTAGGCTTACAAAAAGAAAAAAATATTTCCATATTTTCCATTACATTTAGACAGTTTGCAGAGCAAGATGTTTTTGCTTTCTCTTGAATGGTATTAACTTGAAGTTTCTTGAAAAATAAATTGCAGGTGAAATGTATCAACCTTCTTAACCCCAGTCTCATTAGTAGATGAAAATATAAAGACCCTGGGAAACAGCGCTATAATACAGAAGAAACTCTCATTTTGCACTATAGCCAAAGACATACAAAACAGAACTTGAATGAAAGAGTAACCCTTAAGCAGATTAAAGATTTCTGTGGTAAGTATAGTTTCTTTAGCCAGGACTCTTCATAACACAAAATTTGAAAATTGTTTAGATTCCAATACCTTGGTTTGGTCAGAATGTCCATCATTTCAGTTCTAATTTCTCTTCTTAGCTTAGACAAAATTGTTTGGAAAATCCTAGGAAGACTCATTAGCTCCTGCATTCCAGATATAACTTCTTAACATTTTCTCCAGTGTCAAAAGGAGCTGTCTGTAAACAGTCAATGCCATCTTATTAGCCTGAAGCAGAATTTTATCCGATTGTTGCTAATCTCCTAATTTGTATTTTGCTGAGAAGGAGATGCTAGAGGTTTTGATTAGTTGGCTTCATGCTTAGATAGGACAGTGTTTTCTGCTCTTAGCTCTCTACAGATAATGGTGTAGCTCCTGTAACTACTGATTAATTGTAATCCACTGACAGAATTCCCTTTTCTCCTGCAGCTCAACTGCCTGGCTACCTCTAGAACAATACTCTTCTGATAATATTTCCTGCATGTTGCCATTTTGGAGAAATATTCCCATTATCTAAAGAACTGTGTGTTCACCATGCATTGAAAATTTCTGGTTTTTTTCTTTATGTTGGAGTTCTCAGATTATTAGTTAAACTAAGAATATGTTTATGGGGAAAAAAAGTCCACCTTATATATAAAAATAAAGCCAAGAATTTATTGTTAGCATAATTAAAACCTTAACAGTGTAGTTAAGGAATCGTCACTGGTCTAGATCTCATTATTACAGTAAAAAAAAGATAATAATGCATTTATACTATTTAGGTACAGAAAAAGTTAAAATACTATCAATAATACAGTTGAAATTGTAACACATCTGCAGTCCTTAGCCAGGAGAAATATGTTGTTCTTATTAATGATTTTTCCTCTTATTTTCTTCGCATTTCAACTTTGATTCATTTATGTAAGTTTGCTAGCATGCAAACTACCCTTTCTTTACTGGTCGGCAGGTCCAGACTACACTGAAATTTACTATATGTGGTACCCTTTCATGTATGTTAGACATTATTTCTTTTGCTATTTCTCACTCCTAGAAGCAGTTATGTTTAGATCTGTTCTTCTCTTGTGTGGTTTTTTTTTTTCCCACTGGCTGCTAGTGAGTCCAGAGGTCTCCCGTGTCAAGACTATGTCCTATCTCTTGTCACCTCATGCTTTTACTTGAGCACAGCATACCCTCAGTCTTCTCAAGGCTCACAGCATCAGACATGTCTACACTACATCACTGTGTGTGGTGAAACAACCTTTTGTTACAAATATTTATATAAAACTGTGGCTGATACATACACAATTAAACAAAAGTAAAAGAAATTTAAAACTGACACCTGGTGAGTTGGAGAAATTGCTCTTGCAACTAACCCAAGTAAAATGAAGTGGGCAGCTCAAAAGAAGAACAGATAGAGCAAGCCTGACGAAAAAGAAAAGTCCTTTCCTTCTCTTCTTTTCCTTGTTCATTATCCTCCACCCTGGTTTTCTCTAAAAATGGATTAAAAGTGTGAAATGTCTGCAAAAGACCTTGATTCTGCACCTAGGGAAATCCGACAGGACATTTTTATTTGTCCTTTCTCCTTCTTGTCAGAGAAATAAAGAAAATAGCTCCCAAAAAGATCATGAGAGTCAATGCTGCAGAGCTACTGTACCCTTTCATCCCAAAGAGATACATTAAGCATGCATGACAACCTGTATTTAATCTGGCAATAGTGTTCAGGTTCTGCTCAGACTAACAAGTAACACCATTCTAAACCCTTACAAAATTCTAAACACTCCTCTCTAGTTTCCTTACCAGTTATCATAACATGTACCACAATACTAAATATTATAGGGTCAGTGGCAAAACAATTTCTGAAGCAAGTCTAGGTTTTTTTACTTATGATATTTGATATCACAGCAACAGACCACACCAGACACTTTGAAATATTCAATATGAAAATTTGTCTACGAATTTACCTTTTCATTTTCCTACCTTTGTTCATCTTTTGAAACGTAAATCAACGTCTGAAGATTCATATGACATTTTCATACCTCAGTACTTTTGTTCCCTGATGTTTATCAAGACCAAAACAACCTTAAAAGAATGTCTGAATTACAGAAATGATTTTATCAGTCTTTCGAACAATGTAAAATTTGCCACCAAACCTAGCTAATAATATGCTCTCTTGAAAAAAATAAACATAAAAAAATAACATATTTGACAATGAACAGTATACTGATTTTATTGAACCTATAGTTTGAAAATTAAAAGCAGGAATCTTAATAAATGTCATGGATTAAAACATGTAAAAAGTAGTTTCCATTCTCTTTTGTGTAAATGCAACCTTTATGAATAGAGATACTCGAATTTCACTAATCTCAGAATCATGTGATTTTAAACCAGAACTACTGGCGTGAAGTTCTGTTTTCCAACACGTATTTTAAACCCAAAATTTATAACAAACTCTAGCCCAAAGAATTATGACTAGTATCTATCAAAAACCTGACTGTATTTTATTGGCTCTGCCTTCTTGTTTACAGCAAAGATCAGGTAAATTGCACAAAGACATTTCCGTATTTGCAGTAGATAAGATCAGATTTTTAACAGGTCTTCAGCATTTGAATGTGAAGGAATGTAATCCATGGAACTCTTTGCATTAGTATTTGGATTGTTATTAAAAGTTCAAACGCAGATTCAGATATGGACAAAGCCGTTTTATACATCAGGACAGCTGCATTCTTCTGTTTAGGTTTTGCAACTTGTACCATGGCTTGATAATTTCTCAGCTTTTTCAATGATTCAGGGATAAGATCGGTCAAGAATTAAGGAGAAACATTTGACAAATTTTATACATATATTGTTAAAATCAATTATTGTAGGTAAGTTTAGTCTTGCAACAACTTTTTCAGTCAAATAATTTGAAATATTTTGGGGAGGCTTGCTACACTGTACTTGGATCTGTAAGAGAGGCTACTTTGACAGATACTTTATCACTAATCAGTAAGATGTGTTTTAGTCTTTTCCAACAAATTTACGGCACAAATTAGATCTTACCCCATAATAGTAGATATCTCTAGCCCAAACATATTTTGATTTTAAAGATATACAAACAAAAATGAAAGAAGTTTTAGGAAAACTACTTTGAAGAAGGATTTATGCTGGGTTTTTGTGGTTCATGACTAAATCACTTGAAATGTTTTAGTGCTATTTTTCATTTCCCTTAAGGAGACAAGGCCATAATATACCTCAGTGGTGCAAGGTGGAAATGAAATATTTGTGATAGGAAATTGAGCAGAGCGTTACAAACTGCTCTTGTGGCTGATCAAAAAGCTTCTATTTTCTTGAATTGTTACAGTGAAACAGAAGATACAGATTGCATTTTAGATGCACAGATTTTTCTTTCTAATTCATGTTCTGTAAAGAAAGTAAGGTGGTGATAGTGCCTGATATAATTGACAGATGTCTATAGAATATACTGGGGTAGGAACAATCTGTTCAACTCTAACAGAATGTTTGTTTTTTTAAAACAGAGGAGACACTGGTAAACCTCAGAGCTTATTTAGCCTTTCCTTTTCAGCCCTCATCCCTAGTTTGGTGAAAACCATGGAATACAGACATGGGCATTTTGTGAACAGCAGCAAGCAACGGTACAGGGTGAGTGGGATAAGACTGGGCAAAAGAAAAAGGCTGTAAACTCATGGCCAATCACTTGCTAATTCCTTTCCTAGCTCATCTGTGCAACCTGCTAATTCTTCCTGAAAAATACATACTTAAAAGCTCTTCTTTTACTGGAGTGCATATTTAGTGCAGTTATGACACATATACTGTTATGCTTAAACTAAAATAAGTGAAAATCCATCACAATTCAACATTTGCAATCTGCTTTCAACTTTAGGAAGATTTAAAAGCAACATTTGAAAAGTGCTTAGTCTCTGATTGGGCCCTCCAACCTTTAATATGGATTTCTTCCCTGAATACTTTTTTGTTTCATTAATAAGTATATTTTTTCCTGTATATCTTTTATTCTGTTTACATTACTTTTCACTGCAGTTTAATATTGGAACCATCACATTTTATTGCCCCATAAAGTTATAAAGGCTATACCAATTTCTAGCATAATATTTTTTATGGAAATTATGAAGATTTTCCATGAAGTAAGCCTTTTGAAAAGACCTTATAGTGCTGCTCTCCACAGAGAGTAATAATAGCAGTAATATTTATTTAGTACCTTTCATCTAAGATTGGCAAATATTTTGCATGAAGTCCCAGCTCTATGTTTGCTTTAGAGTATGCCACTGCATTTTGTCTCAGCAGGAAAAAGAAGGTAAATCAGAGAATTGCTTATAGATGCTCTGCTGATCATGAGAATGTAAATTATACCCCCTTTGCTGAAATTTGGTCATCAGCAGTATTAGATATCTTCCTTCTCTTATTATTTAAAAAAAAAAATGTTGGCGATGGCACTAAATACTGACACATAGTGAGACATCATCTTTACCTGCAGTTATTTTGGGACCCACATGCATTTTTTTCCCAATTATTTGAGTCTTTATTTAAGGGAAATAGATATTTTTCTACTTTTCTGAGGGGAAAATTGGATTGAAAGAATTAAGGTGATTGTGCAGCTATGTATCAGCAGAGAGAGAGGGTTTAATGTTAAATACACTGTTCCAAATTAATAGTTTTCATTTTCATTATTTGATCAGTATTTTTAGAGTATAAATCATTTAACTTTGGTGCATATTTGAAAGGCATACATCCACACAATTTGGTATCAATACATATGTTTTTTCTGCATACAGCAGGGAACTTGAAGTAACTTGATTATGAGAAGAAAAAATACAAAGAAAAATAGTCTATCTCCTCTTAGAATGAGTTTCCAAATTTTCTTCACAGCCAGTTATTTTTTATCTCTTCCAATCAAGTGAAGAATTATTTACTTGCCAGACAAAACCCAATATGACTGTGTTTTTTCATGTTATGTTGGAATGGTTGGGTCAAAACAGGTTATATTTTAGCAGCTTTAATCTAGTAAGCCTCAATATTCAATTTTCTAAAGACATAGAATTGGAAAAAAACCTCATGCAATATTTGCAATTTCACTTGAAAGCTCAAGGGAATTTGAAAATTTGCAAGATAGCTCAAGTTTTTCATGCAAGCCAAAAGCTTTAGATATCCTAAACATACCAAGATTCTGGTTGCAAGAATTTAATCCTTTTGTAGTGTGCAAATAGGAATGCAGTGCCAAATACCCAGAAGAAACATTTCAAGCTGTTGTACTAGTAACCATAGAACTGTCACTCTTCTAGGATTTAACTTTGAAAATTAGAAATTACATTCTGTTCTGTGAAAGAAAGAACTGTGTTATAAAATTATTATTTTATATACTTAACATAGGTAAATTATAAATAAAATTAAACACTAATTTTGATTGATTGATGCTGTTCCAAGTATATATGAATCTGCCCCTCTCACGTGCTGTTTTACTACAGAATTGTACAGAAATTCTTTCAAAGGCATTTTTATTGTGGAGTTATTGTGTGAATATTCAGTTTATTCCACTTAATGTCAGGATGATTTTGGTTTTTTTAACAAAAAAAGTAAAGATATGACATGGACTCTCATCAGTCCTTACTCAATAATTAGTGTCATCTGTTCCCATAGCTGTCATTTTCCTGTTTATTTGACATATTACTGCCTCACATTTTAGTCTCTGGTTATTTGTCTGTTTTCCCACCACAGCCTTAGCGCCCAGTAAACATGGCAGTGCCATGATCTGTAATGACTTGGTACCAAGTTAGCACCACAAAATTCAAGCCTGTCTGGACCTCCCTGGAGACAGTTTTAGCCTGCAATACCAGTAATCCAATGACCTGTTGTCTACTCTGATTTAGTTTTTTCTTTATTTGGCATAATATGCATCTATTGTTATATATACCATATCCAATGCAGTAATAAGAAGGTACTGGCTAGAATGAACTATCTATGGCCCTAATATAAAATGCACGTAGAGAAGTGCACGCATGGCAAGATGAAAGAAGGCTCTACTATCATGTGCAGTATGATAGTAGAGGTTACAGGTCTATAAACAACTCAGCTGTGGTCAGTTACTGGTCATAAAATTACCTCAGCCTTGCGAGCTTGGCAAAATCAGTGTTCAGGGTGATTAAGAGAACACAGAACAAGTATTCAACTCATGCAACACACACCTTATTTAGTAAATGCAGACATAAAGTGGATTTGCAGGAAAAGGAGGAAAAGAGCAAAGCATAATAGTATAAAGCATAATAGAAAAAAGTATCAAAATCATGTAAAAAAATCCTAGGATTGGGGCAAAAATATGGTAAACATTAGTGATTTGTTAGAAAACTTACCCATCTCAGTGAAGGACTTGGGATGAAGTCCTGAAGGCTGAAGACTTGCTCTAAACCTCTGTCCTCATAGTGAAGATGTTGAGTTTAGGACCCAGTAGGGCAGTGGAAGGTTGAATATACCACCAAGAAAGAGGTAGGTGACAGAATTCTTCCGTTAAACTGGTATGACTTTAATTGAAGTAACAGTAAACCATTGGCTTTGCATATAAGATGTGCGTCTCTTATCTGCGACAAGGTTCTGATTGTAAGAAACAAAAGAGAATCTCCAATTTATATGCAATTAATTGGTAATACCATTCAGTGCAGTATTTTTACCCTTCATTTTTCCCTATTGCTCTTTCTCGTGTTCTCCTGTGCTTTCTTTTGCCTTTGTCACTCCACCACTTTATCATATCCATCTACTTTTTAAATTTAAGCTTAGACCACAAAACTCCTAATGTACACTCCCTCAAGTGTTTATTATCAGCTCACTAACCTCTCTTCCACAAAAACCTTCCTTACAAGCCATAGAAGGTACAAAAGAATTGTGTGAGTCAGGAAGAAGTGGGATCCTCTGATCTTCTGGTTTTATTTTCTAACTGAAAATAAATAAGATTAAAAAATGCTTTTTATGCGCTTCTGCCATCTGGATTGCCCACCAGTTGCATTAATCATGAGAGGATACTGCTTGTCAGTGATTCCTTCCGAAATCTGCCTTGAATGAGCAATAAAGATGTGGCATCCTTCTACATGCTTTTGTGTGAATGGACTGAGTTCCCCAGGCCTTTCTTACCTTCAGTCTGTGTTCTCCATTACAATGACATGCAAACTACTACACTTTTGATATTTCTATAATTACAAGAGTGTTTTTCAGGAAAAGCATTTCAAATACATTGTGCCGGTTTGGCCAAAATCTAGTAATATAGCCCCTGAGAGAAAACCAGGTTGCAACCACCCTTCCCCCCCACAGGGGTCGGAAAGTTCATCTGGATTTTTTTTTTTCCAAGCTCAGTTTAAAGGCACAAAAAAGGCACAATATTACTTTTTGGGCATAGAGCATGATAGGGGATACACATGATAGAGTCACCCCAAGNCTACTTTTTGGGCATAGAGCATGATAGGGGATACACATGATAGCGTCACCCCAAGACATACATATAGAAATAAAATGGGAAATCAATTTACCTTTGCAAATCTACCTATTACATTATAAGCTCTCCAATAAAGGAGTAAATCTGCATTATTGTGCACCAGTATGAAGACATAGTCCTGATAAAAGCCTCTGTTCTCTGCAGTCATAATAACTCAAGGTTATAAGAACTAAACAGTTTTTCCTCTTTGATAGGGGCTTCTTTTTTTTAATAATATGAATAATTGAAAAGATTTTTAAAAGAATGT
>VZTD01004801.1:0-13424 GCA_013397725.1 Rhagologus leucostigma
GGGTTAGGTGGAAGCATATCACCATTCCAGGGGTCCAAACGACGTCTCATTGCTCCCCTCCATCCGGTCTTCTTGGTGGTGAGGGTCCCCCGCCGCCGTGCCATGCCAAAGAGTATAGAATCCCGTGGGTTAATACGTGCTTTGGGCCAGGTGGGAATGCCCCCGTGCCTCCCTTGCAGGGGGCCAGTATGACACTGTCCCTTGCAACACTGAGGGTCTGTAGCATCATCTCTGGTGTACAGTCTGGGGACCCATTTGGGGGGGGGACTTTGATGGGCCATGACACCCCTCGGTCCTTCAAGTGGATGCAGCTTCTCTTGGCATGAAGGGGCCCCTCACCTGGGCTCTTCTGCTCATCGGAGGATGGGTGGTCACTGCGCCTCTGACCAGAGGTTTTTCCAACACACCCCAAAGCCTCTCTTCCCCCCAACCTGTGGTGCAAAGGTCTGTGTGAGCCTGGCAGCTGATAGCCCTGGGGCTGCGGTCTCCACCCTGAAGGTGTTAAGCTTGTGCTTTGTCAATGTCCCCAGCCCTGAGTTGTTACTTATCTTATCTTCATCAGCAATCGGTGTAGGGCCTCTCAGAGACCCATTCAGGGTGTGGTGGTCTTCTCTGTGGCTTTTCTAATGCAGTTTTGCTATAAGTCCTTCATGAAAATGTTTAAGTCATAAACTATAATATTTCAGTCTCTGACAGGTCCCCAGTCTGTCCCCAGCCTGCCCCCAGCCTGGCCCCACCCTGCCTGCACAATGTGCCACCAACGCATTGGTACAAGATGTCACCTCGATTCCTTCTTCTTTGGCCAAAGAGCCTCCACCCAGGGGAGAGGTGGCCCCCGCAGTGTGTGACAGCCAGCCCGGGTGGCCGGGGACACTGGGATGGCCGGGAAGGTGGCGCTGCTCCTGTAGGGTGAGTGCCCTGGGCACGGGCCTGATGCCCTGGGGATGGGCCCCAGTGAGGCAGAGACCAGTGGGGAGGGGGCACAGGGGGACTGCAGGGTCCCCGGAGGTCCCCAGTGGCAGCAGAGCCAGTCCACTGGAGTGGCCCTTGGTGTGACTGGGGATATAGGGTGGCTTTGGAGACAGGAACAGGGGAACAGGAATTTGGGGATGGGGATGTGGGGACAGGGGTCTGGGGACTGTCACCTTTGGGCTCAGGTAGCCCTGGGGATAGGGACAAGGGAACTGGGATGCAGGGAGAGGAGAAGGGGACAAGCACCATGAGGATGTGGCCATGGGGATGGGATCATGGGGATAGGACGATGAGCTGGTGGGGGTGACCTGTGCCAGCACAGGGTGTCTGTGGTGTCCTCACACCCGGGGTGTCCACACTGTTCCCATGTTCTGCCTCAGCCCAGGGTGGCCACTGTGTCCCTGTTACCAAGGCGTTGAGAGGGGTTGATCAATAAACTCATGTAAGCACGAGTTCACTGTTAAGAGTCAGCAAATGTTAATCACAAGCCTAAGAAACAGGATTTGCCTTAGCCTTGTCAAGATAAGAGAAACAGAATAAACCTTGTCAAGATAAGAGGAACAGAACCTGTTTGAAACCCGCGCAGAAACTACTGAATCAGCAAATGAAGAACTGTGCATGCTCTGGAAAGAAAGGTGAAAAGTGCATTGTGAGGAAAACTACTAACCTTCATCAGAAAGACCCCCGAGGACGAAGAGGAGCCTTCCTCAGTGCAACCACCAGGGTACACAGTGCATGCGTGGCACATATGCTAATGATATTAATGACTTCAGAGAAGTAATTTGTTATAACCACTCTTATCCCAAGGAATGTGATGAATATTCATGAATTATACCCATAATACTGTGCTGTATGGAGTGCTGGGGTGTGCGTGTCAGGAGGAGCAATCCCCCACGCACCTGGCATGCTGAATAAAGCAAATACCCGCTTCTCTGACTCCATCTCTGAAGTGTCTCTAGGCTCGATTTGGAGCAATTCAGCGTCTGTTCCACATGGATGTGGTGCATGGGTGGCTGTGACATGGACATGTCCCCCGGGCTCTCCAAATCTTTTGGGGACCACCCCCACGCACTTTCCCACAAGAACTGATGTCCTCACGGGGACAGTTTGGGGACAGCCCCCACACTCTGCCCCCGGGTGCCACTGTCCTCGCAGTGCCACCCCCACCCAGCCCCTGTCCCTTCTACCTTCTAGCTCAGACCCTTGGCCTCACTGGTGAGTCCTCAGGGGGATGCCATTGTTCCCACCCCATTGTCCCGAGCCCAGTGTGGCCCTGACAGGCTGGTGTCTCCTGTCACCCATAGGTGCCCAGACCACCCAGCTCCTCGTGGAGCCCCCCTGGACACCAGGGGGGCTGTGGGGCCAGATGACACTGACCTGCCAGGGCTCAGGGACCCGCAGTGCCACCACCTGCTCCAAGGACAGGCAGCACTGGGGGCAGGAGGGACCCGACCACTTCATTGTCACTGAGAGTGGCACCTACAAGTGTGACAGACCTGGCACTGGGCTGAGCCCCCCCAGGAGCATCTTAGATGGTGAGGGGGGTGATGGAGATGGGTGCCCTCCACAGGGCTCTGGGTGGGCTTCACTCTGTGGGTGGCCTCACTCTGCTCATGTGACGAGAGCCCATCCCCTGCACACGGGGACACCACAGTGCATCCCAGTGCACAGCAGTGCATCCCCTGTCCCACAGACTGGCTGGTGCTGCAGGTGCCAGCGCAGGCGCAGCTGGAGGGGGACACGGTGACACTACGCTGCCGGGTCTGGCGGAACAGGTCGGTCACCAGAGTGCACTTCTACCACGATAAGAAATTTCTGCAGGTGTCCCTCAGAGGGACGGAGCTGTCCCTCCTCCCCCTGAAGACGCACCACAGTGGCTGCTACCACTGCAAGGGCTGGGTGGGCTCCAGGGTATCACCGTGGTGGGAGGAGTCAGTGATGGTGAGAGTGACATTGCAAGGTGAGCACCTCCACAGCCGGCACCGCTATACCCCTACACCCCCACACCAAAAACTCCCACACCGCCTTCTCCAGGCTCAGGGTCACAACTCTCCCCTCTTTTCCTTCCCAGAGCTCTTCCCGGTGCTGGTGCTGGAAGGTCTCCCTGAACCTACTGAGGGGTCCCCCCTGAGTCTCAGTTGCCTCAGCACCCCCAGCCCCCTGCGGCCCCGAGCCTCCCTCCAGCACCTCTTCTACCGGGATGGGGATTTGGTGAGGGGCCCACAGGGGTCCCCGCAGCTCCTGGTGCCTGCCATGGGGGTCTCCCACCTGGGGAATTACAGCTGCGAGGTGCACTCCAAGGGGGGAACCGTGCGGAAGAGCAGCACCCGGCTCTGTGTCAAGGTGCACAGTGAGTGCGGGGATGGGCACGGGGAACCCCAGCATCCTCCCCAGGTCCCTCATCCATGTCTCGGTACCCCCAGCCCTGCCTGAGAACCCCCCACATTCTCTCCATTCTTCCCCTCTTGCCCTCATTCCACCCTAAGGTCCCCCCACATCTCTCTGACCCCATCATGTCTCTCCCTGAATCCCCTCTTGTCTGTTCTCTTCTTCCCTGTCACTGCCTGGGTCATCCAAGACCTCCCTGGGGTCCCTTCTCCCACACTGTGGTCCCCTTTACTTCCCTCCTACCCAGCCCCCCCCACACCTCCCTGTATCCCCAATCATGCCATCTCTCCCTGCTCTCGAGGGTGTCCCTGTCAGCCCAGCCCCCCGGGGGACAGGTGGCACTGGGTGACTGCCTGGTGCTGAGCTGCACTGTGGCTGTGGGGACAGGTCCCTTGTCCTTCTCCTGGAACGGGGCGGGGGGCTCGGCTCTGCCACTGGGCACCGGCCCCTGCCTGGAGCTGCGCCATGTTGGGGACGAGGACAGTGGCCACTACCACTGCCGGGCCAGCAACGGGGACAGCGTGGCCAAGAGTGTCCCCCTGAACGTCCTGGGTGAGCGAGACCTGTGGCATCCCCCATCCCAGCCATCCTACCCTCACCCCACTCACGGCATCCCACTTTAAGTAATGGCCACCACGAACACAGGACACGGTCCTGCGTGAGCAGGACCCTCTGGTTCTGAATGTCCCTCACCCACAGCCTTCTGTATCTTCCCCATCCCCTCCCTGTGCCCCTCCCCCACGCCGGGTGCCAGCCCCTCCCCCCGGCCTCAGCCCTGTCTGTGTCCCCGCAGTGCCCGTGGCCGATTCCACCATCACCGCCAGTCCCCTGTCACACCAGGTGCATGCAGGTGACCCTGTGACCCTGCGCTGCTCAGTGCAGGTGGGCTCAGCACCTGTCACCTTCACCTGGCTGCGCGACGGGCGGGAGGTGGCCTGGAGTCCCCTCCTGAACTTGGGGACATCAATGTGGGACATTTCGGCACCTACCAGTGCGTGGCCACCAACCAGCTGGACGGGCACCGCATGTTCCGGGCACTCAGCCCAGAGCTGGCCCTGGAGGTGACACCAAGGGCACACAGGGACACAGGTGGTGTCACATGGGGTCACCACAGTGTGCAGAACCCCCAAGGTGACCAGTGACCCCAACGTGTCATGTGTCCCCCTCTGTCCCCAGCAGTAGCTGTGAATGTCAGCAGGACCTTCCTGTTCCTGGTCCTGCTCCTAGGTGTCATCCCAGGCTGTCACTGGAGGCACCACATGGGTGGGTAACAAGTGGAGGGGGATGGGGGTCCCAAAGGGCAGTGGGAAGTCCCCAGTTTTGGGGGGCAATCGGGCAGCGATCAAAACCCCTGACCTGGGGGGCTGAGCTTCCAGTGATCTTGGCTCAGGGTCCTGGGGGGCTTGGGAGCAATTTGGAGGGTCCTGGGGTCTCCCAGGGGGGCCCTTAAGGAATACTGGGGTGGCAATGGGAGGTCCTGGGATCTTTGGGATCCCTGTCCTAGGATCATGCAGGGATGTTGGGAGGTCTTCAGGGATCCTGGAGGTTTCCCTCCCTGCCGAGCTTGGGGTTATGGGGGCTTCAGTGGTGCTCAGGGGTCCTGGAGGGAATCTGGAGTACAGTGATGGCTCAGGGATCCCCTGGGGGGTCAGATGCCCTGGGGGTCCCATGATCACAGCCCAATCTTCTTTTCCCTGCAGCCATCAGGAAATCCCAGGACAGGTGAATGAGGGGTTCTGGCCATGACTCCCCTTTCGCCCCCTCCCTGGACTGCCCCCCCCCAAATCCCTTTTCCCTGCAGGGTCCCCCTGGAGCTCCTGGCCCCCCCAAAGGAGTTGGAGGTGCTGGTGCTGGACACCCATGTTGTGGGCACCGAGCAGGCAGAGGGTGAGTACAGGGGAGGGACCTGAGGGTCACCCCCTACCAAGGTCCTCCCAACCGGTATCTCTTGCAGGGCCCCCAGATGGGTCCCACATGCTCCCTCCCCCCGGGAACCACAAGTGACCAATGAGGAGCTGCTGGGACCCCATGAATGACTGCAGGACCCCAGTGACATGTACAAGAACGTGCCATGACCCTGGGGGGACTGGGGGCACTGGGGTTCACTGGAGGTCCTCATCTGTGGGCACCAACACCTGTGTTTTCCCCCCCATGGCCCCCATGGGTGCCCAACCTGACTGGGGAGGTGATCATGAGTAGGGGGGACCCCATGTGGGGCTGCGCAGAATGGCCAGAGCTGCCCGTTCTCCCTCCCACTGCCAGCAGGGCACAGGACCCATTTCCCTGTTGTTGTGACCAAAATGAAGCTTTTTGGTTAAACTAGCAGACATGGTGGTTTTTTGTTGAGCTCTGTCAGGTTTTAGGAATGGGATTCTACAATTTCAGGCTGCCACTAAAAACTAGGGGCCGCTGCCCCTCCCCCTCCAATTAGAGGCACAAGAGGCCCAGTAGAACAGTGGAAGTTCAGGGCACAACTCTGCAATTTCAGGTGATTATTCATTCTCTGCCAATGGTGAACTTTGGATTCTGCACCAGAGACTCAGGAGATGTCTTGGGTTAAAAGACGAGTGTCTGCCAAGGAAGGCAGGAACCTTCCTGGGATGGAAAATATGACCCCCTTCCCTCCAAATTATTATAGCTTTGAAATTATGGAGCTTTCAGGCAAAGATATAGGAAAAGGAATAACAGTTCTTTACTAGAATATATATAACAAGACACACAAACAACAACAATGGCAGCAACACCAAACCAAAACAGAGTCCCAAAACAGCCTTCTCTCACTTGTCAAGCAACCTCCCCTTCGGTGCAGTTCCGGTCACAGCCAGCAGGGGCGCTGGTGGCTCCCAGCCGGGCAGGGTGGGTACGATGATTCCCCCGCAGCTGCAGGGGGCGCTGTGGAGCCAGTTTGGCCACCTGTCTGCACGTGGGTAATGGCGGGCGCAGCCAGGAGGGAAAAGGGGCTTCCTTTACAAACCCCCAAGGGCAGCGATCTTAGCTGCCTCTCCACGCTGCAATGGCGGCTCAGGTGACAAGGGAAAGAGAGACAATGGCTCCCTTTGCAAAACTTACAGAGAGCAGCTGGTCTGAGTGTCACTCTGTGTGGCAAGCTGGACTGTAGCAGTAGCCTCGGAGCATCAGGCTGGAACAGCAGAGGCTAGCACACCCGGGGTGGCAAATAAAGTATAGCAAAAACTTCAAGCTGTGGCAGGAGCCACGGCGGTCAGGGCGGACTCGGGGTGTTGAGTTAATGTGTAGCAAAAAACTCCTGAGGCAGGGGCAGAAAAACAGCGGGGCTGGGCAGCAGCAGCCAGCTTCCCGCAAGCAGCTGGGAGGCACTCCCTCCAGAGGGAGGAAGAAGGTTGAGGTCTTGAGTTTCCCCCGAGGCACCCAAGCCGATGGTGAGGGTCCCTCCCAGTGAGGCCGGGTGTTGAAAGGGTCCCAGTTCAATGGCTGCTCTTACAAGCAAAGTGTCACCCACAGTAAGGAGAAGCAGTGAAGGATAAAACTGCAGTAGCAGCAAACTATCCCTGCAGCCGCAGTCCAGCACCAAGACCACAACCATCTCTCCTCTGATCCCCGAGAGAAAGAGAGTGCTAAGAGGGCTGAGTCTGAAAGGGTTAAAATCATTGTACTCAGGCATGCTTGGGTATACTGAGGCTAGAGTAAGATACACTGTAACCAATGTAGAAGCTAGGTGAATAACTTCGCAAAAGATAGGGAACAAAAGCTCGCTAGATCCAGTGAAAAAAATGCTGAAACAGCTAGCAAGAGACTGCGCATGCCTAGAGGAGAAAGGTGAAAAGCGCAAAGCGAGGAAGACGTTCAGCCTTCATCAAAACGGGCAGCGAGCCCTCCTCAGCGCGACCACCAGGGAGCACTACGCCTGCACTTCGCGTATGCTAATGATAATAACGAGTTCTAAGAAATAGTTTGCACAACCACACCTTTTCTAGGGAAAACGATGAATACGCATAAATTGCAACCATATATTGTAAACTGCTGTGTGCCTGGGGGGTGTGTGTGTTAGGAGGAGTGATCCCCCACGCACCCAGCGCACTGAATAAACCAAATCCCCACTTCTTGGACTTTGTGTCTTAAGTGTCTCTTGGCCTGGTTTGGGGCGAATCAAGCCCAGCCCCTTACCCCCAGCCAAGTCTCCCAGTAACTCTGCACTCTCCAAGAGAAAAGCCCCCCGCTAAGAGACTGCAGCAAGCTACACCCCTTCCCCCCTCCTCCCCATTGTGGCCACATTGTTTGTCTCTTAAGTACCCCTCATTCCCATCTCTTAGGCAACAAATGGGAGAAAAATTCCCTGAGAGGAAGAAAAAAAAAAGGAAAAAAATCCTAACCTTCAACATTATACACCCCAAATTTTTTCCCATACCAACACGTTACATCAAACTTAAACTTTTAAGCTATATATGTACATTCATTACCCTATTATATAGATATATATACCTAGATCTAGATATAGGCATGGTATTATGAATGGTTCACCCCAAAACAAGGTCCCCTTGAGGTATACAACGTGTCTTTTCATCCTTCTGCATCACCTACCAGGTGTAACCTGGTCCCTTAGCAAAGACAACCCCATGACGGGTTTGTCTTTGCTCGAGGCAGAATTAATCCAAACAGTCTTTCTTACCATACCTCTCATATGCACCACCGGAACCGTGTCTCCATCTGTTGTGTGCAGGGGTTCAGATTGGGCAGGGCCAGCTCAGTTAGTGGTACCTCTGGTGTTTACTAATCAGGTGGCCTTTGCTAAATGCATGTTATAGATGAATTATTGGGAGTTGGCTTTTGCCATATGTTGATTGTAGATTATAAATTGTATTAAGAATTATATTAATTATATTATGAGTTATAATGTTGAATATTATGATTTTTTTTTCTGGGGAAAGTATCAAGAGAATTGTATATGTTGAAATGTCTAATGTTGCTGGGGTGGTTTAGTTGTAAGGGTTGATTTTGTGGGGGTTGTGTGAATGTCAGTTCTGTGGGATTTGCAAAGGGACGAGCTGTTGTCAGCCGGACTTTGAAGACACCACCATAAAAGGAATAGAACTCCAACCAATGAGGACACCGAACGCCACAGCAACAGAAAAGCGCGGGCTTCCAGGAGACTGACAAGGAGGAGAGACTATGCAAAATCGTAACTAAATATGCAGTAGGCTGATGCAATCACAGGGGTATAAAAGGCCACCATTTTGTGGTCGAGCCTCTGGCATCAGGTCATGCTCCCAGCGCTGTACATTTTGCTTTGCAGATTTTTAAGTTCTCAGTAAATTTTTAATAACTCGTTTCCATGCTGGATCTGAGTCGTTTATAACAATGCATCTCCCAACTTTGAAAGTCCCCTCACCCAGTGCCTTCAAGGTGGTTTTAAGCAGTTGACCCAGAAATATGGGCCCATAGTGGGGCATGGACCACCTACAAATGGAAAAAATGTCAATATGAACATGTGCCAACTGAACTGAAGTAAGTTGGACCACATGGTGATGCCTAATAGGGTTTCTATATAAAATACACAAATGGATTACTCAATACAAGGTATTTTGGACAAGAGTGTTATTTTTTCACTTTCTCATGCCACACAAGTTGAGTGCCAAAATTTGTCTTGGTTTAAGACAATTTAAGGAAGAACCTTCTGGGTTGACTTATCTCCTTTAGGTTTCCAATAATCCCTTTCCACCAATAAGGAATGAATACAAGTAGATTAAGTGAAAAAATAACCCTTTACTAAAAAGCAAAACAGCCACAGTCAAGAAATAACAGCCACCTGTCTTGGTTTTGAAGGCAAAATTTTAGGAGGAAACTCTCCAGAATGAGCGCCTCCTCCAAAGGGAAAGGGCCTTTCCTCCGCCAATGAAACGAATTGCTAACAACAGGTGAAAAGTGGAAAAAACCCAAACTGTTTATTAACACAGAACAAAACAGGGCAGAACAGAAAAAACTCAAAATACAACAAATGCCCAGAGAAGGAAGAAAAACCATGGGCTGGCAACTGGTTCCCCCCAGTCTCTGGGAAGGGGAAGGGGAGAGGGAAGGGGAATCCACACAGCGGCCTGGAGCAGGGCAGATGGAAGAAAAACCTGTTGATCTCCCGTGCTGGTCCTCCTCCTCACAACAGGCGAAGCTGGCGGACCTCTGCGTCCCCTCGCTCAATGGCTTGGCCCTCCCTGGGGTTCGGACCAGCCAGGGCCACCCCGTGGGCTCACCGGGGCCACCCGGCAGGGTCCCCGGACCAGAGAGANGCCACTGAACCCACCGGCGCCCAGGTCCATCTTAAAGGTACAGCGTCCTTGGGCATTAAGCAGATGGTTAAGGAATACAGCAGCCTCATAACATCACCCCAGGACACCACCTGGTACAAAACTGCTCAAACTTGTGGCCTCCCCAAACCAAAGAGAAACTCAAAATTCCCCACACATCGCCAGCATGGTGCCCTGGATTTGACCATGTGGGTTGGAGGTGAAAGGAATAAGATGAATGTGTCTTTACAAACAGACCGTGCAAATCTGCTTGTAGATAGGGCTAGGACCTTAGAGATAAGGAAGTAACAGAATGAAACTCCCAGTTCTAGAAGATGTTACTAATGAACAGGGACTGTTGCTCAGCCAAGGCCATGTTACATTCCTGAACCTAGAGAAAAGGAACAAAGACTTACTAGAATTATGAACAGGTTTTTTTCTTTTATATAACAAAAAGGGGGGTGCATATTAGAGGGGGGAATAGAATAGGCAATTCGAGAAGTCTGTACCTTCTGAATACCTCAGCCAATGGGGAAAAGGAAGAGGGTGTTGTGGCTGGGAATTAGGATAAAAAGGGGGTTGCATCCCCCAACAATTCGAGAGACCCCATGGGAAATGCCCCATGGCCTCTCCCTTTATTCGAATAAAGTTACAGGAGTCCTCTGTCTCCTTTTTGGACATAAACCTCTGGTGTTTGTGAATTAATTTTCCTGACAGAGGACAAAGGGAAAGGAGTCTTTCCCCTCCGCTCTCCTGTCCCCTGCTTTGCTTATCTTCCAAAGGCGGGAGCTCTGACTGGAATTCCTTAGATGCAGAGGAAACCCATGAAGGGAATTCTCTTCTCTCCCAGCAGGAGCAGTCATGGCTTCCTCCCCCACCACTCCCCACCAGATTCCTGGCTGTGAGGTCCTAAAAGTACAGTAAGAGTTTTTTGGGCCCAGATAATTTGGGATACCTTATCATTACAAATTACCCCAAGACAGCAGATAAAACCACAGGTTTTGGAGCATTTGGAGGACAAAGTATAAAGAGCTCCGTGGAAAACACCTCCTGCTGAGAAAATGTCATTTATTGCAAAACTCATTCAAAGCAAATGGAGCCCCAAATTCTTGGGGAGCTAGCGCTGGTTCCCTGTGAGGCTAGGCCTAGAAGGAGGCTGTGCTGGCTCGGCTTGGGGCCCTGCGCTCCACCCGGGCACAGTACTTGTTGGGCGTTCCAGTGGCTCTGCAGAGGAAAGAATCCATCAGGCTCCCGATGGATCTGGGATCAGCCCCGCAGCAGGTCCTGTTTGCGGAGGATGCAGAGGGAGCTGGGAGGTGGCCCAGGCTGGGACACCAGGAAGGACTCGGGGAGCTGAGGGAAGCAGCATGGGCAACCCCTGACCTGAACTCCTGCAGCTTCTGCTGCCCGAGCTGGGCGAGGCGCTGGCTGCACTGCTGGGCCTCCTGCTCCTGCCCATGGCCCTCTTTGAGGAGGGCCACCCGCTCCCACTCTCGCTGCTGCTGGAGTGCCCAGATACACCGCCCGAGCTCGCTGGAGGGAGGATGCTCCTGGCGGGGCCTGTGCGTCTGCTCCAGCTTCTGCCACTCCAGCAGCTGCTGCTGGGCCCTGCGGGAGAGCCAGGCTGGCTCAGTGTCCTGGGTTACAGTGTATTCTATTACCATGCTCATGATCTGTTGAAACCAGGTGTAGCAATGTTCCCTGCCTCCTCCCTCCTGATTATCTTCTGTTAATGGGCCCAACAATGCCTTGCCGCATGACTCAGATAACTCGCTCCTGGACTATCTCCTGTTAATGGGCCCATCAATGCCTTACCTCGTGGCTCACCATCCCATTGAGATGCTCTGCCCAGGGGAAGTAGCCAAGCATTCCCACCTGGATATAATCTGGGGTTTGGAACAGCACAAGCAGCCTTTTCCACTGGATTCCCAGAGGAAGACCAGACCCTTCTACACCACCACTGGACCTTCAGGGGAAGACCAGACCTTTTTCTACAGGATCACTGCTTCAACAGAACCATCACTCCAGGAGGACTGCAGCCACCATTTAATCGGACTGCTACCAACCCCCTGTCCGTCAGGGGGTCAGGTTGTACTCTCACTTTGTCAGTGGGTTGTTTTTTTGTACTATTGCATTTATTTTATTTTTTCCTATTAAATTGTATTTCTGACTTGGAGTCTCTCCCTAGTTTGTTTTCAAACTAGTACACTCAGGGAACCCACCACAGCCCCCCCATGCCTGGCACAGCACCTGGGCTGGCACTGGAGCCCCCAGAGCCACCAGCTGGCACTAGGAGCCCCCTGGCCACTGGTTCAGCCATCCCTTGGCCCCATGTGCCTCACCTGAGCACCCTGCGGAATTCCTGGCAGTCCTGCTCCACCTGCATGGCCAGGTGCAGTTTCCGCTGGGCCACCTGCTCCAGCCGGTTCCATCTCAGCCACTGCTTCAGCTCAACCTTCCGTAGTATCTGCTGCAGCTCCCGCCACCGTCGTTCCCGGTACACGGGGTCTTGTCTCAACTTGGCACTCAGAGCATGCTGCCCAAGAAGGGGACAGTGCTGGGCTCTGGCCAGGCTTTTTCCTGGGGGCAGCTATGGAAGCCCTTGGCCATGGCTTTGGCTCATTCCCTGGCTCCGTGGGCTGGTCTTGCAGACCCCCCCACATCCTGGGGCGTTGCCCCTTTGCCAGGCTGGGGACAGGGACAGTAGCAGGGGAGCATGTCACCTCTGCCCAGGCTACTCACCCACTCTGCCTGCAACTCCTGGAGCAGCTCCTTCTCCTTCTCCAGGTGCAGTTGCTCCTGTTCTGCCTCCGTGGTGGCCTTGTGCTAATGTGGGGTGGGACAGAGCCCTGGGGTGGGATAGAGCCCCGGGATGGGAGACAGAGCCCCAGGGCAGCTCCTGCAGCTCCTGTCCAGCCCACCAGGAGCCCCCCACCCACTGCTCTTACAGCCTTCTGCTGCTGCTGCTCCAGCACCCACTCGTCCTCCAGCCTCTCCTGCTCCCGCTGCTGATCCTTCAGGCGCTGGCTCTCCACGTTGGAATGTTTAATATCAGCATGGATTTGCCTTTGTTGCTCCTGTTTCTGCTCCCAGGTCTGGAAACGCCATGCAGGGTTGGAGGCTGCCGGGTCGAGTGCTCCCTCCTCCTCACTCAGGGCAGGGAGGTTTTGGGCCCCCTCCCGGGGATGCCACAATATCCCCAAGGGACCAGAGCTCTGATCCTGCCAGCAGCTGTCCCCACTCCCCGAGTGTGGCTGACCCAGCACTGCCAACCCCTTTCCAGCCAGGTGCAAACCTCCCTGCACCCCCTGTTCCCTGCTCCCACCTTCCGATCCTCCCTCTTCATCTCCTTCAGGCGCTCCAGCTGCCTCTGGCCCTCCTGATACAGCTCCTTGGCCCTCAGCACCCACTCCTCTGCGTTCTGCTCCACCTGTTTCACGAGGTCCTGCCTGGGAATACTAGAGCAGAAGGGTTCCCTCCGGCTCCGTCCTGCTCCCCATCGTGGGAATGCTGGCATGGACGGGGCTGGTGTGGCTGGAATGGGTCGGATGCCTCCATGGGGAAGAGGGAGCCTTCTGCCCACCGCATCAGCTCCTCCTTCCTGCGGCGCTCCAGCTCCTCCTGGACCGCCGCGCCCTTCTCCTGCTCCATTTCCATCATCTTGTCCAGGCACTTCTCCTCCTCTGCCAGCTCCTTGAGGATCATCCGCTTCTCCAGGATTTGCTTGTCCCGGATCATGTTGCACTTGGAATTGAGGAGCAGCTGTGGGGACAAGAGGGGTCTGTGGCTCCGAGCCGCCCTGGGACACAG
>VZTD01004807.1:0-20495 GCA_013397725.1 Rhagologus leucostigma
CAGGGAGGGATCCCGCCCTCTCCTCTGCCTGAAGAAATGCATAAAATTCCAGGCAACCATGAGATGAAACTTTTTACTGTGGTGCTGGCCACAGACTGGGATATTGTTGCTTAAGTTGTCTATACATTTAATCTCTATCTCTGGCCTTCAGTACCCTGGAACTAGAAGGTAATCTTCTTCCCTCTACCACCTCCCTAGGTACTCTGTTGTGCAGAATTAATCTGTCAAAATAAGAGGAACCTACTACTGGGCCTCTTACACTCGTAACAACAGCTGTGATGAAGTTATCACTGATTAGAGATTACCTTCTATAAAATGTGGATGCAAAATGCATTAAAACATAGCATGAAACCAAATTACAGTTCTTAGATGGTGTGTTGGCTCTAAGTCAGTGTTGTTGAGCCTATCTATCTAATCCTGTGTGGGACTCAGCACAAGTTCATGTCTTTAGTTCACAGAAAAATCTAGAAATTGACCCCCACAGATCTACCTTCCAAAGTCACCTTAATTCTACTATGTCTGGGCAGAAAAACTTTGTATACAACTTAACACAGGAAAGTAATAGAATTACCACTTTATGCTTTAGGCAAGTCAAAAAAAATTTTTGCTTTAAATTCAGGAACTCTAATGCAATCACATAATTAGATACTATTTTTAAGTTTAAAATAGCCAGTGATCTCTGTATGAGGACCCAACACTAATTTCCTTCAAGTGAATTTTATGAAGCTTCAGAAGAGAAAAAAAAAAGTCATAAATGCCCAGAATTTGTTTGAAGAGGTATGTTTTTTTTTAAAAATGGCAACCCCTCCGTATAGTTAAAAGATCAGGAGAAAGCATGAAAGATTAAGTGGCAGATGAGATAACAGACAAGATAATTACAGAGCATTAAAGACTCAGATTTATTTTTAAGACATTCAAGCTCTATTTAGAAAAGCCCTTTGTTAACTTTTATGAATCTAAAAAGAATTATCCTAATGTGTTGAACAATAATGGGACTAATGGTGTTAAAGCTTCATTATTTCCTATTCCAAAGCAGCCCGTATAGTAACTGGCCACGGAGTGTTTCCGCAGCACAAATAGAAGATAACAAGAGTAGAGGAGTCATAGTGCAGCAAAACCTCAATATGCCACAAAAAGCGATTTGTCGTGCTCTGTGCTCTCAGAGTGGGAAGTGACAAGTCCTGAATTTTCTCACTGAGCTACCACGCACGGGTAAGTTGAGCACACTTCCCCTCACAGGCTGCTCTCAAGCACCATTTTGCTTCTGTGGCACCAGAGAGGTAATGCTAATTCAGGATGAGAGCTGAGGTTCTGACAGCCAAGGGGACAGTTCCCTGAAATGGAGTCTGATAGGGATAAGAAGAAAAGCAAACATAAATCTGTGTTGATAGGTTTGCAGGCAAGCAAATGTGTAGCTTAGCAAAGAAACAGAGAACTGGTTTCTGTATTGCTTTGGTCTTGAGCCTGTGGAGCTGTCTTGAGACTCCCCTGATTTTGTTCCACCTTTCTGAGACAATGAATAAAGAAAAAAAATGTTGCCTATTGTCAAAGCCATCTGCATGCCTTCTGGTGCTATTACACTTCGGCAATTATCACATCTTTTCAAGAAACTTCTAGACTCTTCTGTTTAGGAATCCTGCTCTGTTCTCTGTATTTTTACGGAAAAGCTTAAGAAAGTGACCACTTTCCTCCTATATTTTGCATCTCCTCAGATTAAAAAAAATTAAATGTATACTTAAATTATAACTTTAAAAAAATATATATGGAGAGGTACATATATTTTAGATATATACTCATACATACAGTTATTTGTAGACATAGCTACATATATGTGTATGTATATTACACAAAACTATAATACTCGTGCTTGACTAATTGCAAAATGTGGACACTATCACAAATAATTCAGTGTTTTGTTTCCCTTCTGTTACTAGATGCCTGAAATGACACCAAAATATAAATAAACACATTTAATTGCATTTTTAAAACTATGATTGACAAAGAACAATTCTACAGAGGTTTTTGAAGATGTTCTTGGTTTTATCATTACACTTACAGTAGAGATTATTTAGCCTTAGATAGCTGGTAAAAGTTATTTCTGACCATAAGGAAGTTTGTGAAAATGTTTATTTGTGTGCATAAATAACAGGCAACAAAGACTACTACTGCTATGGACAGATTAGAGGAAGGAACTGAATTCCTGAGGGTGAGGAAGTAAAACATGGGAGGTAAAACTAAAAGGAGACATTAAAATGAAAATCAATATTTTATGGTTGGTGAAAGAGAGAAATTTCCAGAGTGTGACAGGGCACAGGTAGGTAATAAAAATCACAGTTTAGTGAAAGTATGTTTGCATTAGCATGCTGAAGAGCTGTAAAACATTTTGCTTTGCTCAGAGATAAAAGAGTGTTGACATAATTACAGTTGAAAATTAGGATGGCAGCTGAGCCCTGAAAGACATTTCTTATTTGTGTGGATAGATTAGAAAGGCCTTACCTAAGATTTCATTCAGGAAGTGTTTACAAGAGTTTGTTACGGCAAGAATTTGGGGATCTAGGCATAACACTGTGTTGAAGTTAATGCTACATTATACACTTCAATAGCAGTCAGTGTGATCATTTGTTCTACAGGAAATAAAATGTGCATAAAGAAGGGCTTCTCTTCTGAAAAGCTTCAATAACAGTAAAAATAATCAGAATTACCATGGCAACAACCAACAATCTTACATGCCAAAATGGAAAAAATAAAACAGGGAAACAAAACAGAAAATCAATTAAGAATTTAAGCAAGGATAAATTACACACTTTAGAGTGTGATTCTTTATCATGTATTTCAGATATTATTTCAGATTAAACAAACTGTTTTCATGCTATTGGTAGTTTAAAGATCCTTAAGAAAATGAAGCCTGGCAAAGTAGATATAAACAATAAAACTGTAAAATCTTACATCTTTTGTGGGGGGGAGAGAGGAGGAGAAAACAGAAGAAAATGAATTTTTACAAAACTATTCAGAAATAGTTTTTATACTCTCACTTTCCTGACATGCCATAAAAATACCTCATAGAAGGTAAACTTAAAGAGTCCTGTAGTCTCCATTCTTTTCCCATGCTAAATTTGCACCAATTTCATGAATTTCTCAGCAGTTAATGATGTAATGAGGTACTACTCTGAGCCTTTTTGAAGCTGTTAAATCAAACTGCTGTGGACAATAGACTACTGTCCTCATTTTCATGACAATCCCTAGCAAGGTGTCTGCATTCTCTACTGGAGCAGAATCTTCTGGGGTTCAGTGGACCTACAGTAACTTATCTCATACTGTGACTTCATAATAACAGAACGTAAGCCAACAGTAAAATTCAAGTTCTCAAGACAGAAGAGGAAATAGAACAGTAGGATTGCACAAGAGAAGATGGGGATAAAGAACTGGAAGAGAAATGAGGCAGAAACCAAATGAGAAAGAAATATGAGGGTATTCATTTTTCACAAATTAGTGTGTCTTGGAAAATATGCTAATATTAATATCCTTTATTCACATAACAGGATTTTTAGAGATCTGCAGAAGGCTTTTCTGTGTCAATCAAAAACTAGTGACATAATTCGGTAAGCCTTGGTGAAAAATATTACTAAAACATACAAAACCCCTATATTGTTGAGCAGTAGTTAGCAGATTCTACACAGACAACTGCTCTGGGAAGGAGTAAAATTTTTTTATTTTACATCTAGCTCCATGGTATTTTACATCATTTTGGTAATCTGCCTGTCTGTCATCAGTCTTCCTTTCTAGCATCCTCATTTATTCCCTTGTTTCTTGACTTGAATCTTTTCTGAAATTATTCTGAATATCAGCCTTGTACCTGTGAAACTGCTTTAAAAACTTGAAAAAAGCTAATGTTGTCTTACTCCTCTGAAAATGAAGACCTTAACTCAGTTAATTGAATGGATTTATTGCAAAGTGGCACAACTTCATTACAGAGGAGTTTCAACATGGTTGTGTTTAATCACCTGACAAACAATGGAACAAATTGTTTTGCCTCTGAGAGCTGTCATATGTAGCTCCCTAAGCTTTACATTTATAACATGTG
Organism: Rhagologus leucostigma; assembly: GCA_013397725.1. NCBI lineage: Eukaryota > Metazoa > Chordata > Aves > Passeriformes > Rhagologus > Rhagologus leucostigma. The sequence goes on from VZTD01004807.1 coordinate 4,082, forward strand.
TAATGTGTCTTTGAAAAGAGATGGAACCACATCTCTTTGTGGTAACAGAGAAATTCTAAGGGTTAATTTTATATTGTTGAAATACTTCTGACCTTGGGCCATAATGAATTCCTCCTGTGCTGAGCACTCACTAAGTTGTATTCCAGCATAATAATGAAATAATGCGCATAAAGCTACTCAGTAAAGAAACATCAGACATGATGAATGGGAGTCCTGTGTTAAAGAATAGTTAGGACCCTAGGTTCTGAGGCAGAGTTGGTTTATTTCAGCTTGAGTTGTGTGCCTCTGGAGAGGCAACAACCTATGTCTCTGAGGCTCAGAAACAGTTCTCTTCCAAACTTTGTTTTCAACAGCAGCCTAGGTGGACCATTTATATGCTAACCTGACAATGGTTGTGATACCTCTCTAGTAGAAGTGCTGGCACATTTACCACTTCAGTGTTAAAATCAGCACTCCTTAACTGCCACTGAAACACTAAATGCAGGCAAAGTAGCTTTTTGTCATATCTGAGAAATGTCAGTTTCTGTGTCATAACTCCATCATTTCTCAGATATTGGCTGAAGTTGATCACTCAGTAACATCTTCTGCTGCTAGTGAAGCTCTCAGACACCTGTCCTCAAACTATGGAGCAGTTTGCAAATTTTGATATTTATATATAGATTCAATCTGAAAACCAATGTTTTTCTACATGGAACTGGGCACTAGTCTAGTGATAAACACCTCATACTAGTTTTTACAGTCAGGCACTACTTTTTTTCCAGCTAATACTTACACCACCATATCTGCCACTAAGGTCCTCTCTTGTTTCTGCCTTTGCATGTCTTCACTGTAGCAAGCAAGGTTCTCTTGCAAGTTGTGATCAATATACCACCACAAGTTGCTTTTAGCTGAGTAGCCAACTACTGGATATGTTAGGGGACTGACCAGTGTTTATCACTAACACTGGATAACTTTATTTTCACTTTCATAAATGTGAATCAAACTAGGAAAAAAAGTCTGAATTAGTGAAAGGGAGTACACAGGCAACAAAGTCAGCAAGGCAAGCTTGTTTTGACTTAGAAGTTTATTTTTTCTAAGTGAGTGAATTAAGCCAAACTATTCAAAATTCTGCAAAATCTGGGGGCAAAATTGTACCATATAGAATTTAAAAAAATAATTTATTTTTTTAAGAATCTGGGATGCATGTGTATTTGACATCCGCCCTCCCCAGAAAAAGCAGAATAAAGGTTGTGTAAGTTCATTTCCCATCCACTCAGTCAGTAGAAATCAGGTCAGCTCTACTTACGGCTACATTAGCATTCAGATCAAGCTCACTTCACTCACATTTCCACCCAAACATCTCATTACAGCAGTCAGTCTAGGCTGTTCAGGGCACAACAGATATTTTCATCTTTTTCACATCTGGCCACTTGAAAGGTGTGCTTTCAGTTTCTCTGACTTGTACTAAAGCAGTCAGAAGCAGTCTGTGTGAGGTCATGGACCAAGTTTTGCTCAGAAGGTGTGAATCATCCACTTCCAGATCCTGATACTGTCCAACTCAAGTGTTATTTGCCTCAGTGGCACTGAGCATGCATTCGGTATTGTCTCAAAAAACCCCCGATGTACCGAGTACAGTAATGTTGCATCAGAAACAAACCTAACAAAAGTTTGCCATTTCTTGAAAAATCCTTTGAAAGACCTTTGAGGACTAATATGCTCTAGGTTATAAAGAGAAGTATTTGAACACCTGGAATATAGAAAAATATGAGGAGATCAAAAGTGAAGACAGAGTTAAGCTATTTCTGGACAAATCACGGGTAAAGTCAAATTGGTATCTCATTTTAAATGTGCTAAGGTACTGCTTTTGTAAGATCTCGTACTATCAGAAAGTCGTGTTTTAACTAACTGAATCTACAGAATGACTGAGATATCCTAAGAAAGACAATACACCCTAATGTTGACTCCTAGCTTTAGGGCTTAGAACTTAGTTCCTAGTGTTTTGGGAACTGCATTTCCTCTGGGAAATGAGACTAGATGCCACTTCTAAGTAATCCCTCCACCCTTTACAAAGCAGACAGACAGAAGTGTCAGTAGGTGGAGCTGCCTTTCCTGTAGTCAATAGAGAAGTTTCTCTGCAGAAATTGCATTTGCAGGCACCCAGTCAGCTTTTCCCAGTCCCTGGCAGATGGTACTTGAACAAAACATGAACATGCAAGAATGCAGCTTTTACATCATGTTACCAAAGTGCACAAGTGGGGAGAAGACAGAACACAGAACTGACAATGTTTGTCAGCACAAGCTGTTTATTTCTTCTTCTTTTTTTTTCCTTCCCCAATTGTGATGAATGGTATTATTTTAAAGTGATATGCTTTTGCTCCAGAGCATCTTGTTCACAACAGTAAAATACCCTATAATTCATGCTTGGACTGAAGGTAATGCTAATGTAAATATGTCTATTTTCATCATCTTCAGCACTGAGGTACATGAAGTACATCTTTGCAGATGATAATCAGGCTGACAGTTTTTTCTTCCATTATTGTTCCGGTGAAATAAATATGCAGATCATCTATTTATTACTAAAGAGTACTTCCACTTCATCTCTCAACTTGAAGTTGTACAGTGTATATAAGGGCTGTGACCAATCCATTGTCTTTATTTTAAAAGGGAGATTCATGAGTCTGATTAACTGAAAGAATGAACGTGGTATAAAAAATTCTGAGAATCACTTATATAAAGTGAAGAATAACTAGGCTATGAATTTATGATACATGTATGAACATTGGCTTATTTCATATGAAGAATTTAATGTCTGCTTTATTTCTTAGGCCTTTAGTAAGTATGGCAAGGAAGATTCGCTGACCACCATCTTCAGATTTGACTTTGCTGAGTAACTATGGTTCATTTTTTTTCACATGGCAGGCCACAAGCCAAAACATTAATATTAAAATGAGTAATTTTGGCTGTGAATGAAGAGTTCATGCTGACCTGATAGTCACAGATACCACAGTAAAATCAGCTCCTCTGGATGTTTACAAAGCACACAGAACGTACGTCATCTTCTGATTTTATGCATCTCCATATGGCCTTTTTCAGCAATCCTAATTTCCAGTCTTTTCTCCAATATGCCTAAAATAACTCAGGGAGGCTGATTAGCACATATATGTCAAGGTGATATGCTGCACAAAGGTAGTCTGTCCAAATCTTTGAAGATTTTTTCTTGTTTTGTGGAGAGGGCAAAATGCAAGGAAATGCTTATTTTGTGGTTATGGTGAGCAAAATATGCACAGAATGGTATTTGATTTCCCTATGCTGGTAACAGGTGCAGTGCCTTTGGGCTCAAGTCTCCTGATACCTTTCTGATTTTATAATTTCTAAAATAACCAAGAAAGAGACTTCTAATGAGGACCTGACATACACATCCAGGTTACAATAGGAGGTGCTTGAAAGCAGCTCTGAGCAGTAAGGCACTTCAGTATTCAATAGAGAGTAGAGGTACATGGTTGATATATTTATCTTCAGAGTGACATTTAACCATTCATCTGACTCTAAGATCTTGAAGTAATACACACCCCAGCCCAAATTTCTGTCTAGCCTTGTTAAGATCAGAAGGTGGGACAACAATGAAAACAATACAGCTTTGTTTACTTTTTCCTATAGCTTCCCTCAGTGAAAGGAAAAAAGTGCTCCTGAGCTACAGTTCCGTGTACGTTGTCACAGCTACTGAGCACTGTTTTTATATTGTCTTAATCTTAACAGTCCTTTTTAATCATATTAGGTTTTAGCTTTTCTTATGAATGCCTCAGAGCCAGGGCCCTTGCCTCTTTCAGTGAAGAGTCTCTAGCCAGCACTGACTACTTGAACATCAAGAAGATCCGTAGTTACATGGCTGACGATTCCTTCCAGCCCATGAGATAAAAGCTTTTGTTTCCATACATACACCAAGAGTTGCACAATTGTGAGAAGTAACTTATTTTCATCCTTTGATGTTGTTCCATCTGCTAGTTACCAGAAAAGGATCAATTAAATAAACTGAAGGTGGTAAGTCAATAGCCTCAAAGTGTTGTCTTTACCAGGAACAAGTTTTGGGTCTTAAATTTATGTGGATAATTTGTAAGTAATATTTTAATTTGTTGCTTCTCTGTTGGTTAAGTGTGTATCCCTGTGAACTGAGAATGTTGAAGTAATGGCCTTGCAACTGTTCATCTAAACTCTGGCAGCAATTTAGAAGAAGAGCATGGTGGGTGTTTTTCTGTATCTCTCAGTTTCTTCTGCCAGGAAGAGGCTGGACCTGGCACCACTGCTCATCAGCTGATAACAAGATCTTTTGGGCACATGGCCCAATCACCTCTGTTACACTGTGATAATACAAAGGCACAGGACATGTTTAAGCTTCTGTCAGTTAACATCTCTATTACTGAAGATTGATCTCAAGAGAATAAAATTTGCAGGATGTAATCAGTACTGAGGGGATTTCAGATCAAGAAATCTTAAATTAACAACACCAAAAATGCTTTTTGCAATGCAGTGTTGTATAAAATAATACTTCATTCCCATTCAGAGTTATTTTTATTTTAACAATTGGAAAAGCAGATGGGGAAAAGTGTGGAGCCCTTTCTTCACTATTGTTCAATAGCCAAGACTCCTCTGTAGGACTGCTGCCTTGCCAAAAGTCAGTTTTAAATGTGTAAATGAAATGTTTCGGTTTTATAACAAGAAATATGTTTAACAAGGGTGATATTCCTTAATACCAGATTTATTTGCCTTTCTTCTGTGAGAGTTTTTGATACGGTAGGATTGTAAGATCAAAATCATGCTGTAATGTGGGATCAAGACCATCATGCTGAAAAACTTCAGATAAATTTTATGCTGATACCACATGGTAGCAGCAAGGATGGGCAGAAGGAACAGTCTCATGAGATTTCCATTTTAGTTGTCTAGCTTTAATATAAAAGCCTAATTTCTTACCCTATATTTATCTGCTTATATCCTACTTTATTGTAAATGGTTTACTACTATAATTACTATTACTACTACTGTCAGGTAAGGGAAAGGGATAGAGTCTCCTATCCACTGGGGCTTCTTACCTTTTCTTCAGCATCACCATGAGTGGAGATCATGACATAAACTGAAAAAAAAAAAAAACAGAGAAAGATATTTGGCAGAGAGGAAAAAAAATGTTTACTCTTAATGAAACATTCTTTAGCTTGAAGTTACAAATGCTAAAAAGCAGAGTGTATTCCAACCTTAGCCAAACTTCTCCCCCTTACCTGCAATTAATTTATTAACTTTTTTCAGGAATTAAGTTTTTTTCTAATGTATTTTACCTTGATTTTGTAAGTCATGTCCCATGCAGAAGATAGATGATAATGTGCATTTTCTCCACTTACTGTGAGCATGATCTTTGAAAGGCTTCAATCATTTCAGTTGGTATGTGTTTAATGAACGCCTAAGCAGATTTCATCTAGTCCTTTTGTGTAGTTAGGAATAATTAACACTAATGAAAAAAACTACTAGTTAATTTCTCAAAACAGTTTTAGATTGCACTTTTGTATATATACATCCTCCAAAATGCCACAGAAATTCTTTAAAATCCTATTACCTATAGGTATGTTCTAAGATCACTTCTTTCTGAGATCACTTCTTCTATATATACTGCACAGTATGTTTGGTGATTTAACCATTAGAAAAGTGTAAAATAAGTTGATCACTGATTTTTGAAGAGGTGAGAAAAAAACCATGATAAACAGATAAAATAGAACAGATTTCACCTAAACAAACAGATTTCAAGTAGAGCCAGATTTACCTATTCCTTATTCTATAGAGGATATTTTAGAAACTATACCTGTCTCAATATATTAAATGCACAAGAGACTCAAGAAACTCTCATTTTACATTTAGGTCCCTCAGGGATCCATACTGAGTATTATTTAACATCTTTGTTGGCAACATGGACAGTGGGATTGAGAGCACCCTCTGCAAGTTTGCGGACAACGCCAAGCTTAGCAGATACTCCAAGTGCAGTTGGTACTCCAGAAAGAAGGAATGCCATCCAGAGGGACTTTTACAAGCTTGAGAAATGGGCCAGTGTGAGTTTTATGAAGCTCAGTAAGGCCAAGTGCAAAGCCCTGCACCTGCATTGGGTCAATCCCAAACATGGGTACAGTCTGGATGATAAACGGACTGAGAGCAGCCCTGCAGAGATGGACTTGAGCGTGTTGGTAGATGAGAAGCTCAGCATGAGCGAGCAATGTGCACTTGCATGCCAGAGTCAACCATGTGCTGGGCTGCATCCAAACAGCATGCCCAGCAGGGCAAGGGAGGGGATTCTGCTCCTCAGTTCTGATCTCATGAGACCCCACCCGCAGTGCTGCATCTAGCCATAGGACTTCTACTGGAGTAAGTCCAGAGGGCCACGAAGATGACCAGAGGGCTGGAGCAAATCCCCTATGAACACATGCTGAGACAGCTGGGGTTTTGGGAACATTCTCATTCTTTAAAATATGCATGCCTGAACTTTTGCAGGATTAATGATGGTATTGTCATGAAGCTGTTCTGCAATGTGAGCTCACTGGATGCAATGCCAGCTAGCTCACAGGTCTCCATATAAGACTGTGCAGGTCAGCTAGTGCTAGTTGGTAACAACTAGTGTTTAATTTGCCACTCTTCGTTTTAATATCAAATCATGGCCTTTCCTCTCAAATACTAAACTAATTCATTTTAATACTTTGAAGGAAATTAAATACGGTTTCTCCTAATTATTTCATTACTGATTTCACATCTGTGGCCGAACAGTTTCCTAACACAATAAATTCAATACTAACTGTAACACAGAAATAATTGGAAAAGATCAGACACAGGCTGCAGGGACTGCAAAGAGCACCGGGGCTCAAGGCCTCCTGTTTCCAAGCACCAATGGGAAACAGTACGAGTTGCTTGAAGGAGGGATTTTGCCTGCCTAGTGGAAGTTTCTCAGCTCCTTCTGTGCATTCGAGGCCAATGCAGCCAGATCATGAAGGCTGTAAATTATAGCTTCATCTGATCCCTCTCCTCTCTGTTCTTTCAGGCCTCCACTAAAGCCCGTACTATATAAAAATGGAAATACCTGTGAGAAACCTCATTTAATACTTAACTCTGATGTGCTAAGCTTTGTTGGTTGTATTAAAATCTCTCCTACCTGTCTCTACCCATCTTCACACTTCAGTCATTTCATATAATCTCCTCTATTGCCACAGGAATGGAAGAGTAAACATCCATAATTTATAATTTAAAGGAAAAAATCTAATTAAATTCGTTTATTGGTAGAATAATAAAATCAGAGTATTCCCACTTTTAGCTGATTTTGCTTTGTCTACCTCTCATCTTTTGGTCATGATTTGACTTTTTTTAGGTATTTGTGTCAAACGGACTCTTTTGACTGCTATGAAAGGACTGTGGTTGAGTATTACTGCAGTAACTGTACAAATCGTAGTAGAGAGTTTTGTTCCAGCGACTCCAAATAATCATTTCTTGGAAGCTAGTGGCACTTAAACCAGGTGTGAGTGAACACCAGGCTCCAAAGCAACGTGTTGGTCCCCAAGTCAGGCCCAGATGATGAGCCATTCCCTTTACACATAACAGCTGGTAATGGATGACACAGATCAAGTGCTAAGGTAACCATTTAAACTTTAGTTAGCCCTGGCAGGGCTTCTGCCAATGTAAATTTATATAGTCTTTTAGTATGTAGAAAGCATTTTGTAAATCTTTCCTGTTCTGAATTATTTTAACTGTTTTAGTGCTGTACTTTGGCCTACATAAATGCTATAATTTATGTCATGCTGCAGTTTTACATAATCCTCTTTGAAGAGAAATGGTTAAATGCTTCTTAGTTCCATCTTGACTTGAACTAAAAATTCTATTATTATTACTATCATCATCATAATTCTCATAATCATCATTATTATTAACTATATCTTTATCTTTATATTGTAATGCACATGGTTTTCACCTGGAGAGGTTCCAACTTTTTCCAGGGCATTGTAGGAAATGTCTACATTATCTCCATTTGTTAATTTATTTATGTTAGCAGTAATGACAAACCTTGGTGTGTATATTTTGGCATGTAAGTGGTAATGCTCAGCAGTCCCCTTTTCCCACCCAAAAGTCCATGCATTTCCATTACTTTCTGCGACGCTGCAGTCATAGACACTTCTTCTTTAAAATTAGTGTTTGTTTTCTGATTAAGTCATGTAAGCTAGTACAGTTCTGGAAAGTTCAGGCTGCAAAAAAACCCCATGCAGGTTACATATACTGATTAACAAAAATTATCCCAAGTTTAGTTGATACATTACAGCAGCAGCCTTTGAGCTTTGATATCGTGATATTGCTCTGCTAGCTTAAAAGCAAAGCATTGCTTGCCCCAAGTCAAAGAATTTTAGCACACCCTTAGGTGTGCTAAATTAGTGCAGAGTTGAATCTTCAGTAAACAGGCATTCTTAGAAGTTAAGTTGACGCTAAAATGCTTTCTCTATGGCTTTTTTTTTTTTTAATGAAGACCAGGGTTACCAGGACTTGCTGTCATTCTGTGTATGGGGAGGATAGTTGATTTGAACAGGGCACTGTGAAATGCTGCTTAGAAAGTGTGAGAAGCAAAAGAGATGTTGGAAAATGTAAACTGGAACTCTGAAGTGAGAAGAGAAGGTAAGTAAATGAGATGCAGGAGTACAAAGAATAAACTGCAAAGTAATTAGAGGCAAGACTGAGTAAAACGTTGCAAGACACTAATCATGTTTAGAAGTATGAAAAGGCAGGTTCTTTGTCTTGTAATGGCTGGGGATTAAAGGAGTTGTCCTTCAGCAACCATAGGAAATATCTCACGCGTATTTAAGGCTGTATTTTGACCTTTATCCATTACTTCATTTTGGGGAACATGTGACTCAGGAAGAATACTTGCCAAGGTAAATAGAGGCTGAGCCAGTATAGTCTCTTTAAAAATCTTATAAATTTCAAACCCAGTCTTTTCTGGAAGTAGTGACTAGTTATTTTCACTTGGCTAGTCTGGCAGTATTAGTTTTTTAAACCAATACCCATTAATGCCATTACAGGGGTAAGGCTGAAATAACATTCCGTTACCATTTGTTTCTTTCATTTTTTCCTCTGCTGGATGAGACATGCTGTTTCTCCTGTGGAAGTGGAAATACTACTACTAAATTAATGTTCTCCTGTAGTAGAAACCTTCTAACTGGTTCCTACATTAGCTTTCCAAAGGTAAAAAATAGATAAAATTGTTCTAGTAGCATCAGGACTACTGAAGGTTAGGTTCCTACATAGTTTTGCTGGGAAGTCTTTAAACATTCTGCCACTTACTTTTACCTAATAAGGCTGACATATAATTTTCTGAATCTAGGTCCTATAAATGTGGCTATTAGGGACAAAGAGTGGGCTGATGGTCTGTATAAACACCTGCCAGGCAGCGAGTGTGTCATAGCTTCTGGCTCTGACAAATGGGAAAGGTCAGGACGGAGTTTTCCTATAATTTCTCTCAGCAGGGGACACAGTAGAATCTGTACAGCCATTTTTGGAGGCTGAAAGAGCCATTAGCAACCTACTTGTTTTGATTTGTTCCCTACTTTCTCTTTTGATGGCACTGGTCCGAGATACTGTGGCAGTATTCCTTTGTCCAGCTCTTTTGGGAAACTGACACCTTGACAAAATTAAACTATTATAGCTCAAATGCTTGCATGGCATTAACTGGTGTTCAGCTTTACCATTTCCTTGGTGTTTTTCTAGTAGTGATGCTTGCTGGTTATAGCCATATAGATACTTTAAAATACCAGAAAATGAGATTCAGTATGTCCTTCCTAACACGCACAGAGAAGTTACAATCTGAGTTGGGGTGGGGAGGGGTGAGCTTTTCAATGTTTTAGGAACAGCAGAGGCAGGACTGACAGAAACCACCTGTGCCCTTAAGGTCAGTTTTCCATTCTTAAATTTTCATATGCAGCGGAAGCTTGGTGTAGAAAGCTTGACAGTTTTATGCTTAGGTTGCTTTGGACTGCTCTAAGAACTCAATTTTCTTATATTTGAAAATCTACTCTCAGATTTCAGAAGGCCTTTTAGAGAGTCTCCTGGGGAGGCTTCCTAAAAGTGCTGAGCTAGCTTCCTTCCAACAATGACCGATTAGAAATGGACTTGTGTGCTCAGAAAAACCTATTTTATAGAAAAGAAAGAATATTGAGGCTACTTGCTGCATTATGCATTCAAAATTTGAGTGTAACTTTTTTACTATCAGGCACTGCCAGGCAGACTTACTGGGGCAATGAAGGAGGGGGGGAATAATAGAATGACACTTGCCCTAAACTAGCAGCCAGCAATGGTAGTAGCAAGCTACCATCCACAGTGCATCTTGTTAGCCCCCACTATCACACAGGTACTTTCCTCTTCTGCTTTTAATTATTTCTAATTAGTTATTGAATGCTGCTCAGCCTCTCCTTTCCTATCACTGCAGTCTCTTATATTTAGGTTACTATTGTCAAAATGTCTTCTGATAAGGCATAAACACAGTCCAGTATACAAACAGAAGGCCAAAGAGTAGTGGATAAAGTCAGTGCCTGGCATGTTACCTTCTGCAATGGTTAAATGAATCCCAAGCTGGCTCTCAAGCTATTTGTTTCCTATTGAAAAATATAGCAATGGGGAACAAAGACGACAGACCCCCGTGTACGTCCAAAGACGATACGTTTATTGCCAAAAAAAAAATTAAAAAAAAAAAAAATTTAAAAAAAAAAAATCACCCCCTCTTTATACCCTTAATCTCAACCGAACACAACTGAAACCACACTGAAGCCTAACAGAATTTAACAGCAGAAGGGCACCCATTGGCTGGCACAGCTGCAGTGCTGCTGTCCATGTGCCCTATCACCCAATCAGCTTCCCGTTCATATGCTGTCCACGCGTTTCCTCCAGCCAATCACAATCTCACTTCCAACTGTCACTCAACTGCCTCTCACCCCTCAACGAACTTCCAACTCTGCAGCCTGCAGCTGTGCCTTTCCCACAGGGCCTTCTGGTGAGCACAAGCCTTAACCATTTTAACAAATGTAACCCCATATTTCACAGAAGCATAAAAACAAGCAAACACTGCAAAACCCCAGGCTCTTCTTTTAATCCTTTTTTCTTTTGGGGCAACTGGGCTCTTCTCTCAGTAGAAGGACAGGAAGTCCTATAGTGATTACATGCACCTGTGAAGGTTAGTGTTGGGGATTTAGGAGTTCTCCTTTAGTTTTTCTTTTTCTCCCCCATCTGTGTTGCCAGGGGACAACTTACTGGGTACTTAAGAGAGACAAAAGACCTGGCCACAGTGGGAGGGGTACAGCTGTCCTCTTTTACCTGAGACTTTTTCTTGTGTACAGGGAGATGCCGCGAGATTTGAACTGGGAAAAAGGGGGTGGGTAGAGCCACTAGGCCTCTTTGCTCTCTGGACAAAAGAGAGGGGAGAGAGAGGGGAGAGGGAGGCTGCAGTCAGTGTAGGGAGACATCGTCGTTGCTCCGGGGTTCTGCCTTCTGCCACCTTCCTTCTACTGTGAGTGAAGCTTGCTGGCTGGAGCAGCCATTTGCACTGGGACCCTATTTAACACCCTGCCTCACTAGAAGAGGGACCTTCTCACCATCTGCTCGGGTGCCTCAGTGGGCCCCGGGATCCCAAGTCCGCCTTTCCCTGCCCTGCTGGGAGCCAGGCCGCGGCTGCCCTGCCTCCCCCTGCCCTCCCCCCTCACCGTTCCTTTGCCACTGCTCTGAGCCTTCGCTGCACTGTAGCCCCACACCCGCTGCCCGCCGAGACCTCCCGGGGTTCCCGCTGCAGCTCCAGAGTTCGATACATCTCGCCTACCACCCGAGATTTTGTGTTTGTCCCTGCTGTTCCAGCCTGCTGTTCCCGGGGGTCCTGCTGAGGCACCAGGACCGGCTGCCCAGGGCTTTGTGGAGCCTTTCTCCCATCCTTTCCCGGCTCGGGCCCGCCGCCATTGCCGCGTGCTCCCCGAGCTCGCTGCGGAGCGCCCCCTGCCGGCGCGGGGGAACCATCGCACCCGCCCCGCTCACCGGGAGCCGCCAGCGCCCCTGCCGGCCGTGAGCGGAACTGCACCCAAGGGGAAAGGGCCCGACAGCCGAGAGAGGCTGCACTGGGTTCTGGTTCTGTTTGGTGGTACTGCCACGGTTATTAGTGTTTGTTTGCCTTGTTATACATATATATATATATAAGTAAAGAACTGTTATTCATATTCCTCATATCTTTGCCTGAAAGCCCCTTAATTTCAAAATTGTAATAATTCGGAGGGAAGGGGGCTACATTTTCCATTCCAAGGGAGGCTCCTACCTTCCTTAGTAGACACCTGTCTTTAAAACCAAGACAGTTAGCTTTTCCTTCTCTCTTGTTTAGTTCTTCCCCTGTCTCTCACACTGCTCATGAAATCTCCAGGGTTCACATTACATCTGTCTTGACTGTATATACAGAGTTCTTGTCTAATAAAAAAGGTGCCATATTATGTAGTCGCTTTTCAGATAGGGTTGTACTTTAATTATTAGCATAAACTGGAATTTTTTTTGGTGAAAAGTGAAAAGATCATACTTTGAAATTAACTAGCATGCTAAGTAAACTAATACCTATATATATTTCATAAGCATGGAGCCTAGAGACTTAATAAAAAGGGCCAGCACCAGAGAAATTGCTTTTCATGTTTTGATTAAGTCTATTTGAACCCAGACAAGAAAAGTGCAATGTATACTGAGGGACGAATCCAGTAGAACACCACTGATTTTGCATCATATATTATATTTAAAAAATACAAAATGTGAAGTAAAAAATAGAGCTGCAATAATCCTGAGATTTCCAAGGAAGTCACACAAAAAAAAGAAAACCAAACCCACCAAAAAAAACCCCCCAAAATAAAACAAAAAAACCCAACCAAACAAACTAAACAAAAAAACCAAAAAACCAACAAACCAGCCAACCAAAAAAAACCAACAAAAAAACCCAACAAACCCCAACCCCAAAACAAAACAAAAAACCCGAAGTAATTATAAAGGAAGCACTATTGTGTGAGAACTTGTAAAAAGAAAACATTCTAGTATTAAAAACATAATGCCTTATATTTATAAGAAAGTACGTATTAAAATTAATATATAATTTTACAATAGTTTTGTTCTAGAATCCCATTCCTTCAACTATTGAAAGTGCATAAACAAGTAAACAACATTTTTCTGAAGGCATCCTCCTGGCTCTTTGGGTTTGTAGACACAGAATTACATAGAATCACATGTGAGTGTTCTAAAAGTCAAAGAGAGTCTAATTGTCTGTGAATATACATGACAGAATTATCTCTACTGCTGATTCTTTTAACATTCCCTACAGAAAAACAGGTTGAAAGAATATTAAATTTGTGAAGTTATGCTTAGAATTCCAGAAATGCCAGAATCAAACTTTAATTTTAAACTTAGAGTTACCTCAGTAGTTCATCTATTATGCCATAATCTTTACATACAAAAGGGACACCCAACACCCCATCATTTACAATCACCATAGCGTCTTTGTTGTCTGCATCAAAAGCAACATGCAATGCCTGCATCCTACAACTAGGGGTAACACAGCAAAGTGGCACCATGTAGCAAAAGAGGTGAAGGACAACAAGCTGCAGTAGGCAAAAAAACTTGTAACATAACAAATTTTGGTATTTTATTTTCTTCTTTTACTATCCTTGAACTTAACCCTACTAAAAAATTGTCCGTCAAAATCTTCACCTGCTGCTATTACTATTTCTTCCTGTCTGCTTTTTGGCCTTCTTTTAGGACATATTCTCTCCCTCCTTCTACAGGCCTCTTCGTTCTGATTTGCAGAAACAAGTACCTTCATGTTGCTTTTTCTCCCCTTTCCAGGATTTTGCTCACAAATACACACTGTGTAATGGTGAGTAGGGGGAATCAGAGCCTCGTGACTCTGCTGGTCTCTGTCCATGGGCAAACGAGAGATTTTAGGGCCTTGGGATGACTGGTTAAGGGATCAGAAGCACAGGTAGTGTTTGTTCTCCTCTCTCCTGCCACTTGCAGGGAATGATGAGAGAAGAAACAGGAAGATCACAGACCAATACCTGGCTCTGAGCTTGGTGTCACTGGCAAAATTGTGGGTTCTTTGATCATGGGTTCGTTTATGTGACACCAGGCCTGCTGGCAACAGATGGAGTACACCTGTCTCAAAGGAGGAAAAGGAACTTGCACAGGAGCCAACAGGACTCATTGAGAAAGTATAGGGGAAAGGGATAAAATCAGGCCTGCTAGAGGTAAGCCTGGGGGCAGCATGACACTGAGGGGTGGTGTCCTAGTGAGGTAACTTGCACAGCCATCTCAGTAGAGGTAGGGGATGAAGACCATGGAACAGCAAAGACGTGAGGGCTGTTGATGTGTTAGAAACCAGAGATGTGCCTGAGAATGGTGACATAAGCATTAAAGCTGCTCCCCCCAAAAAGGTGGCAGGATCAATATCCCAAATTAAGTGCTTCTACACCAATGCACACAGCCTGGACAAGAAAGGGAGGAACTGGAACCACTGTGCAGCAGGAATACTATGCCATAGTCAACATCACAGAATCATGGTGGGATGATTCTTGCAACTGGAATGCTGCAATGGAAGGCTCTGAACTCTTCAGAAGGGATAAGCAAGGGAGGAGGTGGGGCAGCCCTGTGTGCTAGGGAGTGTTTTGATTATCTAGAGCTTAATAATCATGATGATAGGGTTGAAGGTTTGGGGTAAGAATCAGGGGAAAGGCCAACAGAGCAGATATCCTGGTGGGATTCTATTACAGACCACACAACCAAGATGAAGAGGCAGATGAAATATTCTATAAGCAGCTAGGAGAAGTCTCACAAGCATTAGATCTTGTTCTTGTGAGGGACTTCAACTTACCAGAAGTCTGCTGGAAATACAAGAGCCCAAGAGGTTTCTGGAGCGTGCGGCAGATAATATCCTGACACAGCTGGTGAGTGAGACATCTAGGGAAGGCATTTGCTGGAACTGTTGTTTGTGGCCAGAGAAGGACTGGTGGGTGATGTGATGGTTGGCTGTCTGGGGCACATCAATCACAAAATGACAGTTTTCAATTCTCAGAGAGAAAAGAAGCGGGGTCAGCAAAACTACCTTGGAATTCCAGAGGGAAGAGCTGATGGCCTGTTTAGGACACTGATTGACAGAAACCCTTGGGAAGCAGTCCTGGAATGCAAAGATATCCAGGAAGGCCGGACTTTCTTCAAGAAGGAAATCTTAAAGGCACAGGAGCAGGCTGTCCCCGTGTGCCAAAAGACAAAGTGCTGGGGAAGAAGACCAGCCTGGCTGAACATGGAGCTTTAGCTGGAACTCAAGAAAAAAAGAGGAGAGTTTAAGCCTTTTGAAAGAAGGGGCATGCAACTCAGGAGAACTACAAATATGTCATGAAATTATACAGGGAGAAAATTAGAAGGGCCAAAGCCGAACTAGAACTTGATCTGACTATTGTCTTAAAAGACAATGAAGAATTTTTCTGTAAATATATTCCATACAAAGGCAGGCTAGGACAATCTCCATCCTTTATTGGATGCTGGGGGAAACATAGCGACAAAGGATGAGAAAAAGGCTGAGGTACTTGATGGCACCTTTTCCTCAGTCTTTAATGGCAGGACAAATTGTTCTGAGGGTACCCAACCCCCTCAGCTGGAAGACAGGGATGAGGAGCAGAATGAAGCTCACACAATCCAAGGGGAAACAGTCACTGAGTTGCTACACGACTTAGACACACACAGGTCTATGAGGCCAGATGGGATGCAACCAGAGGTACTAAGGGAGCTGGCAGAAGTGCTTGCTGAGCCATTTTTCATGACTTACTGGCAGTACTGGCTACCCAGGAATGTCCTAGCTGATTGGAATTTGACAAATGCTACTCCCATCTAAAAGAAGAGCTGGAAAGAAGACCTAGGGAACTACAGGCCTGTCATCCTGACCTTGGTGCCATGGAAGGTCATGGAATAGATCATCCCCAGTCTCATCATGTGGCAGCTGCAGAGCAACCAGGGGGATCAGAGCCAGTCAGTATGGGTTTGTGAAAGTCAGGTGCTGCTTGACCAACCCAATCTCCTTATATGAGAGAGTGACATGCTTATTGGATGAGGGAAAGGCTATGAATGTTGCCTAACTGGACTTAATAAAGCTTTTGACACCATTTCCAATTGGTGGACTGTATGCTGTGAAAGCAAACTGGCTGTATGGCTGGGCCCAGAGAGTGGTGGTGGATGGAGTTACATTCAGCTGGTGGCCAGTCACCAGTGGTGTTCCCCAGGGCTCAGTACTGGGCCTAGTTCTGCTTAATATTGTTATTAATGATCTGGACGGGGAATCAAGTGCACTCTCTGGCACTGTATGGATGACACCAAGTCGGGTGGGAGT
>VZTD01004808.1:0-12182 GCA_013397725.1 Rhagologus leucostigma
GTACTGTGCCCAGGTGGAGCGCAAAGCCCAGAGACGAGCCAACGCAGCCCTCTCCTAGGCCCAGCCCCACCAGGAACCAGCTCCCAATTCCCCATGGATTTGGGGTTCCATTTGCATTGACTAAATTTTCCAGTAAACAGTATTTTGGAGCAGATGGTGTCTTCCATCCTTCCCTGGCCTCAGGGCTGTTGGGGAGAAGCTGCCCATGGGGCTGGAGGAACCCTTAGTTCCTTGTTGTGTGTTCCTTGAGTTCCTTGTTGTGCCAAAGCTGCCATTACCACCCGAGGAAGTTCTGAGCTCACGCAGGACCCCCCCTGCCCACTGCGAGTGAGTCACTGCAGCCTCTGCCCTGCCAGAGCCGCCAGCGCCCTTTGCCAGCCGTGGTCATAACTGCACCAAAGGGAACAAACAGCACTGAGTGGGTTGGCAGCTTCTGTTACTGTGTTGTTGTTTGTTCTGTTCTGCTCTATTTATTTTCTAGTAAAGAACTGCTATTCCTTTTCCTACAGTTTTGCCTGAAAGCCCCGTAATTTTCGAAGTTATAATAATTTGGAGGGAGGGGTTGTCTTTCCTGTCTTGTTTTGAAAGACAGCTGTCTGCTAAGGAAGGCAGGAGCCTCCCTTGGAATGGAAAATGTAACTGCCTTCCCTCCGAATTATTATAATTTTGAAATTAAGGGGCTTTCAGGCAATGATATGAGAAATAGGAATAACAATTCTTTACTACTATATATAACAAGGCAATAATCCAGGAACACTGGCTTAACCTGACAGAGTCAGGATA
Organism: Rhagologus leucostigma; assembly: GCA_013397725.1. Taxonomy (NCBI): domain Eukaryota; kingdom Metazoa; phylum Chordata; class Aves; order Passeriformes; genus Rhagologus; species Rhagologus leucostigma. Next base: position 784 of record VZTD01004808.1, read on the forward strand.
TGACCTGACAGCCTGCCGGGCAGGGTGGTGGTAGCAGTCCGATTAAGTGGTGGCTGCAGTCCTCTTTGAAGTGGTTCTGTTGAAGCTGTGGTCCTGTAGAAGGGTCTGGTCTTCCTCTGAAGGTCCAGTGGTGGTTATGTAGCTCTTGTCCTCTGGGAATCCAGTAGGTAAAGGCTGCCTGTGGTGTTCAGCTTATATCCGGGTGGAAATGCCTGGTTCCTCCCCCTGGGCGGAGCATCTCACAATGGGATGATGTAATTTTATGAGTCATGCAGTGCGGCCTTGATGGCCCATTAACAGAAGATATCCTCCCCGGAGGGAGTTATCAGGGATGTGTCACGGAAGAGACAAAGAACACTGCCCTACCTGGTTTTAAGAGCTGGCTCATTAACAGAAGATATCACCCAGAGGGAGTTATCAGGGATGTGTCACGGAAGAGACAAAGAACACTGCCCCACCTGGTTTCAACAGATGGTGATAGAATACACACTTTTGGTTACATCTTACATTGTAACCCAAGACATTTCCATTCCCGCCTTCCCTGGCAGACAGTTGTCTTTTAAACCAAGGCACTTATTGGCGCCCAGTGTGGGGCTCAAGAGGAGAGGGTGAAAGGAGAATAACAGTTCTTGAGTAACCCATCCGTATATTGGATACAACCTCATTAAGCATCTGTATTAGTTTTGCTCAGCCTGGTTTTTGGAACCTGGACAAGATCAACCTCTTGGTGCTGCGGGATCCTGCAAGAATCTTTGGGTTGGTAGAATTTGTTGGCAATGGTACTTAGGAGCAGCAGTTTTTCTTCTAGTCGGAGAAAGAGGAGGGAGTGAGAACGCTTGGGGAAAGACAACGTGGCGACACCAAGGGCAGTGGAAAGAAAGAGGGGGAGGAGGTGCTCCAAGCGTCGGAGTCAGAATTCCTCTGCAAGCCGTGGGGACGACCATGGTGAAAGAAACTGTCCCCCTGTAATCCATTAAATCCACGGAGAGTGTAGAAATCCACTCACAGCCCATGAGAGCGGTGCCCACACCGGAGCAAGGAGAGGCCAAAAAAACCCTGTAATCCAGTGGGAGACCCAAACAGAGAGAGAAAGCCCTGGCTTCCAGAGATAGAGAGAAAGCCCTTGCTTCCAAACTAGAGCAGCCTATCCTTAAAAGACTGCGCCCCGTGGATGAGTGATCCACGCCACAACAGTTTTGGGAAGACTCTTTGCCCATGGGAGGGACTCACGTTACAGCAGTTTTGGCAGAACTGCTGCTCGTGAAATTAGAACCATGCTGGAGAAGTTCACGGAGAACTGTGTCCCGTGGGGGAAGGACCCCACGGCCACAGCAGAGGAAAGACGCCTCTCCCTGAGCAAACAGAAAAAGATCTCGAGTGACAAACTGACCAAAACCCCCCCACAACGAACAGGCAGACCAGGCTCCCCGAGTCAAAGTGCCACAGGTAGATCTGGACTGGCGGCACAAGGAAGAGTTGTTCCTGGCTTGATGGGCCCATGGTGCCTCAGGTCATCAGGGCAGAGATTCCACCTCTGAGTGGGCACGAGACCAAGGAGTGGATTTAAGCACGGACACCATCTCCCAGGTTATCCATGGGTGTGAGACATCTCTCAGGCCATTAAGCAGGATGAGAGAGTAAAGCCTCTGTGGCATGGTGGGCGTCCCCACCTCTCCTGCCAGTGCCAGGGGGGCACAGGACTCGTTTCCCTGTTATTGGGACCAAAATGCAGCTTTTTGGTTAAACTGGCAGAAATGGTGTTTGTTTGGTAAGCTCTGTCAGACTTTGGGAATGGGATTCTCCAATTTCGAGCTGCCACTAAAAACCAGGGGAGGCACAAAAGGCAAAGATCCCAAAGGGCTGAGAGAAGAAAACCCTCAGCCCCCTCAAGACCCCTGAATTCCCAGCAAAGGCCAGGGGTCTCAGCTCCCATTCATGACACCCTCAGCAAGGGACTCCCTAAACTCACCAAGGACTCATCTCCCTGAGTCAAATAAATTCACTGAATGGTTAAAGCATCCCTTTATTCCGATACTGGGGTTGTATCGGGGTGTTCCTCCATAAACATGTCCCATGAGCCGTTGTTCCCTGGGGTTTATAGACACTGTGATACTCAAAAGCCTTCCCGAATCCCTCCCAAAAGTCTTTCCCACTTCACACGGGATTTTTTTTGTGATTTCTTGGGATTTTTTTTCCTTTCCGTTTTCCGCGGAGTAAGATTGCCATCTGCTGCTCGATATTCTCAACTACAGCGCTTATTTTGGGTGTTTTCAGAGTGTTTATTTTGATTTTATAGGATTCCTACTCATCACGTCCTGTGATTGAACCTTCACGCTGGCCAGACCCAGGCCTCTTTCATCTTTCATATTTATTCACTATTCTGAAGGTCTCAGGTCATTGTAATCAAGCCACAGCTGGCGAGTTTTGCTCATTTTATCAGTCCCTCGTTATCAATGTTCTACTGCAAGCTGGCGATCCAAACAGCAATTAAAACAAAGGTACGAATGCGACTTACATGGTAAAACTAAATTATACATTGAAAGGTCCAAAGTTTAAGCGAAATCAAGGAAGCGAAACTAAACTATAAAATGAAAGTTACAAAGTTTAGGCGAACTGCAAAAAGAAAGTACTAAACTAGGCAAAACCACAAGATTCTTTTTTTGGCTCCTTTCATCCCCCTCACAACACCCTCACCAGGCACCCTCAGCATCCCCCGTCCCTCAGAGACTCCGGGTCCGCGTCGGCCACCGTAGAGACACTCTCCTCTCTCGCCTCGCGTGGTATGCTGGGAAATGGAGTCCACGGAGCGGCTGGCAGCCTTCAGCGCCCCCTGCGCCGCAGGTGGTGATGGGAAATGTAGTCCCGGAGAGGCGCGGCGCATGCGCTGTGGGCGTGGGAAATTGTCTGTTGCCATGGGAACGGGGCTGTTGTCGTGGAATGGGGGGAAGGGAGGGGTGTTGTTGCCATGAGCCTCGTGGTCATTCCCGGAGGTCCAGGGTCTCTGGGGTCCAGAGCTCCGTGGATGTCAGTGCCAGGGCCCAGGGGTCTGTGGGTCTCAGGGCTCTTGGGGGATCATGAGACTCGTGACCATTCCCAGGGGGTCCAGGGGTCTTGGGGGTCCGGGGGTGTCACTGCCAGAGCCAGAGGATTCACAGGGATCAGAGATCCAGGGGTCTGGGGGGTCCAGAGACCACAAGATCCCACTGCCAGGCCCAAGGGGTCCGGGGGTCTTGGGGGTCATTGGGCCTCATGGTCATTCCCAGGGGTCCCGGGGGTCCATGGCAGCACTTCCAGGGCCAGGGTATTCACAGGGATCAGGGCTCCAGGAGTCTCGGGGGTCCGGGGGTTCTCAGTTGGGTTCACAGGTATTTTCCTGAAAGTGGGATTCCGCCTACGAGATTCCGCATGCCCGTGGAATGCAAGGGATTTGGTGTCAGGGTACTGGTAGAAATGCCCTGGAATGGAGGGGAATCCCCCAACTTAAACCCGTAAAATGCTGCAAGAGGAGGAGTTTCCTTCCATTTAAGCCTTTAAAATGATGGAACAGAGGGTGTTTACCTCAAACCAATAAAATGACAAATAAATGGGTTCTCCTAATCGATTTAATCCCCTGAAATATGGGAAAAGGAGGGATTTCCCTTAATTTAAATCTCTTAAATGGTGGGAAAAGGGGGATTTTCCCTCAATTTAAACCCTCAGTAAGGAAAGGCAACAGGGTTTTCCCCTCTATTTAAACCCAAGATGATGAAAATAGGGGGTTACCCTCAATTCAAATCCCAAAAATGCCATCAGCAATGTTTTGCCCTTCTATTTAAACTGGGAAAAAATGGAAAATTGGGACTCCCTGTCAATTGATACCCCTTACATCATGGAAAAGGCAGGTTTTCCTTTGATCGACACCCTTAAAATCTCAGGCGAAGGGGGATCCTCCCCAATTTAAACACAGATGATAATGGGAAAGGAGTTTTTTCCCCTCAATTTAAACCCCTTTTCTCCTCGTAACCTCCCTTTTTACTGGGGGCACTGGGAGGGACTGGGAGCACTGGGAAGGGACTGTCAAGATGAAATCAAAAGGGGAAAGGAGAAAGATTTCCATCCCTCCATGACGCCACGTGCTGCCCCACCTGCTCAGGTGCTGCCAGTGGGCACAAGGGTTGGTCCCTCAGCATTTTCCTGGAGCAGTGTTCCCCGTCCAGGTGCATCCAGGCGCTCCCCCAGGCCCTGTGAGATGCTCCAGCTGTCGTTCCTAGAGGAACACCCAGGGACCGTCCTCTCAGCCCCTGTTCTCAGCCAGGTCCCAGCACAGGTGTGCCCAGGTAACCCCCCAAAATCATCCCCGCCCTGGCAGGACCCACCCGCTTCTCATCCTCAGTGGTCACACCTGGGGCTGCTGCACCTTGGAGTGTGGGGGGGAGGTGGACAAAGGTCCTGCTGGTCATCCCCTCCCCAGGACAGCCCATTTCACAGTGGGGGTTGGTGCTTTCCTTGCTAAGGAAAAGATCTGTCGTTCTTGTCCAGGAGTCTACGGCTGAAATTTGGATTCCACCTCCAAAATTCAGTATATCCAAGGGTTGCTCCCGGATGAAAGCTGCCAGGACTGATGATTCTGGCTGGCCTTGGACTCCCAGGAGCCCCTGAGACACTGGGGATCCAGGCTTTCCTTCCTATGGAAAAGAGACGATGTTCTCCACCAGGCACCTGCAGCCGAAATTGGGATTCCAGCTCCCAAAATAACAAACATGCAAGGATTGCTCCCAGACAAAAGCTGCCAGGAACAACGGCTCTGGCTGCCCTTGGACTCCCGGGGGCTGCCTCTCAGCTGCCCCCGACAGACTGGGGGGGAATACTTTCCTTCCTGTGTGTCTCGGTTCGAAAGACAAACGTCTGCCAAGGAGGGCGGGAACCTTCCTAGAGTGGGAAGAAGACACCTCCCTCCAAATTATTAAAACTTAAAAAATACAGGGCTTTCAGGCAAAAATGGAGACAAAGGAATAGCAGTTCTTTACCGGAAAACAAATGGAACAGAACAGAACAAACAACAACACAAAACCAGAAGTTTTTCCACCCGCTCAGCGCTGGTTTTTAACTCTTTGATGGAATTATGACCACGGCCAGCAGGGGGCGCTGCAGTGGCTCACTCACAGCCAGCAGGGGGCGCTGCAGTGGCTCACTCGCTGCCAGCAGGGGGCGCTGCAGTGGCTCACTCGCGGCCAGCAGGGGGCGCTGCAATACAGGCTCCGGCCCCTCAGGGGGCGATGGCGGCGTTGGCACCACAAGGAGGAAGGTGAGGGTGCTACCAGGTGCCAGCAGCAGAGGAGGAGGCGGCAGTGGCGGCTGGAATCCTCTCACGTCAGCGGGCACAGGTGGGGAAGGTAGGCAGAACTCGATCGTGGTGCTGACTTGCAGCCCAGCAAAAGTCCTGGGTCTGAGCCCACAACCTCTCGCGGCACCGTGAGGCAGTTCCTGAAAAATCCTGAGTGGAAAGAACCCACCCCCAGCCAAAACTCCCAAACCCCTATTCCCAGACCATTTTGTTGGTGTGCCAGAGCTATCAACCAACTCCGCTGGTTTAACTCAATCACCAACCATCCACCTTGGGGGAGCCCCTCTCCCTCTCCTTCTCCCAGCACCTTCATGCTGACAATGGCAAAGATTCACTATGAAACCTAAACCCATACCAGGCGCTCTTGAAGGCTCAGCGGGTCTGGCTGAGCACTCCCAGCTCTCCCGGTCACAGCTCACCCCAGGAACGGGGTCCCGCAGTCCCGTTGGGGCTGTGTTGTTGACAGGGCCCTGTTGTGGTGGCCATGGGTCCCTGTTGTTCTTGCACCCTCAGCAGCCCCACAGCAGAAGGGTCCTGGGAGAGCCCAGGGCAGGGATTGAGCTGTGGGATTTCCTCTGTCTCCACAGCAGCTCTGCCAAAGCCCAACGATGCTCTTTGAGCTCCCTGAAATCTCCTGTCCTGAGAGAATCTGTGCCAACCATTCCTGGGGCCTCGGGGCTTGGGGCCAGTCCCAAGGGGCTGTTTTGGCCATTCCCAAGTCAGGGTCACTTCAGCTCCCAGCACAGTCCCTGTTGGGATCCCGCTGTCACCCCAGGAATAGAGATGGGTTCTGCCCCTATGCATCTCAGTGGCATCAGGGGACATTGTGCCCCGGGGTCACCTAAAGCCAGGTGCTCCTGTGTCTCTGTTGTGCCAGGCCATGGATCCACACAGTCCAAGGAATCCCAGTGTCCCTTTGCCCCTGGCTGGAGCCAGGGCCCCTCTAGTCCTGGTCATGGCACTCATTGCTCACTCCTTGTAAATGCGACCTGGAAGTCCCTTCCGGAGGATGGGAAGTAACATCACCCCTCCTGTTCTGCTTGAGGACTTGCCCACGGGCGACTGGAGCAGATTTATCCCGGAAGAATTTCCTGTGGTGGCTGTTGTTCCTCTCAGCTCCCATCCCTGTGCTGCCAGAGCACAGGTGGGGTTTCCATCCCACTTCCTGTCCATGGTCCCGCAGGTTTGGGAGCACTGGGAGGAGCAGGAGAGCAGAACAAGAGCCCCATGGAAAACGCTGCCCAGAAAATGTCATTTATCGGAAAACTCAGTCAATGGATGTGCTGGTTCGAAAGCAAACCAGTGGGAGAAATGAACCCCACACAAATACCTTGAGAGAGATTTCAGGTTGGAACTACAATTTAATAGAAAGATTACAACAAATGCAATGATAGAGAAAACCACAAAGGCAGAGTACAACCTGGCATCCTGTCGGTCAGGGTGGTGGGCGCAGTCCTGTTGAAGTGATGGCTGCAGTCTTGTCGAAAGCAGTGGTCCTGGGGAAGGTCTGGTCCTCCTCTGAAAGGTCTGGTCCTCCTCTGGGTCCCTCGATCGGTGGAGGTGTCCCAAGTCCCCAAAGAGCCCAGATTATATACGGTCAGATTCAGGCAGGAATGTTCAGTACCTCCCCCGGGGCGGGGAATTTCACAGTGGAATTATGTATTCCTAGGACTCATAGGATATTCTGGGGAGTCTTTGATGACCTAGGTCTCCACAGGTTGCCCACTGGGGCCGCTGAGCCATTGGCAGAGGCGGCCCCTTAGGCTGGGTGCAGTTATAACAGCCGAGTCAGTTTGGGAAGACAAACGAACACCAGGTTTGCCTCCTTCCCTTATCTAACACCCAGCTTGCAGCCTGAGGGGCCGGGTGTGCGCTGGGCAGCTGGGAGTGACCACTAACAGTTCATCGGAACCATGTCCGTGGGAGTAGAACACACAGTTTGGTTACACCCCACCTCGTAACCCAGGACAATGGAAACAGAGCCCCAAATCCGTGGGGAATTGGGAGCTGGTTCCTGGTGGGGCTGGGCCTAGGAGAGGTCTGCGTTGGCTCGGCTCCGGGCCCTGCGCTCCACCTGGGCACAGTACTTGTCGGGCATTCCAGTGGCTCTGCAGAGGAAAGGATCCATCAGGCTGCCGCTGGCTCTGGGACCGCGGCCCTTCAGCCAGTCCCGTGTGCTGAGGATGCAGAGGGAGCTGGGAGGTGGCCCAGGCTGGGACACCAGGAGGGACTCGGAGAGCCCAGGGAAGCAGCACGGGCAGCCCCTGACCTGAACTCCTGCAGCTTCTGCTGCCCGAGCTGGGCGAGGCGCTGGTTGCGCTGCCGGACCTCCTGCTCCTGCTGCCGGCCCTCCTCGATGAAGGCCGCCCGCTCCCGCTCCCGCTGCTGCCGGAGCTCCTGGATCTGCCGCCGGAGATCTTTGGCATGGGCGCGCTGCTGGAGCTCCCTCTGTTCCCGCTGCAGCTTCTCCCGCTCCAGCTGCTCCTGATGGGCCCTGCGGGAGAGCCGGGCTGGCTCAGGGACCCAGCCAGAGCCCCCACACCTGGTACAGCACCTGGGCTGGCACTGGAGCCCCCAGAGCCACCAGCTGGCACTGGGAGCCCCCCAGCCACTGCCTCAGCAACGCCTTGGCCCCGTGTGCCTCACCTGAGAACCCTACGGAATTCCCGGTGGTCCTGCTCCACCTGCATGGCCAGGTACTGCTCCTTCTGGGTCACCTGCTCCAGCCGGTCCTGCCTCAGCCGCTGCTCCAGCTCGGCCTTCTTTCGCGCATTCTCCAGCTCCTGCCGCCGCCATTCCCGGTCTGCGGCCTCTTGGTTCCTCTTGGCCATCAGAGCATCCTGCCCAGACAGGGGCCAGTGCTGGGCTTCCCTCTGGGGGCAGCTGTGGAAGCCCTTGGCCGTGGCTTCGGCTCTGCCGACACCATTTCGGGACATCCCCTGGCTCCGGGGGCCGGTCCCGCAGATCCCCCCACATCCAGGGGTGCTGCCTCTTTGCCGGGCTGGGGACAGGGACGGTGGCAGGGGAGCCACATCACCTGTGCCCAAGCCACTCACCCGCTCCGCCTGCCAGTCCCGGGCCCGCTCCTGCTTGGCCCTGAGCCGGGCCAGCTCCTTCTCCTTCTCCAGGCGCAGTTGTTCCTGCTCTGCCTCCAAGGCGGCCTCACGTTCCTGCGGGGGACAGAGCACCACCGTGTGGGACAGAGCCCTGGGGTGGGACAGAGCCCCGGGATGGGGGACAGACCCCAGGGCACTTCCCACAGCCCCTGCCCAGCCCACCAGGAGTCCCCCACCCACTGCTCTTACAGCCTTCTGCCGCTGCTGCTCCAGCACCCGCTCGTCCTCCAGCCTCTCCTGCTCCCGCTGCTGATCCTTCAGGCGCTGGCTCTCTGCGTTGGAACGTTTAATATCGGCATGGATTTGCTTTAGTCGCTCCTGTTTCTGCTCCCAGGCCTGGAAATGCCACACAGGGTTGGAAGGCACCACTCCTTCCTCCTCCTCACTCAGGGCAGGTAGGCTTTGGGTCCCCTCCCGAGGCTGCCACAGCGTCCCCAAGGGACCAGAGCTCTGATCCTGCCAGCAGCTGTCCCCACTCCCCGAGTGTGGCTGACCCAGCACTGCCAACCCCTTTCCAGCCAGGTGCAAACCTCCCTGCACCCCCTGTTCCCTGCTCCCACCTTCTGATCCTCCCTCTTCATCTCCTTCAGGCGCTCCAGCTGCCTCAGGCTCTCCTGGTATTTCTCTTCATCTCTGAGCGCCCGTCGCTCTGCGTTCTGCTCCATCTGCTTCACAAGGTCCTGCCTGGCTCTGGGAATACAAGAGCGGAAGGGTTCCCTCCGGCTGCGTGCTGCTCTCCGTTGTGGGAATGCTGGCACAGACGGGGCTGGTGTGGCTGGAATGGGCCGGATGCCCCCGTGGGGAAGAGGGAGCCTTCTGCCCACCTCATCATCTCCTGCCTCCTCTGGCGCTCCAGCTCCTCCTGGACCGCCGCACCCTTCTCCCACTCCATTTCCATCATCTTGTCCAGGCGCTTCTCCTCCTCCGCCAGCTCCTTGCGGATCATCCGCTTCTCCAGGATTTGCTTGTCCCGGATCATGTTGCACTTGGAATTGAGGAATAGCTGTGGGGACAAGAGGGGTCTGTGGCTCCGAGCCGCCCTGGGACACAGGGAGCAGGGAGGGCAAGGGAGGGAGAGGAAGAGCCCGGGAGCGCAAGGAGCAGGGGAGGCTCAGGCCGTGCCGGGTGACAGCGGGGAGCGCTGGCCCTACCGAGGTCAGTTCCCGCATCTCTTCCTCCTGCTCCAGCCTCATCCTCGTTGCCCACTGCAGCCGCTTCTGCTCCTCCTGCTGCAGCCACTCCTCCACATCTCTCTGGCGCTCGCTCTCATTCCGTAGTTCTGCCTTTCTCAGCTCCTCGCTCTGGGCCTTTCTCAGGGCCTCCTGCAGGGACAGGGAGCGCTGCCCAATCCTGGGCGCCTTCCCGAGGGCTCGCCAGGACCACGCTTCAGGTGCCGCATTCCCGGCACGGAGAGGGGAAACGACGGCTGCTGGGGCCCTGGTGCAGCCATGGGCACCCCTTCCCACACCTCTGGGCAGACACCCCGTGCCCTTGGGAGGCTGGGAGTGCTGGGGACAATTCCAGGGATGCTGCCCAGCTCTCAGTGGAGCCCCGAGCCCTGCAGCCTGCCCTGTGCCCCAAAATATGAGAGACAGAGCAGGGAGCCCCTGGGGGAAGCCACCACCCCTAGAGCCTGGCCAGGGAGCAGCAAAAGGGGGAGCAGGAGGGGAGATGCCTATGAAAGCAGCGTCCTGTCTGGCTCTCAGGGTCTTGAGCCTGTCCCAACGCTCCTCCTCGGTTGGGGATCGAGCCGATTCCTTGATCTTCTCGTATTCCTTTTTCCCAATGATGAGACACGGTTGGGGCTTCTCCTGGGGAATGCTGGGGAGCACAGGGAGAGCGGTCAGTGGCACGGAGACCCCGACAGCTCCCCGTGTTCCCTGAGCTGCCTGAGCTGCCCACTCGGCCACCAAGCCAGCCCTGAGCAACGCAGGAAGCGCTGGGGAAGCCGTGGGGACCCGGCTCTCCCGGCGTGGGGGGAGGCAGGAAGGGAAGGTGTGGTGAAAGTGGCACCAGGCTGGGATGCAGGGGGGCAGGATCCCCGGGAGTGGCCGGGGCACACTGCCGATCCTGTTCCCCCGAGATTTTGGGATGGTGCAGTGACACCCATTCCCCCAAAATCCCTCAGGGCTTGATCAAATCCTTACATGAGGTCCCGGATTAGGTCCTTGGTGATGATTCGGATGGTCTTGAGCTTGGGCTTGAGGGAGCGCAGCTCTCCAGGATGTTTTGGCACATCCTGAGAGATCACGACGGGGCCGCAGGAACCCGTGACCTGCACAAAAGAAAAGTCTGAGAGACCCGAACCCCCCCACCCCGCGTTCCCCGGACTCCCAGCGATCCCGGTGGGAGCTCTGCACCCTCTGCCGGCATCGGCCGCGGGGCTCTCGGCGGGCACGGCCGCAGGGGAAAGAGGGGCCGGGGGTCAGCGGGAGGAGCTGGACATTCTGCGGGGTTTGGGGGCGCTGGGGAGCCCGGGAGCCCGCGGAGGGAGACATCGGGACGGACGGACTGGAATCCCGGCGGGGAAAGCTGGAGACGGCGGGCGAGGAGGGACCCCCGGGAGGAGCCCCCGGCACGGAGGGAGCGGGATCCTGTGCCGGCAGTCGCGGCTGCCATCGCGCTGTCGGTGCTGTCCTGTTGTCCTGGAGCCGACTGTCCCAAAGCGGTGGAACCGACTGTGACAGCGTGTCTGAACCCTCTGTCGCGATGTGTCGGGACCGACTGTTGCCGCGGCAACGGCCCCAACAGCTCGCAGGCCGCCGGGGCGGGCTGGTGAATTGGGGGTGGTGCGTCAGCGGGAGGGGCGGGGCTTAGGCTGAAAGAGGCGGGGCTTGGCGGGGCTGTGTCACCCGGTGTGCTCACCCTTGTCCCCTGTGGTGTCCCCCTTGCACAGACCTCCTTAAAGTGCCCCTGCATGAACGCGACACACGCGACCCTCCCTCCCTGGGGGTCACCAG
>VZTD01004809.1:0-21469 GCA_013397725.1 Rhagologus leucostigma
AAGGCACGATAGTCCACAGTCAGAATTCAGAAGAGGAGAAGGGAAAAAAAAATCAAAGTCCCAGGAAACAAAATTCAGTTCTCCATCTCACGCCAAGAGGGAAAAAAAACCAGCTGGTTGAAGAAAAAGCAAGCAGGGTGCTCCCTTCGTGCCTTCCGCAGTCAGACAACAATTGAGGAGTGTAATCTCTGTGTCCTTGAGAAGCTGCTTTGGAAAGTTCATCTGGTTGTTTTTTGTTTTTTTTTTTCAAGTTCAGTTTAAAGGTACAGAAAAGGTACAATATTACTTTTTGAGCATAGAGCATGATAGGGGATACACATGATAGAGTCACCTGAAGACACCCATCTGTGGTGCATGGACCTAAGTGGCTTAAGCTACCCAAGCCTCCCTTGCCAGTCCGTAAACTGTGCATCTTCTGAAAAAAGAAAGAGAAAATTCTGCTGGGATCATAGCCTACCTCAGACTCACGGCCTTTCCACTGAGTAAACTGGAATTTGGGACAAGTGTACAAACCATAACACAGTCAGACATAAGTGAAATGTCCTTATCACAAATTTAGGTTTCTCTCTCTAAGGTCCCATGGGATAAAAGGGTCTCCTTTTCCACCAGCAGTGTAAGAGATAAAGCTATAACATTACTATGAGCTGTTTAGGTTTGAATATTTTACCTTAGACTTTCAAACTTTACAGTTTCAGAATCCTTGAACCCAACATAATGCAAGAATGTATATATACAAAAAATCAGCATTATGCTAAAATTGAAAGTACAGGAAGAAAAAATTGGTAAGTGTTTCAATCTTCCACTGCGATTCTACCTTTACTGCATAGTGGGACTTTTCACGTTTGAAAACCACTAATAATGGGACAGAAATGCAAGCTGTTGCACTTTGTATAAGCTGAATATTTTGTATTCGCTGAAAATCCACTCTTATGGCTTCAAAGCTTTTTTCATAATGAGTGACAGAGTTATTTTCCTACTCTCTTCTTTGAGAAATATGACATCACCTCTTCATATCCTTCATTAAGAACCTAAAAGGCTTCATTCTGTCCTTTAAGTAATTGAACTTGTAAAATGTGTTCCCACTCTTGATAGCCATGTTAATCGTGACTGGCTTATTTTGATTAAATTGGCTATGCCTAATAAAGTTAAGACATAGATGACATTTTTAGAAACAATCCGTATGTCAGAAGTTCGTTATACTTCCATTTCAGTTTTCCATTAGAGTTTTCAACTTTTTTTGCTCAATCTGAAAAAGTAACTCCCTAATCAAAAGAACACTGACGTCTTCAGTGTCCTCTTGACTTATTCTCAACACCTAGCTCCCAAGGTGATTTTAATGACTGTGTTTTTCTGAGCTTAGATTTCGGGGTTTTTTTTTCTTTAGCCCAGAAGCCAGCAGACATATTGCCAGGTGAGGGAAGTATTATTTTCTTTTAAAATCCTGCAAAGGGTATTTCATAAAAACAGAAACTTTTACAAAGTGTCATTCAGCCTAGTAGATCACAACAAGTATTTTTACAAACATCATTGAACCTCAAAGCTGCAATTTGTCTCTGAAATTGAGCACCTCTGAGTGTTTTTGTATCATACCCTGCTTTCCAATTCTTTTCCTTTGACTACAGCAGGGAAGAAGTTGTTTTGCTTCCGATACCTGAAACCAATATCTGATTCCACTCAGCCCTAAAAATAGAGGCCAATTCCTTTGTCCTTGTAACTTGACAATAAAATTACCACTGGCCTTTAAACAACATTATCACAAAATCAGGTTGGTGACAACTAAAACAAAGTTCTTAGAGGTATTCCCAAGGCCACCGGGATTTTTCAGGGTTAGCATAGCTGCTTCCTTGTACCGTTCTGTGTAAACCCTTAGCAATATGCTGTCAGCATCTGAGAGCCATGGCTCCAGTCCAGTGCATATTTACTACGTAAGTGCCTTTTCCTGCTTTCTTTTTTGCATTCAAAGCCAGAGATACGATGGCTACAAGGCATCAGTGAAAAGTTGCCAGAGCTACCACCACCATCTGCCTTTTTCCTTTTCCTTTGCAGATTTCTTGTACTCCTGAGTTTTTTAAAGATCACCTTCCATCTGCAGATTACTTAAATGACTGCATGCACTACTCTGCTAAAGTGTAAAATATGTTTGAGATGTTTCCAAATTGGTTTGTAAATATTTTTAAAGCAAGCTTTAAAGCTTGGATCTGTAATAGGCTTCAATTTCTTCAGATTTCAGGTGCATGGAAATATGGGATGGTAGTTGGTCCACATACAGAGACAACTATGAAATCTGTTTAAAAGCTCAGATCCTATCTAGCTACTGAGGACTTAAGGAGTTTCCATCCATTTCAGTGATGAATACTCACAGTATACTTTCAAATACACTTTTAAAATTAACAGTAATCGAAGTCTAAGTTTTCACGTCTTAAGGAATCTTAAAGGACTATTAAGGACTCCTTGAAGTAAATGCAACTGCAATATATATTTGACATTCATTATGTCTTTTCACATAAATTTCTGGATATATGCCACTTAAAAATTAACAATGTATTTTCTTACTGAATGATGTATTGACTTTATCAATTCATTTACTTCATTTTGATTATTCATCAATTTCCTTATGTCATTTTAAAGACAAATAAGAGTCACCTTGATATGGTTTTTTTTTCACATGTTCTTCAATTTCAGTCCTGTGAATTTGTCCCTTACACTACTCAAATAATAATATTACAATCACTTCAGTTATGGCTATGGCTTTATTTATCTCATTTTCAGCTTCAAACTTGGTGCTGCAGGTGGCACCCTACACCTAGTAAAGAAATCAGTCATCTCAAACACAATAAGGCCTCGCTAGTTTTCTTCCAAGCACAGTAGCTGCATGAAGCCTATGTTTGATCCATTAAGTAGAAAATAATGATCCTTATCTAAAAAAGAAGTTATCACAGCCATCTTGCACGCACTGCTGCTCTGTGCACTTTACTGGTCTGAAGTAACATGTATGAAAATCAGCCCTTGGTGTTGTACACCTGTTTTCTCTAGGTTAAGAAAGCTGTAGCTTCCATACTTAGGACTTGAAGCTTTGAGGGCACCTAAATCTTCATATATATCCAGTTCTTTAAAATATTCTTTCATACGTTCGGAAGGCAGAGGCACATGCCATGTCTTCCCATGCTTGCTGAGCTCCAGAAAGAGCATATGCTTCATTTTTTTTTCTCCATTTTGTGAGTATTTTAGCTATTGTAATCACTTCAGTGGAGACACTCTCCTGTTTATCTGGAAAGAGCCTTACATCAGTGGGACCGCATTTCCTTCTGATATCTTGGCACTATTATGAAACCAAGCATGAAAAGCTGATCAAAAACAACAAAATTGGGAAAGAAGATTTTTCCATAGCTTTGCTTTTCCGCTATTCTCAAAGATTATTATTTGATTCGTAATGGAGTCCATCTGAAGCTCAAAGTTACCATTCTGTAGGTAAAATGAAATCTGAGAATATCAAAGTCAAGATAAAAGAGCTGTCATTCATATAACTTTTGATTCAGAATACAGATGGATTTTAAAAAGTCACATAGAAAATAGGCAGTAAGTGTATTTATATGGATACAAGGCCTCCAGGAAGCACAGCTACCTGACGACACAAACTCAGAGGCTGAATAAGAACATTGGTTAGGAATTAAGGAGTTTATAAGCTACACCCAAAAGCATGAAGTCCCTTTTCCCTTTCTGAAAGAGGCACATTTCGATGAAAAACAGCTATACAACTAACAATGCCTAACAGCAAATATGTTCTAGAGACAGGATGTGAAGGGTTTTGCAGCTACTAATTTGATATGATGAAAACATTATCAAACAGGTAACCTGATTTGGACAGTACTAAAAAAATTCAAGGGAGCTGATCTCTCTGGATTTACAGAAAGACCAATGGGCTATAAAGTGGCAGTGTGGAAGAATTTCCCAGATTAAATACGCGGTCTCTGAATGACAGCTTTAAAGAAAAGCATCAGGTAACACTTCTCAGGTGATTTTCAGAAAAAAGAAAAGCCATCAGCATCATTTAGATTTCCTTCATAACCATTATTTTACTCTGGGGAAGCCCAGAATCTTACCAGCACCCCAAAGGTCCTAATAAGCAATAATTGCCCCATCATTAAGGATTGGTAAGGCCCAAGCCAAAGACAGATATTGGAAGAAACTCATGCGTCTTCTCCAAGTGTAAACTCCCCTGTCCTCATTGCACCATCCCCAAACTGTGTTCCTCCTTATAGATACTCAAAAGCCACCCAGACAGGGGCCTATGCTCCTGAGCAAGGGGGTTTGACAAGGTGGCTGCCAAAGGCCCCTTTCAATCTCAGCTGTTCTGTGGGTTTGTGAAACCAGCAGGCGGGCAGACTGATTTCTACCCCATTTCTGCTTCACTCACAAAGACAGTGAATGAAATCCTGTAGCAATCCTGTAATCTCTAGAACCACACAAGCTGTCTCCAAGATGGCTGGGTTACCTCCCCTCAACAGTCAGAGTTCTGCCTATGACAATAATATCCACATACCTATACCACAAGCTCCATCCTTTGTTCATTTCAGTTTCTGCAACCAAAATATTCCAGCCCCTTCCACATTCCTGTAGCCTGCTTGCTCAGTCTCACCAGGCTCATACTCTCCTCATAAATAAGGCCAGAAGAATTTGTGAGGGCCAGCAGGGACACATTTCCAGACATCTTCTACCAAAGGTAGCCAGATTTACCTTTCTAGAAAACACATCTGCCAAACCAGGTCATTTTTATATAGAGCCTTTTCCCACTGCTGATCACATCAATCCAGTAACAAACTTCCTTGAGCACCCACAGTCCTTGCGAATCTATCTAGTTTTTCCATGTTTCCCTGAGAAAGTCATATCACCCAGACCTTTTCCATCACCAGCCCAGCTCACGCACCCCAAAACCTCGGATATAACCAGCCAGAGTATTAAATACAAGAGGGTTTTTTTACCTTAACTAATTTCAGCAGAAGCTGTGTTGCCTCAGCAGCCAGCACAGCTGATGATTTGACCAGTACCTCCTTTGTCAGCAAACCTTCTTTCAACACCTGGTCCTTCCAAATTGCTGCTGGTTTTCCTGAGCTGGTCTTAGACCTGACTTTTTATTTCACATCCTTGTGCTCAGTGGGGTCCTGGTGAAGCCTGTGGCTCTGCTGTTCTCTGATTGCCCCTGCTCAAGGGCTGTATTCTGTGGGTGAGACTCCTGTCTCTGTTGTGGTCATCCTCAGCTTCCAACTTTTTCTTCCTCATGGACTGCTCTTGCTCTTGCTCTTACTGCTGGTAGATGCATCCCATTGTATATCACAGTATCTCAGAATATTTTGGGTTGGAAGGAACCTTAAAGATCATCTAGTTCCAAACTCCCTGTCATGGGCAGGGACACATTCCACTAGACCAGGTTGCTCCAAGCCCCATCAAACCTGGCCTTGAACATTTCCAGAGATAAGACAACCAGAACTTCTCTGGGCAACATGTACTTGCGCCTCACAATCCTCTGAATAAATAATTTATTCCTAACATCTAATTAAAACCTTCCCTCTTTATGTTTACAACCTTTCTCCCTTGTTCTATCACTATGTGCCCATGTAAAAAGTCCCTCTCCCTTTTTTGCCAGTCCTCTTTAAGTACTAGAAGGCTGCTGTCATCCCTTTTTCCACATATCTGACTTACATGTGGGATTGTGATACAGGGATTTTCCGAAAGAGTTTGCCTCATGTACAGGACAGAGACAGAAAGGAATTATGGAAGCTGGCATCGCAGGTGGGATCTTCTGTGTGTGAGTTAGTCCATGGTAGGTCAGCCTAGACGTGAGGCAAGTTCTCTGATAGGCTCTTCTCCCAAATTCGTCATGACATGTACTCTAAGCATGAGGCTCCCAGTCGGCTCCCATCCTACAAGCACTGTGTAGGATGGTAGAGGGAGGTACTGCGCCCCTTCACTGTGGCTGCCGAGGGGATTCTTTGAGCCCTGTGCTCAAAGGGACTTTTTGAAAGGCCCACTCCCCAGAGAGCAGCATAATGCTAATTACTCGTCCTCTGTGAGACTCTGGGATTTACATGTCTGTGGAAGAGCCAAAGGCCACACATCTGCCACTGCTTTTTCACATAACGCAAGGAAACTAGGAGATTTGCCTGTGGAAAGGCAGGGGATAAAATGTTAGGTGCAAACTGCAAATACCATGAGATATCCCACTTGGCTGGCAGCAGGGCTGTGGGAGGCTGCAACTAAGAACATAAATGTGCAGTGCGTGGGGCGGGAACTGGCTTATCATTTGATCATAACACTTATTTCTGGAAGATGTCAGTCAAAGAAAATATTACAATGTTGTTTTTTATATTACTTTAATTGGAAAAGATTGAGATCTGGAGCTGCTTGCTCCCACCCATGAAGAACAAAGATTTAAAAAGACAAAGGGGGGAGACTTAAAAGATGGGAAAAGCATAAGAATGTAAAAACTGAGCTTACATCAATATTTTAAAGTATGGAAACAGGTAGTAAAGCAAATACTAGTTTTCTTCATTACATTCCTGGTGGTTTATGACTGTTAAGCTTAAGTTAATTAACATACCTAAGCAAAGATGTAATGTAAATACATTGTTAGAACTTTAAGTAACACATAGAAATTACAAATAAGAAAGTTGCTAATGTTTTTGTAGCTAAGTTTATTTTACCCAAAACATTTACATATTTATTACCGCCTTATACTCTGAGATCAGTGAATTCTCACATGTCTACTGACCAGCTACAAATGACATGAAAGAATTAATTTTCTGTCAGTGGCAATCTGGAACACCAAATTTATTAGGTAATGTTAGTGCCAGCATTTTTAGTGCCCTCTACCCCACAGTAATTAATTGCAATGCTAACTTGACCTAATAGCACAATTGAAAATGCTAGTCTGGATATTCCACACATTTTTTCTTTCAGGATTCAAATACTTGTGGTTTTTCTTCTGAATGTTCTGGAACAAACATTTGTGGCATGTCTAGACCAGCACTTAGTGTTGAATTCGGTTAACTCAAGTTAATTAGTAATCAATTAACTGGAGGTAAAATAGGACCAAAACCTCTATTCTGAGGATATTGCAATCCATCAGACAGGTCCTGCAGCCTGACGCTGCATGATCTTCATAATTTCTATTTAAGTGTAAGGCTCACTGATAAATATTTGCATATGAAAGTTGGTAGGTAAGAAGTTATTTGCACAGCAGTCCAGCAGCCGTCTGTGAGTGCAAAGTGTCTCTGAGGGGTAACTTCCTGCAGCTATAATGATCTCCAGGGTATAAAACTAGAGCGTGGTGGAGATGTACGTGGGGCACAGCTGTATGGGAGCACATGATATGGGATAGAGGTGCCAGTGGTGACATTTGGTGTCCTGGCTGGAGGCTGTGCTTCCCTGGCTGCGTGGTATGGAGCATCCGGTGTGCTCGGCAGGCACGGGGGGAACATCACCCGCTGTCAGGTGGTTGCTGTTGGGGGCAGCTAGCCATAAACAAGGTTCAAAGATCTCAGTACTTGTGCTGCCAGTCTTTGTTTAATCAAGACCAGCTGAGAGTGTTCTCCAGAACTCGCGGTCTCTGAGCAAGACCCCCAGCAGAGCAGCACATCCATTACTGTAACTGCACTGGCTTTTCCTTTTGTAACGCTGTATTCTTTTCTGGTGTTCTGTCACATGTCCTTCAGTGCGTCCTCCGGCATTCAGGACAGAAAAACAGTTTATTATTTTTCAACTGAGAAGTGACTGTACTGCAGTGGTATTTTTGTTTGTGCTCACCAAGTGTGCTGAGACACCAGATTCTTGTTTTCTCTCTTACTCTAAAAATGAGGTGAGCTAAGCCTATTGACAAGGTCTGCCTGATGATCTTGTGAAAACTGCTAATCCAAGAGCTGTGTTCACTTTAAGGGTAGTGGCACTGTTTACATAATATACACAGAAACATACAAGAACGTAACATCTCTGCAGACCTAGCACTATAAAACTACTTTTTTTCAAGATTGCCGGTGCTCATTTCAGCAGAAGTGGAATAACTAGGCTGGTGTGAGTCTCCTCAATAACACTACAGTTGTATACACAGATCTATCTACTTATGCTGCTGCAATTATCTTGTTTAAAAACCAAATGGTCACATGAAAGCATTCCAGTGCATATTAATTCCATCTTTACAGCTTAGAGACAACCTGATTTACTTTAATCATGAAAATCTGTTCTCCAACCACTTTTGCAGCTCCCTAACCAAATCAGTGCTTACCAGGAGAGACAGAAAAATGCAACCAGTACTGGAGATATTCTATGGGTTTCCATGTTTGAGCAACGTACCACAGTTAGATTTTTATCCTTTGGTAGCCTAAACATGATACAGCCACTAAAAGAAGTGTGTACAGCTCATTTTGCATTAGCTCTTTAGTAGCAAGCTTCAGCTGGGCATCAGCTTTAGTTTTAAGTGGTAACACGGTGGTTCCTCACGCTTCAGCTATTTGCCAAATCTCATTATATTATTTGCTAATTCATTCAGCTTTGCCTTTCTCTCCACAAGGAGAGAGCTGTGGTTGTCTTCCTGCTAATTTCCTGATCCGTGGGATCGTTGAACTGCTTTTTGAAATAACTGCTGGAGGTGCAATAGCAGTTTGTAATAGCCAAGGTTGTCAAGCCTGAGGTTAAGCTCAGAGGACTATATTTAGGCACTTCAACAGGTGGCCTGATGCACAGAAGTGCTGAGCCTGCAAGCTCCTGCTCAGCTACTTAAATACTGAAATCCACAGACCAGCTGAGAGAGGTCAGGACTCCTGAACATCCAGACATGCACTAAGTGCCTGAATATGTTCACAGGAACATAGTGCAGAGTGTTTCCTTTTAACTCAGCTTAGTGTATATTTTGAGCTAGTAACAGTTTTATCTAGGTAATTATTATTTTCTTCCTTGTTGCAGAAAAGCTGATGCCTGACATTTGCCATCAGTTCTCTCATACAAGCATTGAGTCAGTTCAGTGGCCAGATCCTACTGTTAATACTCACGGGCCACTAATTTATTTCACTTTTCCTTTAGAAAATAAATGAATAGTAAAATTCAATGTCAGTTTCTTATCAGGCAGTGTTTCATGGTCAAAAGATAAATGATACCTTAGTTTCCCTTTGTGCAAAATAATTACTGCCCTGTAGGGATGGCTTAGAGATCACTGCTCAGTTTCCTGACAGATTATGAAGTGTGAGCATCTTTCTGCTCACAGTGAGCTGAACACAAGTATTTGGAACAATGTCACAGAATAAAATTGTCTCCAGCCACACTAATTCTGATGATCAAAACCAAGAATCTTTATCTTTTCAAAACCTTCCTACAGATGTGATAAATACTCCATTTAAACTGCTGTTACCACTGATACCTCTGCATGAAATATTTCCTTGTAGCCAAAATGGTGCATTTTAGTGACATAAACATTCTTCAAAACACAATAATCTAAATTCTCGCGGAATTCCTGAGTGTTTGAACGAATCTGATTTTAATCTGTTATTGTTTTTCTTGTGAATGTTATATATATAAATGCTTTTTGGTACATAATACAGCTGTTGAAAGTTTAGTGATCTTTTGGCATGTGTCAGTTTAAGCCATTATACCTTGCAGACAGTTCATAACTCCTAGACAAAAGCTAAATACTACTTTATCCAAAGTTCTTAGATGTGGCCATTGCTTGGATCAGAAACTGCCTTGTTTGGTCTAGAGGCAGATCTGAATGGGGACCGATCCAGCGCAAAACGGTTCTGCCCAGATTCTGAAATCAAATGAACAACAGACTTTGCCTGTAGTGAATAATTAAACAAATGAGCCTAATGTTCCCGCCTGTGTTGATTTTGGCTTATTAATTGTGTGTGTGATCCCGTGACTCATATTTCACTGCAAAGAGTAACCCCCTCACCGGCAGTGTGTAGGGCTGCCTCCTGCTTTGTTCTCCACCACTGAGCAAACACACCATCTCTACTGTATTTAGTTTAACACCCCCATATAAGCAGGCTCAGGATTAGACCTTCTGTTTATAAGGCTAGGTTTAAAACAAGTTTGTTTTCCCTGCTTAATCCAGATTAATAAGAGATTTGCATTCTGTGTCATTCTTCATTAGCAATAAAGCCAATTAGGATGTATTGCTTGCTGTATGACTGTACAATACTACAACAATACTCTGTGTTCTTGAGCTCAGCTGTAAGGACATTCTTTATAATTAATTGCCATGGATCTTCTAATTGTTTTAATATGATGCCTCTGCTTTCTCATCCTTCTGAATTCAGTTGACAGATTGGCTCTTGGCTTTCAGAGTTATCAGCTGCATTTAACCTAGCTCTACTTTTAGAAACAGCAGATAGAGCAAGTGCAAAAACTTATAAATCATAAATCATAATTGCCAGTTTCAGAGGAAGAAATTATATCCATATGCTGTTATTATTTTTGATGTTGCATCAGTTTTACATGAATATTTAAGCCTTTGTTCTTTGCTTTGCTTCCACTTTGTAACAAGGTAACTCAGCAGAATTTTGAAAGGTCCTATTTTTTTAGTGGGGGCTGAGCTCTGCTGTCATGGAATTTGACCGTAGATCTCCTCTGAACATGGAGCAGAGATTATGCCCTAAGAAAGGCACATGAATCTATTACCTTTTCAACACTACAAAATCATATTCAAGTTTGTTCTCTTTGGAAGAAATATGACCATGTCAAGGAAAAGTATTCCAAACTGGTTTTGAATATGAAAACCCAAAAGATGGACTACCTATTAAATTGAATACCAGAGAACAAAACAGCAGTTCATGTTGCAGGTATGAAAGTCAATCTCACAATCAGGAAGGAAACAAACTGTGTATTATTAGGAGTTTATAATTTTTTACCCCACATATCTTTTGCAGTACTGTTCTTCATGGGTTTTGACTGTTGTTTTCATTTTTGCTACATAGCCAGTTCAAGTTAAGATGAGGATAGAAAGACAGGAAGGATGTCTGTGATAGCTCAACAAATTTTTTCATCAAAGAAAATCAGTATTAAGTAAATACCAAGATTCAGTGCCAAAAGTAAAAAAGAATGTCACTGTCCTGAATTCCAGAGTCCATGATTGGTCACTTGGTTGACCCAATACCTTCCTCCGATGCAACATTCATAATAAATTCATATTATATCTGTGCATTGTGCGTGTACTTCTTCATCTAAGTATATCCGAGGATGGTGCAACTGCAGCAGCAGGAGGCACTGAGCGTGCAGATGTTGGGGTAGTTGTTACAGCTAATGCAGTGCTGAAAATGAGCTGCTTCATGCTGAGTGATTGACTGAGCCCATCAACCTAACTCCTGTATCCCTCTGGGAATCAGGACTTTTACCGAAGTCCTGGCTGAACTTCATTGCAGCCTCCCTATCCTTCTCTCCAACAGGAAAGCCATCTGTGATCCTCCTCAGCCATTTGTGCTTCATCCACAATCTTACATGTGACTTATTAGCTGCAGCCTCATTAACTTTCAGTATCCACAGTCTCACATGCACCCACCTGGGGGCTTGAAGGGAGAAGTAGAGCAAGGCCATTTTCTGAATCTTGATTACAGGGCTTTGTAGGAGGTGCCCAAGCTGCTGTGCTTGAACACAGTGGCCTTGAGCAAAAATTCCATTCGCTACTCCTTATCTCAGCAGAGATCTACAGGTTATTTGCACTATTCAGCAGTTAAGGGGACAAAATCCCACAAACTAAAGAAAGTAAATCTTAAAGCTTTTCATACAGATAACATTGAGAAGTACCTTTCTACAGTGGAAAGAATAACGAGAGGAGAGGGCGGCATGCTGATGCAAATGAGTTTCCAACCAAAGGACATTTTCAATACTAATAATAAAATATTTTGTAAAATTATTGTGGCATGATAAGAAAATGCTCTCTGTCCTCCTAAACCACTGTGTGTTATTTCTGCTCCTTGCCTCAGATGCTGGCAGATGGCAGATATGGGGTGAGGACTAGACCACCAGAATTACACATTTTGGTTTGGTTTGGGGGTGCTTTCCTAAGATGGAAAGGGGGAAACAGTGTCACATTAAAATATAGGGTGTAGTGCCTTCTGACTTAACAGTTCAAGTGGTAAGCAGGATATGCTGGTACCCAGAGTTTTAGGAATAGCACAAAGTAAACAGCTCCTTCAGGGAGTTCCTTTCTCTTGATTAAAAATACTGATAAAAACTGAATAATATTTTCAAAAAGTGAAAACGTTGTCTAAGTATATGAAGTGCTCACAGGAGACTTTGCTATCACTCTTTCTTTTTAGGGGATGAATTTTGGCATCCTACAAACATTTGGCTGATCCTAAAAACTTTGCCTCTTTGTTTTACTCAGAGCCTGACTAGTCCACCAGGATAAAAAACCTCTCACATGACTAGAATAGTTCCAAGTTTTGGGCCCAGAGCACATCAAGAGCTTTTGAACACATAGTTCCTGCCCAAGCCACATGCCCAACGTGCAGACTGAGGAGTGAAGAGCCTATTGGAGAAGAGCCTGGTGGTTGTGATTATCTGGCACTGCCAGTGCATCTAAGGAAATGGTTAGAGAGGTGTAACTTTTCCCTCTTAACCAAACACAGTTCAAGGAGACAGATAAGCAACATGTCTGCAGGTTTCTTGGAGTTTTCCTTAGCAGAAGTCCGAAAGACTGAACTGAAAAGTAATATCCAAAAAGGCAAACTCCTTCGCTGGCTGGTATCAAGTGGCACGGGTCCAAGCATTAGGCCTGCAAGCTTTAACCAGCAGAACAGGTTTCTATCCATCTGGAATACCTAGGGATCCCTCCATGTTCCTTCAGGAAAAAGAAAATGGACATTTACTGAGTTGGAAGTCACAACCTCAGGCCACAGCCGGAGGCAGAAGATATTTCAGAGTAGCAAAACAGAAAACAGCTCACTGGCCCAGAAGCAACAGAGTTCTTAGGCCATTCAGCCCTCAAGCAGGAGATTTTAAATAAGAGTCCTAGTAGGGAATTATTTTGCAAGGCTTCAAAAATCAGTGTTCAAAATGGCCACTTGCAACTCGAGAAGGATGTTTAATTGCTCCCATAAGCATGGAATATGCAGAAGTTCTCTGTTTGCCTATGCATACAAATATTTACAATCAAATTTACAAGCAGAATGATGTACACAAGAGAGATGAGGTAAGACAAGTCATTACAACAAATTATTCAGAAACCTTAAAATATGCAATGTGTTTCTGCTATACACTGGAAGAAGCAGTATGCATCTGGTACAAAGTATTACGATGTTCTATAGTAACTGTGCCCATTCCAGAAAAATACCATTACTTTACTCTGAAAAGATAGATGAAACTCCTGCTCTATGTACACCAGGGGCTGGAAAGCTAAAAATTTAATAAATAAAACTATTTGGATGCATAAAGAATAGGATAAAAACTAATATAGAAAACATTACAATGGCTTTATGAAGATAGTTTCTTTTTACTCTTACAATTCTCTGTCCAATTTTCAATTTTCCACTCCCCAAAATACAAGCCAAGCATACGTCATGCTCAGAGATAGACTGAAAAATAGCACAGGAATGTAAAATTTCCATTTGAAGAAAGGAAGAAAATATTAGACATATTTATTTTACAAAGGAATTGAATTTAAAAAAAAAGGTGGAAAAACTATTTAAAACAATGAATGCTGTAAAAGGAAAAGTATTAGTATCCATGCAGCTGTCTAATAATGCAAGCTTTAAAGAAAATTGAAAATAGGGAAATTCCAAAGTGATAAAGAGGAAGGATTTAAAAAAACCCCCATATTTAGCCTGTGGAACTTATTAATGTGAAACTGACATGAGGTCAAGTATATGCCTGCATTCAAGAAAGGAGCGATTGTTTATACTTACAGGAACATATGAACCTAGAAAAGTGTATGAAAAAAGAATATTTGAAACCAAAACTGTTGTGGAATATACAAAATCATCTGCTAAAGAGTGTTTATCATTAAAACAGTATGTACAAATTATCTTGCAGTTTCTTATGATGAAGTCTCCTGCTCTTCCTCCTGGGGGAGGTGACATTGGTCACTAAGACTAATATTCTCCTGTTTTAACTGTCCCCAGAAATTTGTTTATGATCTTGTGTTTACAAAACCAGTCACAAGTAATATTGCATTGAGGATGTTTATATCAGCATAGGACTCTTTACGTCAAAATAAATAATGCTGGGTTATCTACAGTCACTTCACTTGTTTATAAAAGTTGATATGAACACTCCCCTGTGTTTTCATCAAATCACAAATATTTATTCTTCGTCCAGTCCTGGAATACACTTGTTGGATGTGTACACACTGACTGGGAAAAATATATTTTAACTAGTATCTTAATTAGCAGCTAACTAACCTAAGGTGCAAATGTCTGACTATGAAGATAAGTTTTAAAGCTACAGAAGCTCATTTTGTTGACAAA
Organism: Rhagologus leucostigma; assembly: GCA_013397725.1. NCBI lineage: Eukaryota > Metazoa > Chordata > Aves > Passeriformes > Rhagologus > Rhagologus leucostigma. The sequence continues at coordinate 14,448 of VZTD01004809.1, forward strand.
AGAACTAGTAAATTGTCAAGCACACCAAAAATTTGTATTTTTTTTCCATAAACACTTTTCCCTGTAAAATCTATTTATTTTAACCTTCCCAGTTTCTAGATCAATTTGCATCAAATGAGCATCCACAATACAAAGTGGCAACCCAAAATGTAAAACGATGAACTTTATTTTCTCTTCCGAAGTTAATTTATACAAGTCACCAAGACAAAACTCAGCATTACTTTATAAGCTATAAAGTCATGCGGTAACAATTAATCAGTGGGTTAATGCTGATGATAGCAGACAAATTAAAGCAAATTTCAGATGCTCGGATTTCAAACCGAAATGTACTGTTTTACTCAAGGCATGGCTATTCTTATCTTAGAGAATACTTTTAAAAGTGAACTGGGTCTTGACAGTTTTTCAGTAGTTCTAAGTTATGGTCATGTGCCAGCAAATGGCCACTGAATTCCTGGCTGCTGTCTGTTAAATGTCTGCTCTGCTTTTGTCTGGTACTTGTTTCTACTGAGCTGAAAACGCAAAAAACACAGACAGCTACAGCGTGTCTGTAAGCAGGTTACTTTATCCCTGTTTCCTTCTTCTCCTTAGTCCTGTAATGATAGAGGCTTTCTGTACACGTGTGTGAAACACGAGCTTTTCTGCTTCGGAAAAAAAAATTAAAAGAACAATAACACGAATTACACCTGAAAATATAATTTGCTTGCTAAGTAACATAATCCATGGCATTGCCTTCCCATTTTCCAAGAAAGACTGACTAGCTGAGTTTTATGGTAAGATCTTATAATAGCAAGATAACATTATATTTGTTAAAACCAATGTCAGCTTATTTCAGAATTCATGCATCAAAGAATAAGAAGCACCTTAACAACCATTCTCATTGCTGCATGTGTGTTTTTTTTTCAGTTCATGTGCTCTTTTATAATGGAGAAAAAGGACTGTGCTTTATTCTCTATCCCACTGAAAAGAAATAATCAACATCCATTGCTGAGTCAAAAAAATTTATGCTTTCAGCTAGCTACTGGGCAAGAAATTACTGAAATTTTGGAGGGTTGTAACAGAATTTGCCATACTAGGACAGACAACTGGTCTTTCATAGTCTCACCTTGCTTCTGGAAATATCCTTTGCTTCATATCCTCTCTGAAGGCAAAGCTCAGGAACCCCTGTTACCTCTCTGCTTTCTCCTTTAGTGTACAGCATGCATCACAGAATAAGGAGAGAGGTGAGGCAAGCTCTGTCGACCCCCTTCCCCAAAGTGAACTTTCCAAAGTGGATCAAATGGCTTTTTCCATTCAAAAGCCAGACTGTGTTAGAATATAGGCTAGTATACTTCCAGCAAACTCAAAGTGAGGAACCCAGAGCAGAAGTAGAAAATGCTTGTAGCCAATTCCTCTTGCAAAGCTCTGGCAGCGTTAAATCAGAGCTTGCTTCCATTTTTCTTTGCAGTCATTTCATTAACTTTCTAAGTAGCAGCAAACTCTGTGGCTTCCCCTCTGCTCCGTAGCAAGTTTTCTTTCCAGTGCTTCTGTGGCCCAGCTTAGCAATCTCTCCATCCAAGCCTGATCTGCAGGCTCTGAGCTCTTTCCTGGGACCCTCACTCTCCACCCTACCATACTCTTCAAGCTGTGCAACCACCCCCCCACCATCCTAATTAGCCAGTTCCAGGAAATGAGCGACATTAATGTCATCTGGAAGAATCCACACAGCCTCATATTTTTTAAAGGATAATGAAAAATGGACAGAAAATCTATAAAAGGCATAACTCGATAACAAAAGGAGGACTTTGATTTGAAGATTGTGGCTTTGTCTGATTTTGATGGTCAGCTCTGGAGAATCAGTCACCATTTCAAAAACCACGTGTGGTTACAGCCCTGTAACATTACAAATGGTAAAAGATCCCTCAAGCAGAAGTAGCTCTTAAGTGAAGCTTGTTTTTTGTCATTGTCTCACACTTATGTCCTTTTACACCTTAGGCATGTTTTTGACCCCACTGATATGCATGGGGCTTGAGAGCTTGAACAACTGCAGTTAACTGGAATTTCATAAAGCATGGATGGTCCTTGGCTGGAGGTTTGATGTACACTGAGAATAAACGGTCGTGAGCATTTTCTTTAGAATTGGAAAAAATGGCTCTGCACATGTATATACAGGCTTACACAAATGCAGAATAAAGTATTCTCAGAATAAATTTTACTTTACAACTTCATATGGTATACATAATTTCTTTCTGAGAAAGAATCATGGCTTAGTGGCAGCGAGGTTTGGTTTCTGCAAGCTCACCCCCTCACCTGTTGAGGCACTTAAAGGGAATGAATCCAGAGGCTTGAGGACTCAGCTTAAGGGTATGTCACGATAAAGACCCATAAATGCTGCCATGGTAAAATTCCAGTGCAGAGTTAAAATCACTCTCAGTAACTTTTTCAGAGTCTCACAGCATGCGTTTCCTCCTCCTCTGTGCAGCCTGGTGCTAGGTGTAGAACATCCCTCCAGCCTAAGCTGAGGTCACTCTCAGCTGCACTTCCAAAACATAGTGTTCTTAGAAGTTTTGAAATCTGGTTGTAGGCAGCTTAGAACTGAAGAGCCAACAGCAGTGGTTACTTTTGACTTCATGTCCATTTTGTCTGGTGACACTGCAACCATAAAATGGGGGCAAAATGACTTTCTCTCTGCACAGGAGCACCGAGAAAATAAATTAATAAATAGTTGCGAAGCAATCATCTGTTGTAGTACTGAGCACTGGAGCAAATCTCTAGAGGAAATTAGTTCTGTCATCAGAACAGGGTTTAAGTAGCGTGCAGTGGATATGGCAGGAGGCCTTGAGCATTAAACAGTGAAGGTGAAGTAAAATACCTCCAGGCATGAATTAAGACCCCTGGTCGTTGTGCTGAAAGAGGCAGGAGTCCTGTGGGAGACCACAAGTGTGCTGGTGTAAACAAAGACTGTATGAAATGGCACTGAGCAGTGTGCACATCATAGAAACCTCACTCTTCATTCCTTTCAGCAATGGTTACATCTTTAAGACCTGGCTGCCTTAGGTGAAGACCTTGCACAGAAGGTGATCTATAGGATCACCACCAGAACATCTAACAGACTGTTTCCTGGGGTGGTATGATCCATGGATCCAGGGCTTGGTATTTACAGATCTGTGCAGTATTTTTAAATATTGAGTGATTCTGGAATTGTGAACCTTGAGCTTCATCACCAGACTGCAATATCATCCAGTGTTATAGCATACAGTATTATTTCATATAAAGTATTAGCCAGCCACCACAGAAGAATAATTTTCAGTACGACTCAACAGAATTGGAATGTGTGATTCTGCAATTCAAGCTTGATGAAGACCACTGATAAACTTTGGGACTATTACTAGTCCTTAGCTACCAAAGAAAAGGTTTTTGTAAAGGTGGGCTTTTCTGTGGATGTTTTCTGTGATCCAGTCATACGACACCTAGTTCAGCTTCCATTGTAATCAGTTAAAAAAAAAAAATCATATTAGTATTGTATCCCTGACCTGTCAGCTCAGCAGTTTCCCCATCTGCAGGGTGGCAATAAACGGGCAACCTTTAATGGTAGCTGAGCACTTTGAGATCCCTGGATGACGAAGGCCCAAATCCACAGTATTTTTTTTGGTTTTGTGACAGACTGGATTTCATTTACACACCATTATTTTGAGAAGTGCATTCGGTTATTTGCCTGTCCATGCTAACAATGACAAAGAATCACTCTCCACACTTTACTAAGAGAACGAAGCGTTATTTACAGATTATAGTGTGGATAAGGCAGAAATACTGTTCCCATCACTACAGTAAAGGATCTGTCAGCACTTTCATTACCATACTTTAATTCCAGTTGTTGGCAAGCCCATTTTGATTACCATTACCAAATAGAGTGGTATTTTTCAGCTTTATTAATGTTAAGTGAATAAATCGTGGAAGTTAAAATTGCTTTTGTTCTCCCATAACTAAAATTGGCTTGAAGTTCAAACAACAAAATTTGGAAAGCAATTCAATTTGTCCAAAAGAAAGAGATAAAAGTCAAAGGACTGGCCACTTCACCTACTTAGACTTCAGTCTCACAATCATTCATCTAGATCTGTATCGACATGATGATATACCAGAAAAAATAATACTCCTGTGGAGCTCTTCCAATTTCTCTGATACCTAGTATCATTTTTTAAAACTGCTTAAATACACATTTACATTGTTTCCGGGTGGTCTTTGGGTTAAAGAATATGCTTTCAGTAACTTTCCCTCAAATATATATTTTTTATTTTTAATAAAAAAGAGGAAATTAAACACAAAAAACCCTATGTTATTTTAACATTGAGGTTTCAACAATAATGAATTTCAAATTTAAGCTTGACACACCATCTTAACTCATTCAACAATGTATTTCTAAGAAATGCCAATAATGGGATGAGTTAAGATGAATAAATCAGCTCTAAATGAAAACTCCTAAGTTATGTTTCATTCCCGAGAAATATGTGCAAGTGAAGAATTTTCCCCTTATGATTTTGTGAAAAAAAAAAAAACAAAAAAACAAAACCAAACCAACTAAAAAAAAAAACCAACAAAAAACATGTGAGCGTGAAACTGAACTTTACTCGATAGTGTGCAAGATTTGTTTTCACAAAAAGGGCATGCAAGATGGAGTCAGGGACCCCAAGGTCAGCAAGTAACACAAGCCCATATCAGTTGCCTCCTCCAGGAATGGGACTGATTAGTCCATGATACCACTGAAGGCACAAGGAACACATCCTGGACTTTGCTGATGATTCCTTGGAGCTCCTGAGCACTGATTTTGTTCACCATGACTGAAGTAAATGCTCTCTCTCTCTCTCTGAGAAGGTCGAACCTTCCACGATGAGGAAGGGGTTGAGGCAACCACTTAGGCTGTTCTTGTCATGTCTCTGAATTTCCAGATGCAATGCCCACAGTGCCTCATGCCACGTACTTCTAACAGGCAGTATCTGACTGTTTGTTTGCATTTGACTGTGTGTTAAGGTCTTTTAAAAGCCATCTGACATTCATTTGAAAGCTGGAGTGGAACAGTGAGAAGGAAAGTCAGGCTGCTAGCCGTGGTTTAGCTGCTGCATTGAATAAATAAAACCTGCAGAGAGGAGAGGGCACTTTCCTGCAGTCTGCAAAGCAGGCAATGTGTGAGGAAAGGACTTTTCAAAGGTACAGCTTTGCAGCAGAAGCATAAACTGGTGACTGGAAGAGGAGGGAGCAAACTGTGTACAGCCCTGGCTCAGGCTGGTGGAAAGAGACTGAAGATTCAGAGGGCCTCTGAAGAATACGTAGAAAGGTGGGAAACCATTCAAATGTGGAATTTAGGTGCGTATCTCTCCCTCTACACTCACACTCACAGACCTTGTAATGTTATTCTGTTTTATCCAGCAGACTTGTTTTCTCTTTCTACCTGTATAAATTGAATTAAAATTCAAGTAAAACCCAGATTTTGAAATTACAGTGGTTTGGGGGTGTTTACAATTAAGAAAAAGATGCACTTTAAAGCTCTGGCTAACTCAGGATCCTTTCATGGTTGGACTGCTCTATTTTCCTTTCTTCCTGGTCATAAAATGGATCTCCACTGGCCACCTTGTATTTGGAAATCTACTTGAAGACCATAACATACAAGGTCTAATTCTTCCTTACGGGATTTAGAGTCTTTGGGTAGATATTGAGCCTCAGAGTTATCCAGTCTCTGTTAGCTCCAAGAATTGCACCCATCCCTTGTTTTCATTTTCCAGCATTGGAGGAAAGATGAGCTGATGCTGTCACACAGATTCTATAAAAATCTTGGCTTCCATGATTTATTTAAAACTGCCCTCCAAGTATTAATGCCTCTGCAATGAGGCAAGTGCCGTATATTTCTTTAGAAAAAATCAGGATTAATCCAATGAATAGCAAGGATGGCAATCTTACGCCACCTCATATTATCCATTGATTAGCAGCAAATGTAGGAATTTGCTTTACAAAAAAGGAAGTTGAATGGCAATTTAGTAAATTATGATTCACAAAACCAAACTACTCTGTTTAACCTTCACATCGTGAAAAAAATATACAACATAAATAAGCAGACAGATATATATCAGTATATCAGTACTGTTTTCCCTAGAAACTTACTTCCTGTTACTAAGGGCGATGTGAAAATAGATTTCTTTATAAAATAGGGATTTTAAATTAATTAGATGCAAAAATCGCAACCAGGATTTCACGACATACAACTTCTCTTTTCTGAAAATATGCGTAACTGCTGGCAAAGGAGAATCATGACAAGTTAGTCCCACGAATAACAGAAACAGGACAGAACACATGTGGACAGAAATCCCCTTTTGTCTAAGTTCTGACAAATACTCCCAAGCCAGTAATCATTTTGGGAGGAAACTGTTGCTTCATGCAAACACTATGATCTAGAGGTCATACTTTCTTGCCTAAAACACATTTCTGTGGTAATTCCCCCAGTTCTCACAGTGCTACAGGTCTTGCACCACAGCCCTCTCTGTGAAGGATGCAAGGTTATGAACCACGGCTTTAAAGCACGGTGCATCCCCTTGGGCAGATGCTCAGCCTGTGCAAATGCAGCCATTCCCCCAGGACAGTGAGACCCTCCGTTCTCTGTATTTCACCTGTGACTTATTTCATGGCTCTTTTCCTGTACCCCGTGCCCCCAAGAGTGAAGACCAGGGTGTGCATCCTGAATGCCCAGCGATGAGGTTGCAGACAGGGTAACAGAGCACAGATTCAGCTCGAAGAGCACAGTGCTCTGCTCTGGGGCTTGGCACTTTATCCCCATTTTCCCCTGAAAGAAGGAAAGAGCAGGCCTAAGGCAAGACAGAGGCAAGATGCAAAGACAGGCAGTCTCCTGTCTGGGATGGGAAGTCTGCCCAGGCCCTATGCTCTGGGAAGCCAAACGAACCCCGGATACGCATAACCCTAATGGCAGAAAGGATTTTGTACAGATACAGAAAAATAATCTTGCGTCGAATACCCAGGTTTCAGGTCAGTTTCTTTTTTTTTTT
>VZTD01004809.1:22340-89479 GCA_013397725.1 Rhagologus leucostigma
TCCCGTGCCCCCGCCGGTGCTATCCCTCGCCCCGGCAGTATCGGCATCTCCGTAAGTTCTGGGGAGAGGCCCCGGGGGACGGCGGAGGGGTTCCGTCTGCTGCTCTCCTGTGTTCCCAAACGCCCTCAAGGGCAGCTACAGCGTCTGCTTTAGCTGTAGCTGCCTCACGGCTTCTCCAGGAGAAGAAAAACCTCATCAAACCAAAGTCTAAGCTGAGTATCAAGTACTCGGTGCCTGTCCTTCGCTAGCGTTGTCCGGGTATCTGGGGATACTGTGGGATAAGGTGGTGTGTCGGGCCAGCCGGGCTGCGCCGAGCACGGCCGCGTCGGCAGGACGCGGGCTTTGCGGTGGTGAGGTTTAATGAGCTAGGCAGTTCCAGCCGGGGCTTTGGTAAAAATAGCAGTGTCTGCTGCCCTTGAAACAATCGGTGCTATTAGTCTCTCTTGCGAAGAACTGCAGCATGGCCCTTGTCAAGTCTTACCTATCTCTTCTTGCATGCTTCTTCTAATACATGTGCTGGTATCTGTAGCTCTGCCCTTGAAGTCAGGCACCCGAGCATTATCCTTGAATTTTTAGTTTTCAAAGCAATGCCATTGATTGACATAATTATAATGTCCTTTCATTATTATCTTGTATCTGCACATTAGTTCTGCAGCGTGCACTGAAGAAGAAATGAAAAAATGCCCACTTTTTTTTTTCTTCAAAGTAAAAGTTGTAAAACTTTTATTTGTTCTGTGATGAAGTGGGAGGAAAATACTCTCTTAACATCACTTGTTGTATTATGCTCATGGGAGCCTGCAGGAAGATGACAAAGGGCTGTGTGTCCCCTTAGATTTAAGGATATCCAAAACCCTATAAAAGTATTTCAGAGAAAAGCTCATATAGCAGACAGAAGTTTTGCATTTGTAGAACGGTTTCCTTGCATAATAGTTGCCAAGGATACAGCATCCAGCGAACAGAGCTCTGCCTAAAGCACAAAAACTTTGGAAGCTCTTGGTGCGCTGGGTCAATTCTGTTTTCATATGCTCAGTCGTCCCCAATTCAGAGAGTGGTCCCATTGTTTTCAAGGGAGGCTTTTTTTTTTTGCAGTTAAAGCTAATTAAAAGAAACGCAGGATGGATTCTGACACCCGATGAAGTAAATAAAGAGATAGTTTAAAATCTGGATTTAGCGTTAATTCAACCTCATTTTCAAGGGTATTTCACTGTGTTATGTTTTTCTTTGCTTTGAACAAATTCCTGGCAGTTTTTATAACTATGTACTAGCACCACCACCACCATCACCTTGGTTTAGTGTCTTAGGAGCCATCCAAAATCCATGTCCACTTTTGTATGCTTAACTCCTGCGCAGTCTTTCCGCGTGCAGCGTTTCTCAAGTTTAATTAGTGTTTGGGGAGTGGGCTTGCAGACTTTGGGTGAGAGATGGCCTGTGTCCATAGAGGTGCTGTAAACCCGGCTATTGAAAGATAGCTGCTCTGCTAGAGGCAAGTCCTAGCCCAATGATTTGTTAATCTGAGGTTCTGGCTCTTCCAAATATTTTGCTTCTGTTGTGAGGATGTAGGCAGGCTCATTGAAATCTGCTTACATGGTTACAGTTACCTTTGCACTTGTAGAGCCACTGCCTGTTTCTACAGAACCTTAATTATGTCTCTTGGCTATCTCTTGGCTTCCACAAGGTAAAAAAAAACAAACAAGTGTTGATTAGACTCGTTTATCTTTATTCATTATAATGAAAGCATACTTCTTTGTTTGCACTTGCAGTTAGGCCAGCTTTTTTGTGTTTGGCATTACATCTTTGTGCCTGTAATCCTGTAGAATAAACTGATCTGTGTTGCTTTCTTCTGTTTTCTTTTTGGGAGGTGGGCATATTCTTTCTGCAGCTTTTCCTCAAGACTGTATTCACTAGTCAGTAGAAGATCACCACATTAGTTGACTGAGAAGAATTTTGTTCCATTTCACCCAGAGATCAGGGCAAACTCTGTGATCCCAGAGGAATGCAGCTGTCAAAGCAGAGCATAGGTTGAAATTCAGGTGTCAGTTCACATTGACACATCTGAGGTTTGATTGATTAATTACTTTGAAAATTAGTGAGCTAATGGATTGATGGTCCATTTAGTATCATCACGGTGACTAGTGCAAAATATCTTGAAACAGACCTAGGAGTTTCTAGCTCAAATGGTGTCCCTGCCCACGGCACGAGAGTTGGAACTTCAAGGTCTCTTCCAACCCAAGCCTTTCTATGCTGATGATGAAATGCATAGGAACACTGATGTCTAAATAATTTCTGAAGTCTTATAAACTGTTGGCCTTTTTGCCAGCAGGGTTGAATGATCAGTGCTAGGTTTTTATCCAGCAGGTTTTAAGTTGCAATCTCTTGACTTAGATGAACATTCACTTACTCTCTGAACTGAGCTGCCAACTTGTTGCCTTCACATCACTGGATGATTTCCACATCTTGTAGATGATGTACTGCTGTGGGATGTACTTGAGAGGATGAAGTCAGTAGCAGTAATCCAGCTCACTTCAGTGGGGTCAGATTTCGCCATTGCTGTCTTGAAATTAGTAATGACGACAGTGTAGTGACGATGGTTATTTTTGTAGTTAGTAAAACAACTTGTATATTGCAAGTCATTGTAAGTTAAACATTATAAACAATTATTAAGAAAACCATTTAAAAAGTAAACGAAAACTGCTTTGACATTCGGACCTATCATAGTATGTCATTAGCTTTTTTGTAACCAACAGATGTTCTAGCTTGACTCCAAAGGGCAGGATTTCTTCAATCCAGTTCTTTGAAAGTACAAGTCAATTTTACATGTTGGTTTTACTGCTATTTTTCTTTAAACTTACAATTTTACTTGAGTCTAGATCTACCAATTGTCTTCTGAGCAGCAATGTTTTTAGATCCTTATGGAGGTTCGCAGGGAAGTGAAGAAACTGAGTTCCAAGAATAATGTATGGGATGGTCTTTACCGCCCTGAATAATGTGGAGCACCTAAGCTGGTTGATAAGGAAAACTGGTAAGAAGAGTGTCTGCAATCTTTCTTTCACTTGGAATTGAGTGCCTAATTGTATCCTTCTCCCTCATCTCTTTTTCCTTGCTTCTCTCTGTGCACGTACCTTTCTCTACCTCCATATCCCTGGATACAGCAGCTTGCTGTTCACTGGGTTGTGATCAGTTCTGTCTGGCGTGCACACTGAGCCTCATGGGGCAGGGCACTGCCATCAGGAATGCTTGTTTCAGCTATCCCCCGTGGTTATGAGTGATTTGGTTCTAGATGATAACACACCATCCCAGTTGACGATGCAATGAAGTACCACAAATTCTGTTACGGTATTTTTAGCCACATCAACAAATTCTTGCTGAGTAACTACGCCACGTTGCAGGGCTTTTGTGGGTTGCCTATATAGATTTGGCTGCCTAAGGTGCCATTTTGAATTTGGCTTTTGTTGTTCATGAGGATTTTAGGTCATTCTTACTGTCTGTTGGATGAAGTAGAACTGGATCTAGTTTGGACTCTGGCTTCAGATGTCCCTTTTGCCCATTTCTGTGAACCTTGGGAAAATTCAGAACTGGGTCTAAATTTGTGGCTCAGGCCCAGTGCCAGTAATGCTCTTTGAATCTAATTCTGTACATTGGGTTTGTTGGTTTTGAATTGCTTTGAGTTACTTGATACTTATGACTTGCTGACATAGGGTCGTTCAGGAGAATAGCTATATATACATGGCCGATGTCAAGTGGTGTGCTTTTTTTAGAGATCTTCTTCATTGTAACTTATTCACATAATTACAGCATGCTGAGTGTGTTGCCATAGTCTGTTTTCACATGCCACAGTAGTCTTCAGTGTTGGGGCAGCTCTGTAAGAAATACATCTTTACAATAATATGGGGCATCACACTGCCTAATTCATCAAGAAAACGTAATTGAAATACTTTGTGTAACAGTGGAAAACAAAAAAAAAAAATCTTTCCATGCGTATGGTGTATTGGTGGTGATGGTGGAGAGTTACAGTGCCATAAGGATAATTGTTTTGACCTCCAGTTCCCTCTGAGAAAACTGGAGACAACTTCTGTGTTTAAATCTGTTCCAAGAATTTGTAGTTAGGAACAGTGTCATTCAGAAAACAGTGCTATAAGCAAATAAATCCAGTGAGCGCTAGAGGGATTCGAGAGTTTCATTCATAAAGAAGCCATCCATGTTTCCGTCTTCAGCTGCTGTGATTTAGCCCTACATTAAAGTCAGGGCTCACTCTGAGGCATGGTGTGATGTAAACTGATAGCAGGGGTTGTTCCACTGGTTGTGTCCTGGCATGGAGCTCAGCTCTGGCATTGAACTCTGTGCCAGGCTATATCCTGGCAGTGGCCTCAGGTTTTCTGAGAGCAGTAAACCTACCAGCTGGCTCCTCTTCCCTGGGTTTCCTTGGCAGTAAGTAATAATGCGTTGGTCCATAGAGGGTAGGCAGAAAGAGAAGAAAGTATGGTTTGGATCCTGATCCTGAGGGAGGTTCTGGTAAATAGAGCAGCTGTTCTCTGAAGAGAGTATTTTTGTCTTAGTCATTATGTCATTAATGGGAGCTGAAGAATAGAAGATGGAAACTAGGGAAAATGAACCCACACTTAGGGGAAACTGGCTGATATCTTCTGCAAGTGTCCCTGCTGAGGACTGGGAAATATTTTAGTTAAGGGCTGTCAAGACACATAGGTCTTTCATATTCTCCCTGAGGCAGGTGGACATCAGCCTTTTTTCATCCTTTGAGAGAAGAGGAGATTTAACACAATGGTGGTTTCCAACAGGTTTCTAAAGAATTCTGATTCTAGTCGAGTATTTCTGGAGCTGACAAATTCCTGTGCTTCAAGAGATTGACCCTGTAGCAGTCATGTGTGCTTGAATTTTATAGGGAATTATTTATAAGGGCAGAGGAGGGTAGGATACTGCTCTGTCTCCTGACTTGACAGCACAAGCTGCATCAGAGTCCTGTGTGAAGCAGACTTTTTTGGGGGAATATAAACACCCGCCCTAAAGCACAACTGTGAAAAGCTTCTCAGTCTCCAACAGCTTACTGTCTTCCGTGGTGTGGGCCTTCAAAGGAGAAGAAATACCCGTAGAACAGATACAAAGTAATTGTCAAATGCTTGGCTTTACCTCTGGCAGTTTAAGGTAAGATGCCTTTGAAGTTCTTCTTCAAGGTTCTTTTGACAAGTTACGGTTTGGACAAGTTCTAGTTCAGTTCAGTTGTTTGATCTAAGCTTAAAAGCTGTGTTGTAAAAGCAGGAGCACAGATCTATCCCAGAGATTCCTGACTTTGACACCTCTCTTGCAAGTCATTCAGTTTGGCTGATCATAGCTCTTGAGTGTTCATAGAGCTTCATGTCAAGAATGATAGGAGCGAGTGTGCTGGTAGTTCTCAGGACTCCACTTAATATCACAGATTGGTCAGATGCAGCCTCTGGAAACTCACATCACCCTGTGTTTCCTGGAGGTTCTTAGTCAAAGAAAGGAGATAATTAGGAAGAAGTCCGACCTTGGTGTTATCCTACCACAAATCTCGTGCTTGCAGTTACAAATTTTGATGTTTTCTCTCAAAACCAGTTTGTAGATACCTCACTTCATCCAAATTCTTCTTGTATGAAGACTACTAGTGAATTCACTGAGCAAGAAACTTAAGACGGCTGCAGTTCATATCTGTGTTGGTGAAGGAATAATCAGAGATGTGGGACTTGGCATATTGCAATCTCCTCTTCTGCCTGTGTTTTTCTAAATAAGAACAAAAGTTCTCACAACGTTTAAGAAGAGTTTTCTCTTCCTAGTTAGTGCATCCACAGCCATCCTACCTTGCCAGTAATTAGGGTCCAAATGACAGTCCCTTTTCTTTCTGTGTGATCTCGCTCACTGGGTTGTGATGATGAGCGTTACAACCTTTGTGCAAATGTATGCAAGGCAGCCGGGCTGTAAGTCACCCATCCATCACATTATCACTTATGACAACCCTGCTTGGTTTTACAGTCCACTTCTCTGTCTGGAATTCAGCCAGGACAGGTTGGTACCTCTACTCTTTCAAAAGGCGTTCTGTATTTTTGAGTGACCCCAAGTGGTCTGGGCTGGGGCTATACAGCTCCTTTAGTAGGTGCTGCTTCAGTAGCCTGTACCCATGTGCTAAGATATTACTTCATTACCAGCTCAGAGGAAAGAATGCCAGCTACTTAGGCCTCTGTCATCACTTTCCACACAACCTGGATTGCGTTATATTAATATTAACTTTATATTGTATTACAGTTATTAATAAGACAGCAAGGAATGTTGTTAGATATTTTTAGCGGTGGAACAAGTTGGGACAATAGTAGCAGTGAGCTCTCTAGTAGGCCCAGCTACCTAGAAACATCTGCAACATCTGGCACATGTAACTGTTGAAGTAAAGGTGAGCAAAACTTGAAAGTTCACTGTCCATGTCATCAGCCTAACACATATATACAAAAAAATGCGTTGCAGTTTCCAATTCCAAACAGTTAAAAAGAAGTAATTCTGTCATTCCCAGCATTTTAAGGATGCTTTGAAAAAAAAAAAATGCTTAGACCTTTTCATCTTTTTTCAGTATGACTACTTGACTTCAGTAGTCATACTTCTCAACTGACCCTCTATCTATTTTGTAAGGAGGATATTTATTTATTTTATTCCAGGAAGTTGTGGAAAATTGCTACTTTTGATCCTGCATGCCTAGTCGCTGTTGTTAAAAATGGGCAATGCATTATTATTAATCTTTTGGTGTATCGGTCATCATTTTACATGGTAGCGGTCATTAGGCTGAACAGAAAGGATGGGGTCACTGAAAAAGCAGCTTCGTCTTTTAGTTGTAGTTCTAGAGGGGTTTTTATGACAAAGCATATGTAGTTGAAAAAATGAAACTTGGACAGTGGTGTCTTGTGTTTACTAACAATTAAACTCTTGATATTAGGATGGTAAGAAGAAGCTGCATAAATAAACAAGCTGTAATACAAAGTAAAGTCAGGTATGTGTGATTACATGCCGTAGTGGGGGGTTGTGTACAGCTTAGAGCTCTGTGTTCATCAGCCGCAAAAGTAGTAAGCTGTATCTCATGCAGTTGTGTTGCTTTAACTCTAGTGATACAGATAAAGCAATACACTTCTTGTACACAGCATGCACGATTGTGTTGGAATAAAATGCACTTACAGATAGCTTGTATTTCCCTATTTAGGAAAGAAAGTTTACCTTCATCTCGGTTTCTGTGTTGTCTTCTCTTTTAGAAGCTACAGACTACGCCAGTTAAAAAGATAATTTTAAGTAACTTTGATATTGGTTAAGAAATAAAAATGAGGAACATTTCATTGCTGTTCCTTGAAGCTAGTTGCATCAGATTTACTGATGAGCCCTTCAGCCTTTGTAAGTGAAATTGAGAAAATAAGTATTTTCTTTAGAATTGTAAATATACTATTGCAGCCACAAGTAGCAGCATCAGAGGTAAAGTAGCTGCTCCAGCTGCTGGTGAGATGCCTGTGGATTTTGTGTTTAGTTTTTTTTTTTGATGGCTGTGTTATCGGCAAGGAGAAGATGAAGTCTCTGGACTCTGTCTGGTGGGATTTCTCTGCATGTTCAGTGTGAACCACCTGGTGTTATTTGGGGGCTGGCAAAGAAGGCATTTGCAGCTGTCATAGCTGTGCCAGCCAGGTTGCTTATCTAAGGGTCATATGCCAGGTAAAGCTAGTTGAAAAAGCAGATTGAGCACATTGTGTCTGCTTTCTTACTGCATTACTGCAAGGCTTGCAAGGAAAGAACATAATAGTGGAGTGTGCAATCTGGAAACCAACAGGAATCTCGTCTGTGCTAGTGAAATGCCAAATGGGGACTTGTGCCTGTTTTTTGTCAGTGTGGAATAATAGTTCTGAGTTTTCTCCAAGTGCCGGTGATGAACCCATTCTAGCTATGGGGCAGACATAAATAGACTTCTAGTACTTGGAAAGACTTGGCATTTTATGGGAAGTGAAGAAATTAAAAAAACTACATATCTACACTCTGTTTATTACCATACTGCAGCAGCTGGCCCTGGAGCATGACCTTTGACTCCACACACAAAGGGTTGTTATTTTCCCCTTCAGCTCTAGCATTGTGAAGGACTTGGCTTGTGAAAATCTTGAGTCCTTTGCCCTCTTTATAGGAGGTCTTGGTGTCTCTGTTGGGGAAGACCCTTCCAGGTTTGCCAGGCAGAGAATTAAGGATACCTGTTTCAGATTCCTGAAATGGTGAGGTTCGCCTGTGCTGCCCTGCCTCATAGGCAGGAACGACCTCTTTGTCTGATTATTGTCTGTAAATCTTAAGTGAATTTGCAGGATTTGCTTTGTGTTTTGGTTTGGGTTTACTTATTTTTTTTAAAGTTGATCACCTTCAAAAGGGTGCAAGGATTGGTAAGCTTGATAGTGGTGCGTGCCAAGGAGATGCAGATTCATGTATGTCTGGTTATGAAACTGTGCTGGTCCTAAGGCTTTCTGAATTTCTGAAGTCCCCCTCATGAGGCGCTCTTCATCAAACTCCTTCCTTTAGGCATCTTTATAGGAAATTGTCATGTGATTTGAAAATGTTTTTTTTTTAAAAAGCTGTGTTCCTGAGGAAGAAAAGGTGCTGCTAAATTACACTGTTTGTGCTTTTCAGTCTCTACATGTGTTCTTTTAGCGTTTTCATCATTCTTTTTTGAGTACTCTACCATGCTACTAGTTGATTCGAGCTTCAGTTATAAATGCAAGCAGTCTGTAACTCCAGTGACTACAAGTAAGGCAGGCAGGCTTCATTCACAAGTGGAGAAGCAGTGTATAAGTGAAACATGGTATTTTATTTCAGACAGTGATTTATCCTGTATTAGCATTCAAAATGATTAATGTATTGCAATGATCGTTGCTGGTCACAGTTAAAAGACTCTCATCTTACTGTGATTTTTTTTTTCTGGTTTGATTATGATACATGAGGTGTTTTTGTCTGTGACTATAGAAGGCAGAAAGAAATGCAACTCTTCTGGGTTTGGTATCCACAGTTTTGATTGCCTGTGAGCTGAGCATTCCTGTAGTGTCTTATATACAGCCTTCACTTTATACTGCAGTATTCCTCCTTATTTTTACTTGGTTGCGTCCCCTTTATTTTTGCACAGAAGTGAGCTTGAATTACTGCAAGTAATGCACTTAGATTTGTTATACTTGCCTTGTAGACAGTAATGTGTTCTTGTTTAGATGCTGATTTCAATTGTTGCTTTTTTTAGCCTAATTAAAAAATCAATTTGTCTGCAGTATTGTTTCAGCTATTGTATAGTGGGTTTGCTGGATGTTATTCTGCCTTATGTGTGCATTGCTGTAGTTACACTTCTTCTAGACTGAGCTTTGTCTGGGAAAAAAAATGAGTAATTTTTCTGACTAAGCTGAGAGTTGTGGGGGAAAGTAGTAGAAGAAAATCCTCGTCTTTCAGAAGTTAAAGAAGTATGCTTTCTGAGACTTAAGATGGCTTTCTCAGTTCAGATGCTGCTGAATTATGCTTTTAGGTTTTCTGTCTTCTTAATGAATTTTTTTTGCTTAGTTTTGAAATGTGGATGAAAAAGCCACCAGTTATGAATGTGAATTTATGTTAAGCCTAGGATGTGCCCGTGTTGTTGAGTTTCTGAACTTAGTATTCAGAGACTCTAAGTTTGGTTTTTTTGGTGCCTTCATTTCAGCCTGCTAAAGAGAAGTGATCAGCACTCAAAAATGTGCCCTTTGGAGAAATTACCACCTTTAGTAAGTTTGAAATCTGGAAGCTTGTTATAATGGAGAGAATTATCTCAAGATACAGAATTCTTTCTTTGCTCATTAGATGTGCCCATAATTTATATATGTGTTTAGCTTGAAAGTCCTCAGAATATGCAGGTGTTCCTTGTAGTCTTTTTCTCTCTCTCATCAAGGTGTTTGAAGGAAGTATTTCCTAATGGTCATTTGTATAAAAATGAAGAGGAAGAGGATACTGTTTAGGCTAGTTTTCAGAGGCTGTATCAAAAAAGATTAATGGTCCCATGAAGCTGGTAATGGAACACAGCCATACACTTCCTCACATTGTTGATTAGTACTCAGCCATAGTTTTAGTGTATGAAAGCCTTTACTGTTTGATGACTCATTTAACTATATCCTAGAGAATAAGTGATTGCATTGTGGTGTCACCTTTCTTTTGTTTTGATAGCCTCAAATCCTGTAGGTCCTAAGTCTGATGCTGTTTGTTACACAGCAAGGTTCTTTTTATAATTTTTTTTTAAAAATCTCTACAGTTGGATGGGAAGAGCCTGAAAATGTGACTCCTGAAGATTGAAAACCCAGCAAGAGTGTAACACTTTCAATTAAGAATTAGCACTTGAACGTGTAAAATATTTTGGCTTGAAAATTTTAAATGTTTTTCTTCAGTGTTATGAAAGACAGATATTTAAAAGCATCCTTGCAAATTTTGTAGCTGCTACTTCAGCACAAGAGTTCAGGAGAGCACAGGATTAGGACAGAGTTGTCTCCTTGCTGGCAGCATTCTTGGGCAGGATGGAAAGGGGCTGCCCAGCGCTGACAAAGCTAAAGGCATCTGAACAGCTGCCAATGAAGGTAGAAGGATATTGATTTTCAAAGTTGCCAAACTGTTGTCTGTCTTTCATAAGCTCTAAATCATATTGAAAGGAATTGGGGTAAAACTGTCATTTGTTTTAATGTTTTCGTTTGTGGTCTGTTAACAAAGATGGGCGAGATGGGAGCGTGTGCTCTGCCAGTAAGGACACTGGCTACCACGGAGCAGCTGCCTGTCTGGTGCTGTTCCTCCCAACAGTGACTCCAGTTTGCCGCCACGTTCTCTCAACATGTTTCAACATGTAATTGCATTGGCCTATATGCAGCAACATGGCTGTCTTGGACTTTAATCCTTGCCATTGTAAGAGTGCTGATTGAATTGCAGGCTAAAAATAGGCTGTACTCAGACATGCTGTGTGCTATCAGTTACACTCTGCTTTGGCAGTCTGTTGGTAACATGACATAATTAAGAGTTGACAAAGGCCATAGGCAGAATGCTGTCCCATGATTTCTAGGATTTAATGCTTGAAGAAGGTATTTTCTTTACTTGATGAATTTGGCTCACATGGTTACAGCTCAAATAAATGACCTACTATACTGTTCTTCGATAGTTCTGGTAGGCTGTTGAAAGAATGTCCTTGCCTTAAACCCATTCTCTAGATTGATGTTGCTTCTGTGGGAAAGCCACTGGTAATAGACCATAGCATTTGGAAATCATTATAGCTAGGTGTGATTTGAGTGACAAAAAGGAGATTAGAAATATTTTTTAGTGCAGTTTAAGTTGAGCTATATTTACTTCCTTTATGTTATTACGGTTTGTCACTGATATTCCAGCAAATATTTCAGAAAGATATATGCAGCTGACAAGAGGGAAATAGCTTACTATCTTGTGAGTACTCATCAGCTAGTGTTGTTTTAAGAAGTTTCAAGGGAGATTGATTAAAATTATGCTTTCATGTTCTTCATCCACCAAATTAGATTTCTTGAAATAAAAACAGTAATCTAAATGTCTGAGATAATTAAGCACCAATTCATAAAATATGACTTGAAGAAATACTCAAAAGGAAAAAAACCCAATCTTTTTCCTCAGTGAATTCCTCTGAAGGAGCTAGCATGGGATGAAGGCTGACAGATACTCAGTCTCTGCGTTGAGTTGTTAATATCAGGGAAGGGAAAATAAGCTACAAATAATTACTGTAAAAAGGTCACTTTCTTGGACATTTTTGTGTATATGTAGATGCAATCAAAGTAATATTAATCCTACCTTTGTTTTCTCATGTTGATTATTTGTCCATTTCTTCAGAATAAGTCAAGACTGAAGTGTGTTCTGTACTTGAGTCATAGGAGGTTATTATTGAAGCCATGCTCCTGTGGTACTTTTTAACCAGCTGGATGTTTGACAGTTTAAATAAAGTGACTGATTTCATGCTGTATTTCTTTGTGGCTACTAATGAGTTGTATGGTTCACGTTATTTCTGAAGGCAGATTTCTGAGACAACCAGAGACTGATGGAGTAGGGTGAGGGTACATGATAAGAAAGAAGAGAAAGTCTATAAAGCTTTCCTGGCCTAGAGACAAGAATACAGTCATGAGCAGGTTGCTAGCCAAATTTAGTATCTCTTGTAGACTGCACTTTGTCACTTGTAACTTTGTGAATAGTTATGTCAAGATATTTTGTAGGATAATGTGTTCTAGCAAACCAAACCCCTTGTTTATTTTTGGATATCTCTGTTAAATATTGGTGGGATTTTTAGTGAGACATTCTTATTAGCTGCTTGGGAAAGTTTGGGTGATTTGGCTTGAATGTTCTTACCATAGCCTGTAACAGCATAGTTGTGTGAACTTGTGCCTGTCCTACCAGGGAATTTGACTCATGTTTGCTGTTGCAGTGGAACCTGTTTTGGTTTGACTGTAAACCTGTCACCACTGGGCAATGACCTGAGTGGTGCTCTTATTAGTGTCTGCCTTTATGAGCTACTAATGGAAACGGAAAACCCTATTTACCTAATCAGATGCTATTGAAGCTAATTACTGTGTTTAGTTTATTTTTCTTGTGGAGAAGGGAGGTGAGTGCAAATCCCCAACCACAGAATGTTTATACAAACACGTGGAGATGTTTGGGCAATTACAAACGCCTGTGTAGCAAAGCAGGTTTATGGTTTGTGCCATGTCTCATTCTTCTTACCCATCCCCTTTCTGCTTTTCAGTATTGCATCCTGTGCTCTATCAGAAGGCACAAGTTCAGCTTAAAACTAATGTGGGTTTTGCAGGTTGCTGTGAGTCAGCCTCCTCAAGGAGACAGATTTTAGCCATTGATGAAAACTACTTTGTTACTCTTGATGGGTGACACCGTGGTGATGGGCATTTTGTGTGTGGCACAACTGTCTTGAGTAACCAGGGCCTGCTCCTTTCTTGCACTACAGGTAATAGAGGAAGAAAAGTGTGTTCTTTTTCAAGAAAAGGGCTATTTAAAACCCATAAATAGCATTGTAATTGCTTGATTCTCAGAATCAATTTCTGGAGGGCCATCTATGAAAGGGGTGTGGGTGTAACCTCCAGTGCTAACAAAAGGATAAGCAAGAAATGAAATTACATTTAAACTGTGCAGTACAACCTAATATTAAAAGCCTTGTCTACTCCTGCCCATATTCCTGAGTTGCAGTTGGGAAACGTTTACTGTTAGTTGCAGAGGTGCTTGCAGTGGGTCACATAAAGATGATTTGTTAATTTTTTGAGGTGACTGAGTGAAGAGGTTCCGTTTGAAGTAGAGAAGAGTTGAGGCTTTGAAGCCCATCAGTATAGAAGGGCAGAACTGGTAGAGCTACTATGCTAGACCAAAAACCCTTGTAATACAGACAAAGCCTGCCTCACCTTCGGATGGACATCTGTGTTTGTATAGATGTATAAAATGCATAATGCAAAACATATTTTCTTTCCTCTATCAAGTCTTGGAAAATAGCCATTTCATCTTCCCAGAGACACGAGAGGTTTTGGAGCATGGACCATTGTCTGTCTGGGTGCAGTAGCAAGTGGGTTGGTAGAGAAGAGTAGTGCCTGAGATTCCAGGAGAAGCATTTCAGCTGTATGTCTCCTAATGGCAAAACTGGCATGAAGTTTAAATACCAACATTACTGCTGCAGAGTATTCTAGAGTTAATGTTTTGTTTATGTAGTTTTCCTAGAGTCTTATATTACGACCTTAGCAGAGTCTTCTAAAGTTGTACAAAACAATGTACTAAGCTGATGAGCAGTCTTTTATTGGCACCTTGTTTTTTCTGGTTCAGGATAAAGAAGGTTTGTAGTTAATCTATTACTTTATGATTTGGAGGCAGGGGAATTATTTTGCTGTCTTTAAATTCTTCTTTGGAAGTCTATCCAGCTTCTCTGAACTAGCTTTTATACTTCAGCCAGCCCCTGAGAAAACTTGCACAACTCATTTCACAAATGAGTTGGTATCCAGCTGTTCTGTTTGTCTGGAGGAAAAATTATATTTACATTGTGGTCTCATCAGTGTCAGAGCAGCAAGTGTCTAAAGTTGCTGTGAGGAAAACTGGCTTTTTACTGTATAGTAGGTGAAACATGTTTAAGCCATGGTTTTAATATGCTAGTCCAATGTACTAAAAATGCCCAGTTAGTGCAATAAAACTGTGTCTAGATGGACTGTTTTGTCTCAAGTGTAAACCTTGTGTTTGAAAGTAGTTAGTTGAATGCTTGTTGGAAAAGTTTTTGGGATGAAAAGTTTTACAGAATTTGTCAGGATAGTCATGTCAGTACCTGCTTAAGCCGTTGATTTTTTGAACAGGGCTCTTACCAACATCCAGTTTCTTTGGCCTGACGGGATCTATATCTTCATTCCTCACCTCTAAGGAGAGGCCTATCACTGCTAAAGATGGACCATTCCACATCTGTATTAAAAACAGAAATCCAGCATACAGGACAGTGGTGATGTTTGACAATATGACCCGTGCTGCAAGCTGCAGTCACCCTAGTTTTGGAATGCTGAGTTCTGTCATTCGCACAGGGAAGGTGTTAATGAGACTTCCCTTTGGGATGTACTTCTTTTGACGGGCTTGAGAGTCTTCTAACTGTCATGTTTCCTGTGAGAATGTTATTGATATTTGAAATTATATTAATGAGTAAGACCTCGGTTTAAAAAGCAGTATATATTTTTGCTATTCAATTCAAGTTATTTAAATTGAAGAAAGTAAAGAAGGAACATATAAATGGGAACCTAAATAAAAATATCATATTAAGTTAAACTTTTGATTTGAGAACAAGATTTTTTGAGCTACCTTCAGTTTTTGGGAGAGACCGTAGAAAATGAATGATGGGAAGATACTTGTTTGCAAAATACTTGCTGTTGAAGGAACACATCATGTTGGCATGCGCAGTGACATATGTAGACTCTCTAGATATGTAAGGTTCTCTCAGCACAAATATATTTTTGTTAATTTTAGTCTTATTTAACAGATTGTAACAACACAGTTGTCAAAAGGTGGGAATATTTTCTCCATGCTCTTGATGACACAGTGCTGGCTAGAACTTCCAGATTTTATAATAATTACTTTTGGTATTTTCCTGTGTGTCTCCATAGCACAGTGGTGGATGACTGGTACTTGAAAGCCATTTTCCTACTTGCTTAGCTATCTCCACTGAAGTTTTCTAGATATGGGTTAGAGGAGACATTTTTCTTGCAAGTTGAATGAAGATGAATCATCATGAATTGGATGTGGTGGCATAGTGGGCCATGAGTGTGGCCTGAATATGCAGCTCAGCTGGATTCTCAAATGGTATTTTTCCAAGAGCTCTTTATAGTGAAATAATGGCTTAAACAGTAAGTTTCTGTGGTAACACTATCCTTGTGTAAATTACAGTAATTGTTTTACTATCCAAACCCAGGGTGCATTTTTCAAATATATTGTAGATATCATTTGGCTACTGAGTGAACATATAGCGCCTGTATGCATGCTTTTTTCTGCATTTTCTTGTGATTACATACTTCTGTTGTCTGTTACCCCTTTGTTAGTGGCTTTTGATCATGCTGTCAAATTATTCAGTATTCACAATATAAGAACAAGCAGCTTCTGGTTTGTACTTGTCTATTGAACCTGGTAGTTCTTCTGCCTTTTCTTTTTCCTGGAAAAAGTAGATATCTGTATTTGGTATTGCAATGCTTGTTTTGTCACAGGCCATCATTTAGGCTTATAATAACAGTCATCCAACAACTGCTAAGGGCTTTATGTGAAGTTTGTTGCATTTTTTGTATTGTTTTAGGTTTGCAGACGAATGAAATGCCACCGAAGAATACAGAAGTATGTGAAACTGGACATGTTTAAGGGTAACTCATCTGAGTGGTTTGTCAACCAAAAACCCTCCCAGCAGAAAATCAACCATAGCTAGTAATGAACACAGATTCCTTTCTCTTCACGTCCTGTTGAGATTTCAGCAACCACTATGTCTATTCAGGCCAAAGCAAGGTCAGCTTGTCATCATGACACCGTTGTTTAGCAATCAGGGCTGATCTTTCTGGAGTGGAAATTGCTGAATGACTTGATTACACTCTTTGAAAGATGATCATAGTGTACCAAAAAGGTCTATGACCAGGGAAGAGAATCTCTTGAATGTTTTATGTGAAATGTACCACTGTTCTCAAGTTGACTTGTGTCACCTGAAGCTGAATTCCAACCAAGGCTGTAGTGGGAGGGAAGCATGGATACCTGGGTTAGCCTTTGGCATGTTATGCATTTGTATACTGAGCTTCTCTTAAATGCATTTCTGCAGTAGGACCCTCTGTGTTGTGTAAGCCTTGTTGCTTTATGGAATCAGTTTTCTGGTTTGGTGTCTCACTAGACTGTGTGACTGAGAGCTGTTTCTGTCACCTGTGCTTGAATGGTTGCCTTTGCTTAGCAGGGAACCCTGCTACCCCCACGGCTCACAGGGCCATTAAGGTATACAGGTATTTCTGCATTTTAGACCATCTCAGTACTGAAAAAGTAGTGATGAAAAAGTTACTGCACATGCCCAACAGCTGAAATCTTTAATTTTTGTCAAAGCTAATGAAGGGAGCCTAATACTGGAGTTGAGAGATCCAACATAAGCTTAAATTGCAGAGCTTCACTTGCAGGATTTCTGTCTAGTGTGTATTTGCAGCATTCTTGGCTTTTGTTTTCAGTGATGGACTTTGAGCTGTGGTTCCCCTCCAGTGTAAGGACAAAGTTACCACTTACATAATAATTGCAAAGTATAGTTGAAATTGACCACAGATCTATACCCGAGGCTGTTTACAATCCCCCACCCCAATTATTTAATAAGTGGTTTCTAAAGAAGGACTGTTTATTCACTAGTAATCAATATTTTCATATGGTTCTGGAAGGGCAGTCAGGACAAATGAATTGTGTCTATTAACTTTTCTATTGGTTCATAGGGCTTGCAGTTACTCATCCAGTTACTCATCAGTGCAATTTCTTGTTATAAACATAATGCAATTTCATATCATAAACACTATGTCTAATTGAAAAAGGAGAGAGAAAAAGAGAAATCTCAGAGATTTGGTTATCTTACTAGAAGTGTTTTGTGCTCCAATGAATGTAAAATCAAGATTTAAAAATTTTTGTTAGTGCAGCTCAAAACACAGCTTTGTACGTTTGGTCGTGTAAAAAATATAAATGAGTTAAATATTATCTTCTCTCTGTGTGTTCAGGAAAAACAGCTAATTGAGACAAGACTGCCTTCAGAGCTGTAGCTCTGAAGATACTCTAAGCAAATCCTTGTAAACCGTGTTGGCAGATCTTTCTGCTTTGCTCTGAGATTCAAGAGGTATTGAAGATGATTGCATGGAGATTTATGGCAGAGCTGTGCTTATGGTGTGAATGAGTAGTTGGTGTACAACCATGAGTATGATAGAGACCCGACTCCTGTTTCACTGAGGAGAACAGTTTTTTGTTTGCTCCCTAAAAATCAGGACCTTCATCTCTTCCGGCTTGATATTTCTCAATATATTTTTGTGGCCGTCTAAGAAATCTGTGTACAAAATCTGTGTCTTCCTACAGGTGGCCATGTAGAGTCCCAGTATCTTCTTTGGGAATTGTGCCTGTATATCTATGAGGAGTAGGAGGTGCTGCTGCCAGAAAAATCCAACAAGAGTACATTAAATAAATGGGTAAACCCGGTCTTGTATAGTGCTTCCCAAGATGACAGCTGACATGTTTCCTGTTTAAAAAAGACATGCGGTATTAATTTTTCTTCCCAGCATTGCTTGTTTAGAATTCTTGTGCCACTGTCTCAGGAAAAAAAGACAAAGCTGCAAAGAGAAGTAGGGTTTTTTTCTTAGATGGCGAGCCTTTCCTCAGGTCTGCAATAGACGTGGGAACTCTGAGGCCTGAATGTCAGAGCACTCTCTGATAGCTTAGCTGGATCATGTTAACATGACAAACAATTTGAGAGGGAAGGTGGCTGATCATTGGGGTACAGAGACAATGTTAGCAAAGGTGGGGAGAAATGGCAGCAGTTACTGCCTGCAAGACATCCAAAAGTTACCTATCAATAAGGAAAAGCAAAGAGAGACATGAACTTTGGCTACTGAAATAACATGATCATCAAGGGTTCTGCATCTTACTACCTAAAAGATAGGTCTAGACATCATTAAAGCTACAAGACTGTCCAAAGTTTACAGAAATGAAAACCAGCCCTCATTTTGACCTACTTCATGTAGTTACAAATAGAGATTATGTATTTTTAAATTAGATTATTTCTGTCAAAATTTGCTTGCTGTAGTATGCCAAACAAGGATATAGATATGCAAAACACTTCTAAGAGACAAGGACTAGGAAGATTTAATTGCTGCTCACTCTTTCAAATAGTCCCAAATCCATCTGGTGCAGTCTGCACCTATAGCCTATGGATACATTTATAATAATCTAATAAGCAACTTGTTGGAAAGAACATATTCATGCCTGTCATGAAGAAAAAATAGGTTTGGACTATTAGATATCTGAGACATCTGGAAGGGCCATGAATTTCCTGGTGGAAAACCTTCTCAGTGAAACATCTGGGGCCTATTTCTCTGTCTAAAACCAAATAACCTGAAAACTGTTTGAAGCATGTATTTAAACATAATAACTAGCAGGATGTTTGCTCTACCAGCGAAGAGCAATGAAATGCTTCAGAAAAAAAGGACACAAAAAGCACAACCTGGAATGCCTCTGCTGCAGAAATTAAAGTATCATTTTCAAAATAAAGGAAGAGTAGGAAGGTCTTGCGTGCACAGTGGCTTTTTGCACTGAACTGACACTTAGTGAAAATGTTTTCTGATTTTTTTTGTTTGGGTTTTTTTTGGCTTGTTTTGTTTTGTTTTGCTTTTTTATGGAGCAGAAAACTGTATATTTTTAATTTCTTACTTTGAACCTTCTTTATGCATGATAAAAAGGTTCATTCCTCTCCTGTTTTAGGATGATTGAGTCAGCTGTTCCTTGCCTGGCCAAGCTGAGCAACCGTAGCTGTTGTTTTCTTTTTAATTGGGCTTCACAATGGCTTTTGGATCATCAAAAACTTCCTGCTACTTAGGTTGTCAGCAGTTTTCCAATCTGTGGATCTTTGTTTGTTGGCTTGTGTTTTGTTTGGGTTTTTTTCCTTTGGACCACTGCCAGGATGGGCTTGAATGCTTAAATGTTGCCTCTTGCATTTAATTTATTTTTTGCTCTGGAAGTGAAAGGTCATCCAGAGGCACTTAAGACAGGAGAGGAGTTAGTATCCATGGGCACAGGAATGCCCCTCGGTGCCCAGAGTTTCCATGGCCTTGCACCAACCAACTACAACAGCAAAGCACCTGTGGAGAATTTCAAAACTGTGTCCTCTTTCACGGACTGCCTTTTGAATGCATCCCCAATAGTCAGTCCTTGTTTTGCCCCTTATAAATAGAGAAGGACTAGTGTTTCAGGAGGGGACGGTGTGTGCACTGAAAAAATAATGGGTGAACTGTCTGGGTGGTCGAGTCCAGAGAGTGGTGGTGAATGGAGTTACAAACCAGTAGGCGGCCAGTTGCAAGTGGAGTTCCTTGGGGCTCGTTATTTGGGCCAGTCCTGCTTAATCTCTTTATTGATGATCTGGATGAGTGGTCGAGTATACTCTAAGTAAGTCTGAAGACAGCACCAAGTTGTGCAAGAGTGTTGATCTGCTGGAGGGTAGGAAGGCTCTGTAGAGGGATCTGGACAGTCTGAATTGAGGGGCCAAGGCCAACTGCATGAAGTTCAACAAGGCCAAGTGCTAGGTCCTGCCCCTGAGTCACAACAACCCCAGACAGCTCTACAGGCTGGGGACAGAGTGGCTGGAAAACTATTCAGTGGAAAAGGACCTGTGGGTGCTGGTTGACAGCAGCTGAACATGAGCCAGTGTGTGTGCCCAGGTGGCCAAGAATGCCAATGGCACCTGGCTTCTATCAGGAGTAGTGTGGCCAGGGCACTGATTGTCTTCCTGTACTTGGCTCTGGTGAAGCCACACCTTGAGTTATGTGTTCAGTTCTGGGCCCCTTACTGCAAGAAAGTCATTGAGGTGCTGGCGTGTGTCCAGAGAAGGGCAACAGAGCTGGGAAGGGTCTGGAGCACAAGTCTTAAAATGAGCAGCGGAGAGAGCTGGGATTGTTTAGTCTGGAGAAAAGGAGGCTCAGGGGAGACCTTGTCACTCTCTACAACTGCCTGAAAGGAGGCTGTAGTGTGAGGTAGGAATCAGTCTCTTCTCCCGGGTAACAGGACAAGAGGAAATGGCCACGAGTTGCATCAGGGAGGTTTAGATTGGATATTAGGAAAAATTTCTTTATGGAAAGGGTGGTCAGGTACTGGAACAGGCTGCCAAGGGAAATGGTAGAGTCACAATTCCTGGAGGTATTTAAAAGATGTGTAAATGTGGCACTTGGGGACATAGTTTAGGGCTTCACTTGGCAGTGCTACAGTTAATGGTTAGCCTTGATTATCTTAAAGGTCTTTTCCAACCTAAATGATTTTATGATTCTATGAAAGCCAAACAAAAGTATTGGGCCTTCTTGCTTGTTGAAAGAACCAGTTTCTTATTTCACTTAGAAGTTCTTGGAGAAGATGACATCATCCCTGCAGAGCTGATAAAGTTACACCGGTGTATACATTGTGAGTGTAGAATGGCACCAAAGGCTTTGATGCTTTGCAAACTGCAGTTGTTTATTTAAATTTTTTTAGTTATAGAGGGGTTATGCCTCTGTCCTTTTGCTGTGTAGTCTAAGAGGGTGGCTTAACCAAGCCACTCTACTCTTCCCACTGTAAAAATTGCTTTCAAATTAACTGGCGAACAAAAGCACCATGAATAAAACAGAGCTTTGTGCTTCATATTTCAGTGTTTTTGATTGTAGCTAGCTCCCACTAGAGACTGTGAGCTATGTGAGACATTTGCCTGTAGTGAATGAAACTGGAAGGATGAATAACAACAGCTCCAAGGTAAGGCTCTGTTACTGTGGTATAATAGCGGTTAAGCTCACACTGAAAATAAATTAGTTCTTGTTGTAATTCATAGTAAAATCGATTCTAAAGAGAGAGACTAATGGCTGGGGTTTTTTTCCTTGAATGTGTTGTTTATTTGTTTTTGTGTTTTATGGCTGTGCTACTGGATTTTTTTTTAGTCAGTGAAGAGTATGGTAACTATAGAGGGAATATATAAAGTGAGAGACAGGTATGTCTTCATACTAGTTGCTCAAAGTGAATGCTGTTTTTATCAGAGGGCGGAGTTTTCCATTTTACTTGAGCCAGATACTTTGTAATGAGGTTAAAGGGGCTTTATGGAAGGGAAACCTATTTTATTCATCATTACTAGTTAGCATGATGCTTTTTTTAATGCAGGGTAGTATATAATTAATTCTTGTGTCAGAAGAAAGCATATACTTTTGTTTTCAGACTTTTGAGTCTCAAAACAAGTACCAAAAGGCCATGTTTGGAAAGACGGGATGAGCTTGTGATGAATGCCTTGATCTAAGGCTTCGGAGAACATTTGCTCTTTCTGAATGTGCCAGAAGCTTGCTGTGTGACTGTGGGTTAACCACCTTAGGGTTGCCTCTGCTGTGGGAAGTGTGATTCTTCCCACTGTTTTAAATTTGCTCCTAGCTTTGTTCCAAACTTCACGTATTGGGCATGTTTCTCCATGTGAAAACATTAAAACTCTTTTCAACTTTTAGTATTAAAGGTGTCTACATGCAGCCGTGTTCCCTTCATAAACCACATCCACATTCTCATTTAACTCAAAACCATAAATCAGTGTAATCAGTGTGCTTACTGAGGATTTTTTTTTTATTTCTCCCTTTATTTTTCTTTTCTTTTTTTTGAGAGAAGTTCTGCATCACAAAGTTGGGAAGTCCCTAGTTTTGTAAGGTGCAAGTATGGTGTTCCTGCATCTTCCGGGAAATATTAAACCAGATAATCCATACAGCCTCAAGGCATATTCTGTACATAATAGGGTATTCCAAATTACTTTGTTACAGGCAGCTGCTAGGAGCATCTGAACTCATCCACCTGGGTATGAAGGCCTATCTGTGGTACAAAATGTTATGTTAATTAATTTGGAAATGGAGAGCTGTGCATAGTCTAGGCCAGCTTGTACAAGCACACCCCTCAGGACCAGATCTGCACAATAGGCCTGGCCTTCTCTAAAATAATTTTGACATCTTAATCTTCAAAATAGCATATTGCCCTTCCTCGCTAATTCTCAGCTATCTAAAGGAAAGTTCTTCCATGATACATGGGTTTGGTGGCAAGTCTGCATCAGGCGCTTCCAAACAGCCGGTCCTGGGTTGTTTTGACAGCTTGATGCCCAGTTGCATTGCAAGGAAACCCAACCATTTGTTGTGAGGTAGATTGTCACAATTATATATGTTACAAGTTGTGGCTGGAGTACACACATGAGACTGCTCTGAAGCTGACGAGCTCCAGCTTGGCTGATGATGACATGTAGTTACTTAAAGATACCATGTGCATTTGTAGGTCTGTAGGTGTCTGTGACCATTTCCAGTATCTTTTTTGCAGGCAAATCCTTCTAATCAATTAGATAGACTTTTGTAAGTCTGGTCAAGTACTGCAGAAAGCCATGTGCAGTCTTAGTGGGTTTGACCCATTTTGCCTACCAGAACTGCTCTTTATGCTTTATTTTGGTCACTCAGATTTGGTTTTTTTTTTTAAGTGTTGGCAGCAAGCATTGAAAACAAGGGCCCCAAGTGGGTTGGTTTATAGGAACTTTTATGCTTATAGAAAAGTACAGGTACTTGGTATTTCTTTTGTGCATAGAAGAAAGTGATAACTAATGTCATTGATCTACAGTAGCTAATGCCAGGTGGTTTAGAGAGATTACTGAAGTGATGCAGGCACGTTCCACAGTAGAGTGGAGGTTCACAGCATACGGAGGTGGTTTCCTGAGATGGGGAAATCCCAGGGAAGTGCCAAGACCTGCCAGGAGCTGGCCACTTGCACAAGACATGCTGGGATGGATCCTCTGACTAGAATGGATGGATACAGGCTCCTTATGAAGGATGGGCAGGGGGCAGAAGGAGCAGGGTGTTGCACTCCACTCAGTGACCAGCTGGAGTGCATGGAGCTCTTGCTAGGGGTGAGTGAGGACACAACGCAGAGTTTGTGGGTCAGGATTATAGGGAGGACGTTGTAGTGGGGGTCTGCCACAGGCTGCCTAAGCAGGGAGAGCAACTAGGTGAGGCCCTCTATAGACAGGCAGAAGAAGCCTCATGTTCACAATCCCTGGTCCTCGAGGGAGAAATCAACCATCCCATTATCTGTTGGAGGGACAACACAGTGGGGCAGAATCCAGGAGATTCCTGGAATGTGTTGATGATAACTTCTTTCTCCTAGTGGTAGTGGAGCCATTGAGGAGAAGTGCTATGATGAATTTTGTTCTCACCAGCAAGAAGGGGCTGGTGGGGAATGTGAAGCTCAAGGGCAGCGTTGGCTGCAGTGGCCAGGAATTGGTGAAGTTCAAGGTCCTTGAGGTAGCCAGGGGGATGCACAGCAAGCTTTCTGCCCTAGACTTCAGGAGAGCAGACTTTGGCCTCTTCAAAGACCTGCTTAGTAGACTGCCATGGAATGAAGCCTTGGAGGAAAGAGAGGCCCAGAAAAGGTGGTTAATGTTCAAGGTTCACCTTCTTCAAGCTCAGGAGCGATGCATCCCCAAAAAAAGGACGTTAGGCAAAAACACCAGGAGGTCTTCATGGATGAACAAGGAGCACCTGAACAAATTCAAACTCAAAAAAAGCATACAGAAGGTGGAAGCAAGGATGGGTAGCCTGGGAGGAATACAAGGAAATTGTCCAAGCAGCCAGGAATTGGGTTAGGAAAGCTAGAGCCCTGACAGAATTAAATCTGGCTGGGAATGTCAAGGACATTCAGGAGATACATAGTGATGAAAGGAAGATTAGGGAAAATGTTGGCCTTCTACAGAAGGAAACAGGAGACTTGGAGACCCAAGATACGGAAAAGACTGAGGTACTCAATGACTTTTTTACCTTGGTCTTAAATGGCAGGTGCTCCAGCAATACCACCCAAGGTGCAGAAGGCAAAGGCAGGTACAGAGAGAATAAAGAACTGCCTATTATAGGAGATCAGGTTTGAGACCATCTAAAGAACCAGCAGGTGCACAATTCCGTGGGACCTGATGAGATACATCCATGAGTCCTGATGGAACTGGCAATGAAGTTGGTAAATCACTATCCATTGTATCTGAGAAGCTGTGGCATTCTGGTGAAGTTTTCACTGTTTGAAAAAGGGAAACAACCCAGGGAGCTACATACCAGTCAGTCTTACCTTGGTGCCCAGCAAGATCATGGAGCAGATCCTCCTGGCAATTATGTGGAGGCGCATGGAAAATCAGGAGGGCATTGATGACAGCTGATGTGGCTTCACTAGGGGCAAATGGTGCCTGACAAATTTGGTAGCCTTCTGGGATGGGGTTCCAGTGTTGGTGGGTGAGGGAAGAGCAGCTGGCATCGTCTACCTATACTTGTGCCAAGCATTCAGCAAAGTCACATACAACATCCTGTTCTCTAAACTGGAGAGACATGGATTTGATGGACAGGCTACTTAGTGGATAAGGAATTGGCTGGGTGGTCTTGCTCAAAGAGCTGCAGTTAATGGTTCAGTGCCCAAATTGAGATCAGTGATGAGTGATGTTCCTCAGATATCAGTAATGGGACCAGCACTGTTCAACATCTTTGTCAGTGGCATGGACATTGGGATCGAGTGCACCCTGATCAAGTTCACTGATGACACCCAGCTGTGTCATGTGGAGGGAAGGAATGCCATCCAGAGGGACCCTGACAGGCTCTGCTCCTGTGAGACCCCACTTGGAATACTGTGTCCAGCTCTGGGCCCCCCAGCATAAGAAGGACATGGATGTGTTGGAGATCCGAGTCCAAAGGAGGGCCACAAAGATGCTCAGAGGGCTGGAGCACCTCTCTGTAGACAGGCTACAAAGTGGGGTTGTTCAGCCTGGGGAAGAGAGGCCTGCAGGGAGACCTTATAGCACTTTCCAGTATCTAAACGGGGTGTAAGAGACCTGGAGTGGGACTTTCTACAAGGTCCTGTAGTGATAGGAGAAGGGAGAATGCCTTTAAACTGAAAGAGGGTAAGTTTAGATTGGATATTAGGAAGGAATTCTTTACCGTAAAGGTGGTGAAGCAGTGGGACAGGTTGCTGAGAGAACTTCTGGATATGTTATCCCTGGAACTGTTCGAGGCCAGGTTGGATGGGGCTTTGGGCAGCCTCGTGCAGTGGAAGGTGTCCCTGCCCATGGCAGGGGGGTGGAACTAGATGATGTTTAAGGTCCTTTTCAATGCAAACCATCCTATGATTTTATAACCTATACTGAGTACCTACTGAGACCATAATGAACCTATTTATAGAACAGATATTGGATGGCTGATGTCTTGATGTTTTATTTGTTCTTAAGTACAAAACCTTAGCCTTCCTATTCCTAGAAATATTTAACTGCATTTGATCTCTAAGCTTTGAACTCTAATTATGAGCTTTATTGGCCCATTATGTACTGTTTTGAATACTCACTTTTAAACAGTTTTGCATTTCTTTCAGGCTAAAAGCATAATTAGCTTGCTTTGTGTTGGTGTTCTTGAGTACCATGATCCTCTCTTGCTATTTCCCCAAACTATTCCAGTCTTTTTTTTTCCTCTTAGGCCATCAGCTATTCCTCTGTGGTACCATTTAGAGTCTGTCCATTATAAAGGAAAACAGATCAGGAGTTTATTATTAAAGCCATTTGTTTCTACTTATTTTCTTGATGAACTTTGAAACGGGGTGATAAGAGTGTAAGCAAGGAGTGAGTATGGTTGAGATATGGCTGGTAGTGTTGCATTCATTCTTTCCCCCAAAACTTATTATTTTACTTGTAACTGCATTGAAGAGTGTGGGGTTTTTTTGTTTGGGTTTTTTTTGGTTGTGGGTTTTTTTTGTTTTTTTTTTTAGTGTTATTCAGATGTTATCCTAATGAATTCAGAGGGGTTTTTTTGTTTGCCTGTTCTAGTCCAGACAACTGTTTTAAAGCTGAAGGTTGAAACTTCTTGGCAGGTAATCAAACAAGGAAGAAATGACTGATTAAAAAAAAAAAAGAAGCACAAGTGCCAAATAAATTCTGCTTAAGGGTAGAAAATGTGACTTGAGATCCTTTGTGCTTTTATAAAATCTTGAAGTTAAGAAGAGAGTCTGCAGGGTACATGTATTTTCACCATTTTTTCAGTGTTCTTATATTGAGTTTCATTCTCATAAACTTTAATCTTGCTCTTTTAATGACATCCCAATTGATGTTTGGTTTAGAAACCACAAAGCCTTTAAGAGGCAGTCTAAGTATTAGGAAGAGTTGATGACTGTACTCATTATAATATTGTTAGTAGAGCAGATCTTTCATTTAAACCTCCAAGGTTCAGGCTATGTCTGAAAAATGATTCTGTTGACAAATGTATGATCTTCTCATTGATAGTGCTGCCATACTTTATTTTCTTTTGTATTTCATGCAAACCCTTTGTATGAATATGTTTAATGTATTTTCTTCTATCCAAACCTATGGGTTTGTGCTCGTGTTTTAGGTTTTGTTGTTACTGTTGTTGGGTTTTTTAGCTTTCAGACAGCTGATCAGAAGCCTCTTAGTCAAAGTTTGATTATAACAAGGCACTTCGTCCTGGGCTTCTTGAATCTTTTACTGGCTCAGTCTTTGACTCTCATTAACTGCCCATCTCTTCTGGCCCTCAAAGGTTTGTGAATTTTACTAGAACTGCTGGTGTTTCAGAACTGTTGCCTACTCCTCTTTCTCTGAAGCTGTCTTTTCCCCAGGACCTTCCTGCTCTAGGTTTTGGAATGGCCTGGTATCTTGTCCTTACTCTCTCATTTTTCCTTAGTTTTGATTTTTTATAGAGAAGTGCTCATGGATGCAAATAACCTCTTCTATCAAATACTGATTTTAAGTACATCTTACCACAGGACTGACATTTCAGCTGTACTGTTTTTAAAAGAGTGCTGATGTGGATCATATAGATGGAAATGCCATCTGCACACTATGTTATTGCTTGGTATCTTTCTTTTTGTGGTATATTGTCTAGTAGGTGTTCAGCCACTTACAGCAATGAAACCACCACAGCCAAAGATGGATAATTGCTTACTGTGTGCTTTCTTGCATGTCTGTAAATTGTGTGGGTGGTTCTGAAGTAGTCCAGTATTTTGGTTTTGTGATAGTGAGCAACCTGTGGTGTCCCAAATGCAATTAGAATAGCAGTGGTGCAATGCTTGGAACAACCTGTGCGTTTAACTGCTCAGACAAGGTGGAGGATACCAATAGAAAGCTTTTTCTCGGGGTTATGTGTTAAGAAAAAAAGGCTTCAAGTTATATGTTCATTCTGCTACATGACTTCAAAAATCCTTTTTCAAATATGAAATACTTCAGTTTTCAGTTTAATAAGAGATGCACAAAAGACAGATGGAATTGTCATGAAGTAGTTATCCTTTTTACCTTCCTGGACTACTGCTTACCTTTAAAAGAATGACTTCTGAGATTTTAACTCAGTGCTTCTCCTACACACAGATACACACACTCTGAACAAAAGATTCCTCCGATGATAAACTCCATTGAAGCTAATCCTTTCTCTCCTCCTCCTCTCACTTTTCTTGACCTATCTCCTTCTTTGAGATTATTTCCATTTCCTTGGATACCTTCACAGTAATTCCAGCCAAATGTTAATGAGAGCTTGTCAGCTGTAGGCATCCCCTGTGTATCAGCCAAAAAGCTGTATATACTTTCAAATAAAGAATCCTGTTTTTATGGCCTCTCTACTTTCTGTTCAGCTGAAGATATTCTTAACCGTGAAGGTGAGGAGAGCTGGCTCTTTGTCTTCTTAGTTAGGAAAAGCTGAACACAGATGGGGAAAGAGATTTGAAAAATCTAGATGCCAGAAAGTTTGAATGGATGCAGAGGTTAGGTTATTCTCATGCTATAGGTTTGTTACGTTTACTGTGAGAAAAATGGTTTTTTTGAGTTAAAGAGATGAAGCTTTTTTTGGTCTAAATTTGACTTTGCTGAATTCTGTTGCCTGAATTTGGTTTATGTGTCATCTCAAATTTAAATAACCTAAAATGATTGGATTAGGTGTGTTAGTTCCCCATCCCACATGCTATTTTCGGTATTTTTATGCAGAAGTGCAATTATTTTTTTTTTCATTAGCTTTTTTTTTAGTTAATATTAAACATTGCAGTAATGCTAAATGAATTTGGATTTCCTGTTTCATGGCTACTGACATTTTGAGCAATCATACGCTTTCTAACAATGGCTGTGTGGCTGCTGTTGGAAGCCACGATGTCACAGTTGGACACAGATACTGTAATAAATTCTAAATTGCTCCCTGGGGAGCACTGTGTTTTGCAAAAGCAAAAGGTCTGAGAGTCCGTGACAAAGCTGCCTGAGATTAGCAACAGGTAGGCATCCACTCATTATGTGTTTGCTGTGTTGTGTTGTCCGTATTTGAGACCCCTGAAATAGCAGTTTCAGAATTTTGAACTCTGAACTTCCTTTTGTTATTCTTAAGTCAAACCCATAATATTAATATAACAGCTTTCTGTGTTTGTTTTCAATGTCTTTGTTATTTCAGCAGAATATTTTTATTGGCAGTGTATTTTTCCAGTGGCTCTTGAGGATCTAATGTGGCATTTATGTTTCACTTCACGCACTGTATTACCTGACCCCAGGAGTATTTTGTGGCGTCTACCAGACCAGAGATAAAAGCTGCTGTTTCAGACTAGGAGTGCAGGCTATGTTCAAAATACCACCATTTCCATATCAGAGTAACAGTTCTTTTAAAGTGATTGTTCTCCTACGTCCCTACGCCCAGTTGTGCAAACCTTTGGATTATCCTTTGTGTGGAGGCATGGTCAATGTGACTACACATAAGCTCTGCAAAGCGAACATAGTTCATTAAATAGTTTGACAATGGCAATTACTGTGCTAAAAATAAATCACATGTGCATTAGCGTTGATAACTACTCCTACAAGATATGCTAATCACTCCCAAAGGGCTGAAAAATTCGGGAATACTTTTGTACATGCTGGATTACTTCTTATAATGTAAAGTTTAAGGTCTAGGAAGTTATTAGAGGTCTTTCCACCAACCTCTAAATGAGTATGGAAGAGCAAGTTTGCTAGAGTTTGGAAACCTACTGATTTGTGAGCACGGATGACTGATGGTGGCACAGTTGCCATCACCAAAAATGACCTTCTGTATAGCCCCGGTGCCTGACCTTACTTTTAAAACTCTGACCTCACAGAAATATTGGTTTGATTGCAATTTTAAAGGATAGGTTTTTGGGTTTTTTTGAAGAGGATACTTTGAGTTACAAAATTAGCTTTATAAAGGAGAAGGGTGTGGGGGAAAGAGTATAGCTCCATTTCAAATAGTTGCAGTGGAGCTACTTAGCACGCAGGGCTTTTAGATCAAGATGTGATGGTGTGGGGGGTTGCTGTCATACTTGAAAATGAGAGTACTTTTTGGTGTACACTGTTAATTTTGGGCACTAACATGTGGCTTACATACAGATTATTTGCTTTCATTTTATCTCATTAATGTCAAGCTTTTCACCCAAGATGGGTTGTGTGGCATCAGTCCTGGCCTAGATGCTTTGTTCTTTCTCCATCATATTGCCCAAAATGATGATGACATGACACAGACCAGGTAGCACCTACTCACATGAGAAGGGAGAGACTGAGGCCCTTATCAAGAAAGCAGTTGGTTGTAACTCTAAAGCCAGATAAATATGCTGGGTTTGCGGTGATCTGTGAGATGCAACTAGACCCTTCGTATTTTTCATTAGTCCATGACAGCTAACAGTGACAGCAACCCTGTTACATTTTAAAGGGCCACCAAAGGGCCACTGGCCATGTGCACAGAACCTGAATCTGCTGATCTGCAATAAAATTTGAAAAGTGTTAAAATATGGCGCATTTTGAAAATAGTGTGATCATTCTCAGTGTGAAGCTTGGCCTTGGATGAAACAATATTAAGTATTCATTTCCACCAATCAGTTTGTACTACTTTGCTTAGAAATATGGAATACTTTTTGGTTGGTGAGTAGGAAGAGCTGCTTTTTCTGCCTTTTCCTGAGGAGTAATTGGTTTTATTAAAGAAGGGAGGATATGACAATGCAAAGGGAAAACTGAGACTTGTTGACCCTGGTAACAGGATTCCCATTGTGTTGGAAACAGCTGAACCAGAAGGGAGAGTGTTTAAGAACTGCATAACTTAAGTGTGTGAATGTGTCAGACTTGTGATGTGTAAAGCCAAACAAGGCTTTGGATTTAGAAAGGGAAAACTGAGCATAAAGAAACTTTGCTGTTCATCAACCGTACTCTGCAGAGCATGCTATAGGTGAATAAGGAGCGTACCACCACTAATAAGAACAATTGTAACCCAGTAATGTTTAAATGAAAGATGAGCCAAGACATTTGAGTAAGATAAGGATTTTCAGAGGCTGTGCCAAAAGCTGGAATTGAAGAGGGATTTTTATTTCTGCATCTTGATACTGGATAACTCTAATCTCTCCCTCTCTCATTCCCTTTCTCTTCAATTTTGGAAACAACTAAATGAACAAAATAATCTGTCCAGTGGGTCTAGCTCAAATTACTGGAAATCTGGTGAGAGCTGGCTGTGGTTCCAGCTAGAGACTGCAAAGTTGAGTGGTTTTGGTGATTTGTACTACCACCGGTAAACAAGAGTATCCTCTCATCTCATACTGTAGGGCCCTTTGTCCTGTGAATGTAATCCTTGATCACTGTCTGAAGTGCAATTTTGAAGAGTGCCTACTTTTATTTAAATAGAAGGTAATATAAAGAGGATACTTGGCTATATTTTGGCACATGCTGGCTGCCGACTTGGTAACACTTTCTTCGCATTTATCATAGATTAGTTTGGGTTAGAAGAGATCTTAAAGATCATCTAGTTCCAACCCCTTGCCATAGGCAGCAATGCCACCCACTAGATTAGGTTGCTTGAGGCTGTCCAACTTGGCCTTGTACATTTTGATGGATGGCACATCTCCAGCTTCTCTGGGAAACCTGTTAAGAGTGCCTCACTACTCTGAGTAAAGAATTTCTTCCTAATATCTAATTTAAATCTGTCCTTATTTAGTTTAAAACTGTTCCCCCTTGTCTTTTCACTATCTACTCATAAAAAAAGCTGCTCTCCCTTTTATGTACAAGTACTCTTTAATACTGGGAGGCCTCAGTGTGGTCTCCCTGAATCCTTCTCTTCTCCAAGCTGAACAATTCCAGCTCTCTCAGCCTGTCTTCATAGAAGTGCTCCAACCCTCTGACCATCTTCATAGCCTTCCTCTGGGACCCTCTGATAGGTCCACATCTTTCTTAGGCTGAGTACCCCAGAACTAGATGCAGTACTCCAGCTGGGGTCTGAGATAGGCACAGGTAGAGAATCACCTCGCTCGACCTGCTGGTCACACCATTTAGAGAGATTTGTTCAAAATACATTCTTCTGCATGGATTCTCAGGGCAGGGAATTGGAGGTGAGAAAAGAGCATTTCTCATGATTGTGTGAAAAAATACAACTCTGTGGTCTTTGAATAAACAGGGAAGAGGAGAATGGCTTGTGGGTCTGCTGTGCCTTTTTGAAAAGACAGGAGGGTGCATCGGCCATTTCCCCCCACTTAACCTCTGCCAACCTATTGCTGCCCTGGGACAGAGACATTAAACCCAAGGAAAGTCCACTTTGGATGTATACTGATCTATCAAAGCCTTCTGGAGGAAGAAAAAACAGATCTGTGGTAGTTTCTTTTGGCACAGTAAAATATGTGTTGCCTTTGCATTGAATTATGTACCCAGTGGGCTTCTTGAGTGAGGAGACTGGTGTGTGCATGGAGCCTCGCAAGGGTGCGTGAAGAGGAGCACGTGGCAGTCCTTAGTCTGTGCGTGGACATGGAAGTTGCTCTATTCTTCTCTCCTCACACCCCTCACCCTTGGTTTCTTGGTATTTCTCTTGGAATGTAAGAAGCTAAAGGCAGTAAATGAAAACAATGATTGAATGCACATTTCTTTTTTTTTTTTTAGTGTTATTTCTGTTACTTCAATTAGTTTCTGAAAGTGGCAGCAGTCATTTATTGGTATCAGCTAACTGGCTGATCATCACCTTTTCTTGCTGCTCTTTTTTCCCCTGCTGTTCTTTGCTTCTTTTGGTGATGTACTTCAACTGTGAAATTCACAGAAAAGATGAGCTTTCCTGTTGCATGGCAACAAGGACTTCTTTATGAAGAAAAATGGGTGTTATCTCTTGCTGTTGGTTAGTGCTTGAGAAGAAAAATTATCACTGGTGTACTACTATCGATCTATTTTGAGTCTTCTTAAACTTGATAGTCTTGTAGTATGAATTATTTTGGCCCCACAGGTCGAGGGACTAGCCACTACTAGCCAGATTTGGTTACCTGAGACAGAAGATGACAAACTGAGCTTCTGCCCTATGTTCGTGATTTACTGGTGGCCTATAAGGAACACTTGCATGAGTGGGTTGCTTAGCTTTCTTCAACCTGTATGTGTTCACTTTGCAGATGGGTGTGTTGCTACTGAGGGCTCTCCATGTGCTGGTGAGGTGGGAGTGACCCTTGAGCCAGGGCCAGGATCAAGCTCTGCAGCTCTGACCTTGTTATGCTCGTTCCTGGTTATAATTGAAGCCAGGACACCCCTATCCTTTTGTGTGGTAGAGTTTCCCTCTGTAATGGGGGAAATGGCAAAAGGTGAAGGAGTAGAAAGCTCTGCTTTTAATTATTCTCATATTTAAACTTTTTAATCAAATGTTTGTTGGCTTTTGCATAATGAATTGTGCTCAACTTCTCTAAGTGAAACTTTAACCAGTGTAGGTATAAATCTATAACAGTCTAAATATTGTTTCTAACCTTATGATCTTTTAATATACTTTCTCTTCAGCTGTTTTGGATGTGTCTGAATGCATCTGTCATATTCAGGCAATTGTTACTTTTTTTTAAAAACTGCAGAGAAAAATATCTAAAATGCATGCATAATATATATCCATATATATATGGAACTGTTGGGATGGTGGCGTTTAGGTTTGTGTGCATGGTGCTTTCATGGTTTTCCCTTTGTGCCAGTTTTGATTGCAGCATAGGTACTGTAGTGTATGAACGGTGTGGATCAGTTACCACTGTGTGGATACCAGCTACAATCTGAAAAAGTTCAAACATCTCTCTGTTGGTTTTTAATAAGGATTATTACAGGAGGAGTGTTTTAATTTAGTTGCTCTATTTGCATTTCAGGCTGTTGTACACAAGCATCTGGTTGTCTCACTGTTTCTGGTCAGTTATGGAAAATCAGTGAGCAGCTAGTGAGGTCAGTGCTGCTCAAGAAGCTTTTTCCAGGTTCTCATCTTGTCCAAACAGACAGCTATAAATCAGTGAATCAGCACCTAAGCAACTACTACTTCTTGATACTGATCTTGTCATGGCAGAGTACAGATATTAACATTTCAGTATGAAACTGAAGATAATAAGTAGCACATCAGTTACATTTTTAATGAGGAAGACCTGCATAAAGACAGTCTTACTCTCCTTGCTTCCTTCATGTAAACCCAGTGGATAGGTCTGACTATCCACAGCTGGTGATTCTGACTAAAGCACTTGTTTTGTTGACTGTTACGTATATTTTTGTTTCTTCACTTTTGTGAATGAGACTACTCCCTAGGTAGTCCCACTCTTTGTAGAGACAAGAGATTTCAAAAATTTCCATAGACATTCAAAAATATACCATGGATGTTTTCCAAAGAAACTGTTCATTTGAGAAGATGAGAATGTAATTGAAATGAAGACGTAGGGTTTTTTATAGCTTTATGATATCGTTTAATGCTTATACTAAAATGAAAAGCCTTGAAATCTTCCAGAAGACTGATGATGGAGTAACCCTGTGTTTGACTTGGAGAAGTAACATTATTTTTGTCTCATTTGATGGTGCGTGTTTCTGTTTATGGTTCCATGATACCTGTAGTATTCTTTTAATGTGACTGTAGGAAAGTATGGAAAATTGCTTTAAAGCCTACAGGACGTGTTCCATTTAAATGACTTGTATCAACCTTTTGGCTCTTCTTGGCAATACAGTAAAGTGTCATGCAAAAAATGATAAACAATTTGAAGGGATGGGTTAGAGATTTTTAGAACAAACAGTTTTGTAAGATTTTGAAAAGGTATTGAAGAATCTCACCTTTTGGCAGTAGTATAAATGAATTATGCAATTTAATAACAACCAAATGCAGATCAGAATTTTGGGACTAGTAAGGAATGCTGAACGGTTAAAGAAAATAATGAAGAAAAAGGTTAAATAAATAAAATAATTTCTAAAAAGCTGAATAGCAGTCTCATTCATGATGATGTAAAACAGCTTAGATAAATGTTCTTTGAAAGATTGTTTGTATGAATTCTGCCTTTTGATTTTCCTAAGAGATGGTTTTTAATAAGGATTTCAATATGAATTATGATCAGTGGGAGAAGCATGGAATGAATCAACTAGATGGGGCTATTTGTGACAGTCTCCAGAGACAGGAGAAGTGATGTGTAGCAAATAAACATGGGATTAACATTGAGCAGAGAGGAGGACCAACATCCTGAATTGTTACTAATAAGCACTAATGAGAGAACATCAGCCGTCCTTTGTGTTGAAAAATGCAGGCAATTTACTAATTAAAAATAATTCATGAAGTGGCTTCTCTTTTTGTATTCTGCCTGTAAAATATGTGCACAAGTGAAGCTTGGAGGCAGAGTAGCAAAGTGATCCTATATAAGGAACATTTTAAGAGTTCATTGCCTTAATACTTACCTTATCTTTAAAAGTATTGTTTTGCTGGCTTCCATCTTTGTGTGTACACATGAAAGGGAAGAAAACAACACCAACTTTTTGGTAAGACTCAGCATTAAGTAATAGAAATAAAAGATATTACCATTTCTCTCATTACCGTAACTCCTATTAACAAATACAGCATGCAGTGTACAGTGCCTTAAAGCCCAAATGAATGTTCAGCTGAAACTATGAAAATGAGATGAACATAGGTACAATGTACTGTTCTTATTTATTTTGTCCATGAAGGACTTCCTGTTCCCATAGTGCTTTTTGTACACTAAAGTCACGAGATATTAGTAGAGCACAACTTCTTTTCCCTAATTATGCAGTATAAATGGAAGTTGTGGGCAAATCTCCTAATCTCCATAGAGACAGCACAACATTTATCTAATTAGTAGTTTGCCTTTTGGCATTACTTTGAATAAATTAGCATTTCATTACATTCCCTGAACTACTTGGAAAAAGTTTCCCAGAGTAGTGTTTAGTCTTTCTTCGCTAAAGAGTGTATTTTGAATTAGTATAGGTTAATAATATTCTTTATAACTGGAAAGAGACAGAGTAGCAATACTGTTGTATTTTTAATATCAGAGGGTTGCGCATTCAGGTTCTTTGCGTTCTTTAATCCCCAGGAATCAGGGGAAAATCTTATGTCACCTTATTTAATGGCTTACTCCTTCACCAGGGAAAAATCCAGAAAAGAAAAGCAAAAAAAATTGAACAAGTTTGAAATACAGCTTGACCTCCTCTCTCTACCCTTTCTCCAGAGGTTGAACTTTTCTTTCAAACTGCAAACAGTGCAAAGCATAGTGATGTGGACTAATCCAAAAGTTGCACTCTAGTTATAAATGAGCTTTTCTACATTATTTCCAATGCAGCTAATCCAAAATACACTATTTGTTTTCTTTTCTTGTATCAATGGCAGGAAACTGGGTGACTAAGTTTAGGTATTGACTGCCAGATAAGATGAGTGGCTGCTTATTAGGCTTTTCCTGAACAGGTACTGGGAATCAAAACTTTGATGGGAAATTAAAGGAAGTAATTCATCAAGGATAGATTTTAATTGATTTTCTTTCTAAGTGTTAAAAAGGGCAGAAAGAAAAATCCATGGAAGTGATAAAGGGTGGTAATTTCCTTTCCTTGAGTCACTGGCTGTTTCAGACCCCTGCTTACCCCTCAGAGAGTCATTGGCTGCTGCCTGTGGCAGAAGATTGGCGTGAAGTCTGGTGTTAAATATTCGACTCTTCTCAAAGTGTCGTTGCAGCAGGGATGTATGGTTACACCACCATTGCCATGGTTGCTTTTTGGTAGATGGAGGCATGCAGTGAACCTGTCTGTTTTTGCGAAATCCAGAGAAATGAAACATCTTCATTTTGGGTTCTTTGATCATGACACTGGGCCTGCTGTCAGGAGACAGGGTACATGTGTCTCAAAGGGGGAAAGGGTCTTTGCACAGGAGTTAGCAGGTCTCACTCACTGAGAAAGCTTTAAACAAGATTTGAAGGGGTGAGGGGATAAAATCACGATCACTGAAGACAGACCTGGAGGCATAATGCCACTGTTTGAGAGACAGTGTGTTAGTGAGGTCCTTTGGTCTGCTGTCTTGTTAGTGATAGGGGGTGGAGATCCATGCAGCAACAAGGGTTATTGATGTGGTAGAAACTTCAGAAGCACCTGTGAATGCTCATGCAGGAATTGAAGCTTCTTTCCCTGAAAAGGCAGCAGGATTGATCACCCAAATGAAGTGCATCTATGCATACGCATGCAGCATGGTCAGCAAACAGGAGGAACTGGAACCCATTGTTCAGCAGGAGAACAATGACCTAGGGGGCTGGAAGTAGGTGATATTTAAGGCCCCTTCCAACCCAAACCATTCTATGATTCTGTGACAAGAGGAAATGGCCTCAAGTTGCACCTGCAGAGCTTTAGATTGGATATTAGGAAAAATTTCTTCACTGAAAAGGTGTTCAGGTGTTGGAACTGGTTCTCCAGGGAAGTGGTGGAATCACCATTCCTGCAGCGTTCAAAAGACGTGTGGATGTGGCATGGAGGAACATGCTTTAGTGGTTAAAGTGGTGGCGCTGGGTTAACAGTGAGACTCAATGATCACAGAGGTCTTTTCCAGCCTTAATGATTCTGTGTTCTGTGTGGCTGTCAGACTGGATTTTGTATGTAGTAGCACAACACGTCTGAAGGTTACAATATTTGTGAACTTGGAACCAGTTACAAAAGGGCCCCCAGTGCAGTGCTGCACATGAAGGTCCCAGCAGTGTGTTCAACTGGACTCACTGACGTGCATTTTTATGCTTCTGGGCTGGATTCTCTGAGCAGATGGTCACTTACCTCCCTAGTGGTGAGGCAGGACAACCCTGTACGTTCATGTGCCCCTTGGTAAATGTTGTCTTGTTCCCCTGCCCTGGGAAGGCTTTTTTCCTCATTCTTTGTTATTTGACACTGAATTATGTCATGGTGAGAGAGGAGCTCATGTTCCTTTCTAGACCTTCTCCCAGCTTTTTTAGTTATCCCTCTCGATCCAGTAATTATTTTGTATTCCTGGTCGATGAGTTAGCCAGAGTTTTGGGATGATTCTTCCTAGATCTTCTACTATGATAAGCACCCTGCAAATAAAACCCCAGAAAATTTCTTTTCTAACTTTTGTCAAATCTGGCTCTTTTTAACAACAGCTGGAACAATTAATGGAAAACTTGCAGATGAGGAAGACAGGAGAGAAATAAAGACAGTTTATTAATTGCTTCC
This sequence comes from Rhagologus leucostigma, assembly GCA_013397725.1. Lineage (NCBI taxonomy): Eukaryota > Metazoa > Chordata > Aves > Passeriformes > Rhagologus > Rhagologus leucostigma. Next base: position 60,058 of record VZTD01004809.1, read on the forward strand.
TCCCTCCCTCTTAAGCATCATTGCGGGCAGGTTTCTGCACTCAGGTCTGGTCCTTGGTTACCTCAGTACCTTTGCAGGAAGCTAGCACAGGTTTCCAGTCCTCCCCCACCCAGTGCCCAGGAATGTTGTTCCTGCACCCTCTGAGGCCAGTTAGTTCCTGGTCCTAAAAGCAGAATACCAGAAAAATCTGTGACTTGGTTGACTGTGCTCGCCCTCACTGCAGGACCCCAATGCTTGGCTGCTATGTTTTGCATTGTCCCTTGGCTGTATCTGTCCTCATAGGGGCCATTCAGTAACTCACGAAACAGCTCCTTCTTCCTTCTATCTTCGTCCAGAGGCTCAGAAACTCTACTTATGACTGTACTGTAAGAACAGAGAACAGTCATTTATATCCTCGATACACACTGAAATTAACTTCTCTTTCTGGATTACATTTTAAAGGCACTGTGCTAAACCCCTCTAATCTTCTTCTGTATGTTCAAATAAATTTCTTTGTTTGTTAGTTGTGTTGATATTGTTGTGAGCAAGCATGGTCTAGGGAACATGGATTTGGGGTTGCATAAATTGCCAAACAGTACCCATTTTTCTTATCTGCTCCCAACATAAAATTTGTTTTAGGGGGAAACCTGTTTTAGGGGACCTGGAAAATGAGAAGGCAATGTTAGAGATATGTTAGAGAGAATGACTGCTCTAATCTAATGGTCTGAATTTTGTTCTACAGCTTGATGACTGCACCCTACAATTGTCTCATAACGGTACCTATCTGGATCTAGAATCCACCCTAGCAGAACAAAGAGATGAATTAGAAGGCTTCCAGGACGATGCTGGGTAAGTAAAGGTTTACTAAATTTTTATAAATAAGGGTGTGGTTAACTTCATATGTTCAGGTCAGCATAGGAACAGAAAAGATAAAAATGCTTCCTTTGTATGCCTGTATGTCTGCCCCTTTGTATGATTAAGGATTTTATGACTTCTCTCTCTATGTTCACTCTTACAGTTTCTTTAAAAGAAGATGGCGTACTGTAAAGAAATCTATGAATATGAATATCTTGATTAGTCTAATAAGATTTTATAGTTCTTTGAAACTTGATAAATGAGGATGGTTCGTTCAGAGAACTCTGAGATCTTTCTCATGATAATAGTCATGTAGAGGATTATATTGGGATGGTGGTCCCGAAGTTATAAACTCAATTTATTTTGCCTTGATATTTAAGTCCTCCATTTATATTTTTGAAGAAAAGACCTGTATTGATTTCTTTTTTTACTCCTGGAATTGATTAAGCCAGCCCAAGGGATGGAGTTGTGTGTTGTTTTTTGAATATTCTCCTCTCTTGCTTTATTTCTTATTTAGTTATTGCTGGCATGCATGGATTGCTATGACACAATAGCAATCTTTCCATAGTCATTTCTTATGAGAAGTGAAAGTGAAAGCAAAAGTTAGCATCAGTATGTGTTTGTGTGAATGCACATAGACTATTTCCTTTTTGAAGAAATTTCCTTTTCTGTACCTTTCAGGTGATTGTCTTAGCTAAGATGTAAAACAAACAGAAAGTCTAGATCTGTTTTTGTCTTTCTGGTTACTATATTGGCCTGGATAGTTGCAATTATTTTATGGGTGCGTTTTGGCATGGACTTCACATGTGAGAAATGCAGCTGTGTCAGAAGGAAATTCATAGAATCACAGAACATGCTGAGTTGAAACAGACACATCAGGATCATTGAGTCCAACTCCTCCCCCTGCGCAGGACACCCCAAGAGTCACACCATGTGCCTGAGAGCAGTGTCCAAACACTTCTTGAACTCTGTCAGCCTTGGTGCTGTGATCACTTCCCTGGTGAGCCTGTTCCAGTGCCCGACCACCCTCTGGGTGAAAAACTTTTCCCTGATAATTAACTGAATTTTGAATTGATCAGAGTTTGTTAACAGTAGGAGATGCAGCCCTTTTGCTTATACTCCTTCTCCACTTTTTCTGATAGCTGTCTTGCCTTTGATGAATATGTCTTACAAATTTAAACTGTGCCTCTGAAGATGATTTTATGTGGAGAAGAATTTTAAATAATATGTTCCAGATACTCATGTGTGTGCATTTGTGTATGTCTTATTCACACACAAGTTTGGAGCCTGTTTTATAACCATTACAAGATAAAAACTATTCTATTAGAAACCAGTTAAAAGAGAGATCTCCAATAGACAGAGTAGCCAATACAAGCTGAACTGAACCTGCTTTCCTATGCAATAGGACTGTTGAGTGTAGAAGCTGATAAAGCTGCATAAAGCTGGTCTTCAGTTTTATGCGGAGGTGATAAAAATCACTGCAAAGAACAGCAAGTTCCTATTTCCAGCTAATTTTATAATGAGTTGAAAACAAGTAATATGAAGGAATTTTTTTTTGGTAGCAGTATGTTTTGAGTTTGTCACATTTTTCTTCCCTTCCATTGGTGTCTCTGTGATAATATTGGTAATTTTAACTTCACTACTTTCGACACCTCTCAGTAGCAATGTGGCACTGCCAAGCATTTGGCAAGTGAGAGACCACTTGGTGCTTTTCCTGCCAGACTTTGCTCTTGAAATGGCAATGTCCACCTTGTTTTATTTTTATGCTTCTTTTGGGCATGTAAAATCAATGATATGAATTGTTCCTGAAATATGATTCTGATTTTCTCAGTGGTGCCTATCCTAGGAAAAAACAAAACAAAACAAAAACATGGAACTGCTGCTCCATGGAACTAGAGTTTTGTACTGGCGAGGATTCAGATGGATTTCTGCATCTTATTTTTGTCCATGTTTTGTGAAAGAAGAAAAGATAAACAAGAACAACCAGAACTTTAGTAGTGTGTGCGATAAGCTTCTCTGTAGGACTTAGCATTGTTACTTCAGGGTAAATGCAACTTATGTGATGTTATTCAGAGAAATGGAATATTCTAGACCTAGGGTAGCAAATGCAGTCAGTAATGCCTTCCTCGATCCTGTCTTTCTAGCAACTTAAACTCCATTCTTAGGCCTTGCAGTTCTGAGACCAAAGCACTGAGCTGGAGCTCTCCTGAGCTGAAGCTTCTGGCTGCAGACCTTGGGAGCTTAGCAGCAGCCCGCTGTCTGGGAGGGACTGGCTGCAGAAACCATTTAGTCTCTCTCTTTTTCTGTCTGGGTCATTTCAAGGTCCTGCTCTTAATCTTCAAAGCTTTTAATTTTCTGAGATTAGGCTATCTCAGGACCTGCCTTTCTGCCATGCCAAATCTGCTGTGCTCATCAGGGTCACTGAAGCTTGCTGAACTCTGAGTGAGGGCTTTAGTAGTAGCTGGATATTCATGGCATTTTTAAAATTTTAGAACTTCAGCTGTGGAAACTCCTATTCAAAGTGACTAGAATGTCCTGTAATCTGGCTGTTTTCAGCATCTTTTTGCCAAAAGTTGTGTTCGTCCAGGGAAAAATGATGAAGATTTTTTTTTTAAACACTGTTGAAAGGAGACTTGTAAATAAAACAAGCAGAAAGCAAAGTCTTGAAAGTTTTGGTTGGTTTGAGAGGCTATAGGTATTTGTTTTCTCTGGGAGGGATTGGATGAGCATGGTGGAAAACATGAAGGATTTTTCTTCAAAAGGAAAGAAGGTGGCAGTTGCTGGAGGTTTATAATGTGTATCTGTAAATAACCTGTATAAGAAACATATGCACTCCTGCAATTTCAAATAAATGCTCTTCTATTACTGAATATAGCGAAAAGAGGCTTTTGGTAGTTGCTGTCCACTCCAGCAGAATAAAAACTTTTGTCTAGGGAGGGAGAAAAGCCAACACATGTACCCTTGTACCCTGGAGGGCTAACTGAGCAAAACATGGGTGGGGATTGGACTGCTTTCCTGTCTCCACAACTTTACCTGCTGCCATTTGCAACCTTGGGAATAGCTGTGGGATTCAGGAGAATTGAATTGCTTTTATATAGGGGCTGGTTTTGGAAGAGCCAGGATGAACATCTGGCCAAGTAACGAGGCTGGTCCTGCAGAAGGTGTTGCAAGCAGCAAAAGGGTCGGTTAGGAGCATGTAGGAAAATAACCTTTCTTTTCAAGTCTGGAGTGTGTTCATGGCTCACTTGCTTGTTGGGTGTCTTAGCTGTTTTTTTCTTTTCTCTTGCTTCCAACACAAATTACTTAGTGGATGCTTAATTGTGTGGGGTGATAATGTGGAGGTTTTTAGGTGGGCTGGCTGCTTTAAGGTGTTGGTGACAGGTGAAGCTCCTTTCCTTGGCTTCCTTGAGATTTTACAGAGCAAGCGAGAATTGTCAAGAAGCTGATGTGTTTAAATTACCATATAATTGCTCAAGCTCTCTTTACGGAGATGTCTTAACAGGCCCTCATGGTAGCCCACAAGGTAACACAGTCCTAAAATGCAGAACATGAGTTTCTTCGGACGTTATGCTGTGAGAAATGAAAAATTCTTCAAGGAATATGTTATCAAGACTTCTGTTCAGCAGGGATTGTTTTAAAGTACTTCTGACAAATGGCTTCATTGCAAATGTTTTTGCATTCCTTCTAGACACCCTATTTCAAGACATTTTGGCTGGGTGAGCCCCATGACAGACCTTTTCCCTCTTGATGGTGCTGTTCAGTCTGGGCTTGATTCAGTCTGTTGGAGGCAATGGAGTCTGGCAGGGATCTCTAACATTCTTTTCCTGCTTATGTACTGTATTTTTTCCCACTTGGACTTTGCAAATAGCACAGTTGTGAGAATGAAAACTTTCTGTCACTTGTTTACATAAGGAAGTTGGGGATGCATTTGAAAGTTAATTTAGTTTTTGTCTTACAGAAATGGTGTGGTTCATTTCTTATAGCAGTACTGAAAACTAGTAGAGTCTATTCTGGTTTTGTATTAGTTTAAACAGAATGTATTTGTGTTTGTTCACAGGTGGAAAATGCTCTCAACTTCTGATAGCTTTCTCTCTGTGTTTTGTCTTGATGTCATTTCTATATTTCTCAGTTCCAACAAGAAGAAAAATAAGGGAGGTGCCAGTGAAAGACTGTCATTATGTTACTACAAACAGGAGACTGACTGCTCATTGACATTTTTCACTCATGTTGTGAAGAATATATTAGTCCACCCAAATATTTTGATTTCTGTGACATTCAGCAATTAGGTCTGATGAAATGAAAAATGTAATCGATGGTCACAATAAAAAGCATGCAACAAAGCAAGGAAAAACCCCAACAGAAACACAAGAAAAACAGCTCCCTGGAAACATTAAACTAAAAAACCTGGGCTGACAGGTTATGGTAATTTCTGGAAGGTATAAGAATTTCTACGTAGACGTATTCCACTCTAAAATGCATCAGACTGAGATGTTGAACCATATTTTGAATTGGATGTTTAGCTAAAATCTTACTGTTGCAGAATAAATGGTGATACAGATTAAGATGTCACATTCCTAAAGAAATACATTGGTTTTTATGGTGAGTAAGTTGATGCTGTTCTTAATTACTTCACAAAGATTGAGGGCAATAACTATTACTGCCTATATTTTCAAAACTTTATGCAGCTTTTGATCTTCTTAATCCTGATACAATTTCTTTGTTAATATATATAAAAAAATAATTAGGTAAAATATTGAAATTAATCTTTAGGTGGAACTGTAATTCGTTTTCATAGTTATCTTGTGATAACCCTTGACAGCAAAATGAAATAAAATTACTGGTCCCATATGGTTTCCCTGCACAGAAAATTGGCAAGGCGTCTCTGAGCATTCCTGCTTCCACAGCATGTAATCAAAATAATTACACAAATGTGCACATATTTTGTAGGCCTGACAAATGAGACATGCGACTTTGAGGGATGTGCTCTGAAAGCAGGATGGAGACAATTAACAGTTGAAAGTTCCACCATGGAAATTATTCACCAGTTAGGAGATAAGGATTTCTTGTCAGTGGATCTCCTTGACACAGTATCTTGTGAAGAAATGATTGTCAAATTAAGGTTCTTACTAATAGTAAAATGCTACTACTTCTGTAGTTAAAAAATGAATACTGATTTGTGAATATAAAATGTATTTAGAACACAAGCATCTGCAAAATAATAGCAAACTTGAATAAATTTTACTGCAGGCCAAGGCTTGTTTTCTTACATAGTTTCAGGTTTAAAGCTGGCTTGATGGTGTAGAAGTAAATCTCTTCTGCATATATTGAGGTCAGAGACTGCAAGCCAGTTTGCTTGCATCAAAAGACACAAAATGCAAGGTTCAAGTGAGCTTTTAGAAAGAACCTGTGGTGCCCTGTTTTGGTGTGTGCTGTCTAGGAGGGACCTGGAGTGTGACAGTAAGCACAGAAATTACAGCAATCACAACCTATTGTGTGTAGTAGAATTCTGGGGATGTCAGATGAGGGTGCAGTCTGTGCGCCTTTCAGCTTCATTCCAGTCTACATGGAGAACCTTCAGGCAAGTAGCCTACAAAAAAAAAGCTGCAGTACTGGATAAGTGTTAACTTTCACTGATGTGCTGAACATGTCCTTCAAAGGGAAGCAGAGTTGGTTTTGCTCTTCTCCAAATGTCCTCGTCTTGGAAACTGTACTGCACTCCTTTCTGCTGAGAAGCAGCCAGCATCCATAGTAGTGGCTCTCCTGGCTTGAGCAAGGAGTCTTCATGAGCCCTTTACCCTATATGTGGTTTTGGTTTGGGATGAGCTGGAGCCTGGGATTGGTAGACTTGACTGGGGCAAGTCGTGGGCAGTGCTGGGAGTTGACACTTAAGAAATGTGAAGGGGCACAGTGCTCTTAATCCGTGTGCCTGAGAGTAGTGTCAAAAGCTCATGGCAGCTTTTGGGGTGTAAGACAGTACCACAAATGCCAAGTTCCGAAGTGTTCTGTGGTCTGGTTTTGTCCTATGGGGGGTTTTTTGTGAGTGGGTTTTTTGGTAAGGGCGTTTAAATGCTGGGTTTTTTTAAGAGCTTGACTCATGATTTTATAGCTTTTGTTTGTCAGTACTACAGCAGCTGTGTCTCTTTCTCTCCCACTTTGACCCAGAGTTTAGTCAGTTGTAAAGGGAAAAAGCTACGTCTGTACCAAGGTACCTGTGGAAACATTTGAAGATCTGCTATTTTTGAATTTAGTGATTACTGCTGGCAAATGGATGCAATAAGAGTGTTTTTATTCAAAAATAATTTCCACTGTAAAATGTACTGCAAAAATACTGTTGTGCTTAGCTCTCTCCCAGTCCTTTACATACCAAATAAAATGCCAAACCAAAAAGCGTGTGAATAATTCTTACAGTTTTTCCTAGGACAACTTTTTTTAAAGATAGCCTAATTTGGCATTCAGGTTTACATGTGAAAATAGCTGAGAAGTCCCATATTTTATGGTGGAAACTTAAATAAAAACAGCTTATGGAAACAGCTGATGCCAGATGTTCTATTTAAAACCATTTAATTTTATTAACATTGAAGCTGCTTAATAGCTGTGTTTGCACTCTGCCCTCCTCCTCAATGACGAGGCTGTAAGTTAAGTGAGCGGCTCTCGAGGCTTGGAAATGTGTTTCCCTTCAATTTGCGAGGAGGAAATCCCTTCCTCTCTCCATAAACAGATCATCTGCGGGCCTTCAGGTAGGGCTGCCAGAAAGCGCTGCGGGGCTGCTCTGAACTCAACTCCTGCTGCGAGCAGAACCACTGATTTGAGAATCCAAACCTGGAACAACACCAGCACCGTGGGCACTCACCGTCTGCCAGGGCAAACCAGTGTAGTATTGCCCAGACTGTGTGCGCAGCTGAGGGAGTTTGTGCTAGGTAATTAATAAAAGCTGTGGATTAGCTACACTTCCTATTCCATGGCAACTGTTCCTGTGTGTGCTCCTACCCGGCAGTAAACGCAGACGTTTGTGTGAGCAAGCTCACACTCTTGTTTTATCCCACGGGAATCCATTTGTCTATGTGCGTGGTATGTGGTGTGTGTTTGTTTGGTTTACCCCTGACTAAACTAAGGTGGTAATCTGCTTCACGTAAAAGTAAGTGTCTCCAATTTAACCTCCAGTTGTGAGCTGACAGCTTAAACCGCTGCAAACCTGTGACTAGCCCAGGATCTCTGGTAATGAAGCCATGAAAATTAGCGAATACTGCCAGGGCTAAGACCACAGCAGTACAGCAAAACAGAAGTTTATTTCACATTTACTGCTCAGTAATTGTGCTCGCTAGCAAAAGCATTGATGACCCAGAAATAAATATAAAGCCCATTTCTGAAGTGGAATTAATATGGAGAAATAAGTAGCCTGAGAGCAATGTTTTATATTTAAGAATTTGTATGTCAAGTTGGGAAGAAGCGCTTGGCAAATGTGATGCTAATGGAAAACTTCCAAAAGCAGAAAGAGACACAAAGTAGTATGTTGATCAGTGCAAAGTAGACTTTATTTTATATGCATGTTCTACTGCAAGGTAGGACAGCTTAAAATAGTTCTTGCTGAGTGGGGTTAAAATGGTCACATTCTGAGAAAGCATAAATGACCAACTAAGTGAGTAGTACATTGCTTTGAAATGTGTTGCCCCATTTTGAACAATCTCGTCTTCACTTTGTTATCTTTTTAGTATCATCAATTAAATTGGAAAACCATAAAAGATAGGGGTTTTTCCCTTAAGGTAGTAGAGAATGATTTCTAGTAAAAAGGAAATGTTTATGAAAATTTCTTAAAACTGTTTTTTACAAGGTAAGTCAGTTTTTTGCTTTTTTTAATTATAAAAAATTAGATGCCCCTTTTGGAACTGTAAGTCAGAGTAAGGTCAGGTAGACAGGGCCTTTGTGAGAAAGAAAATTATTATGTAGGTGCTGTTTGTTTCTGCGCTGCAACTATAGAAGTTCTAATGAAGTTGGTCACAAAATCAGCAAATGGGTCTGGTTGGAAGGGACCACAGTGGGACTTCTGGTTTAAGCTCCCTGCTCAATCCCACAGCAGGATTGTGCACAGAATTGTGTCCCAATGGTTCTTGAATATCTTGAAGGAAGGAGACTCCACAACTTGTCTGGGCAGCCTGTTCCAGTGCTCAGTCACCCGCCCAGTAAAGAAATTCATTATGTCCAGGTGGAGCTTCCCGTGCATCAGTTTCTGCCCATTGCCTCATGTCCTATTGCTCAGCATCACAGAGAAAAGCCTCGATCCATCCTCTTGACACTCTCCCTCCAGATACTTACAGACATTGATGAGATCCCCTCTCGGTTGTCTCCTGTTGAGGCTGAACAGGCCCAGCACCCTCAGCCTTTCCCCATGAGAGATGCTCCAGTTCCTTAACCATCTTTGTAGCCCTCTATTCTACGTGCTCCAGGAGCTCTGTGTCTCTCTTGTCCTGAGGAGCCCAGAACTGGACACAGCACTCCAGATGCGGCCTCACTAGAACTGAGTAGAGGGGCAGGATCACCTCCCTCGTCATGCTGGCAATGCTCTTGTTAATGCACCCAGACCATCAGAAGTGATCTGGAACTGAAACCGTGAGTCTCACAGTGTGTCTGGGAGCACTGGAGGGACCCTTTGCCTGAAGATATGGAAACATCAAGTGACCTAGCTGTTGGAGATTAATTTATTTTACTTTCCTCCTTGCTGTTGTCCTGTAGGTTTCCAGTTCTAATATTTTTCCCCAAAAATCCAGATATTTCAAGGCATCTGTTTCTCCAAGTGTGAAGAGGTTTTAAATGGAAATGCTCATGTAACGTGAACTTCAAAGTACAGGTGATAGCAAAACCATATAACCAGAAATTACCCAGTGTAAAGATTCCCTGAAGGAATGTGCAGCCAGAGCTTGAGAGTTACTGACAGCAGTGCGAAGTATATAACCTAAGAATTGCAAAGCATTGGTCAAGTGATGTATCCTCTCTGAGGAAAAACATGATGCGAGGTTGACAAGAAGTGTGGAAACAACGCTTTTGGTTTTGTGTTTTACCCAGAAACAATATTATTGTTAAAATAGCTCTTCTCATGCAATTCTCTTCACCGTTTTCCAACTCATAAAGTTTGTGTTTTCTTAATACAAAAATATAAGATGACGATTTAACTGATCATGCTATCACTGTTTCACAAAATGACAGGATAAACATCCTGCTGAAAACAATCATATATGGGTTGAGCTTTTGGGTTGGGAAGGGACATAGTTTTGTTCATGAATGACAGCTCTTGAAAAATGGTCATTTTCTGACTGTGAAGGCAGCAGTCAACCCTCAAATATTTGAGGGGCTGTTGGAAGGTTTTTGTTTTAATGTGTGGAAATTGAGCCATTAACTGAGAAAGAGCCGACATGATGATTCAGAAAGCAGGGGAAGGAAGTGGGAAGGAATTCTCGCTTTCCAGCTTCTGAAGTTTGCTTGCACTTAAACTACTAAAAAGGACAAATGGAACCGATGTTTTCCCCATTTTGAACTCATTGCATTTTAGATAGTGTAAAAGTGATTCATTATCTTTTGGCAAAAATCATTGCCTTGTGGCGAGGTACGCAGAACACCTTTTACCAACATATACTCGGAATACATTAGTAATAAATAATTTAGTGCTATTCATGTGGCCTATAATGCATACTTGGTGAATCCCTTGATTGTTTCACTCGACACTTTTGAGTTTCTCATCTTCTTCCCCTTTCTCCTTCTATCCTATTTTGTTTCGATTTCAAAAGAGGGGGGAAAAAAAAAGAAAAATGACAACTCTGCCTAGTAAATGTAGTTGTGAAGAGTTTGGGGGGTGTAAAAACCCAACACCTCGTAGTGCCAGTCTGTAGGTACTTACTTGCACAGTTGTACAGACAGTGGTGTGTCATCCAGGACACTCTTCCACTCACTAGCATTCAGATGTAACTTTTTTGGGGTGGTTTTATAGGTTTTTAGTAGGGAATGAGGCAGTTATTTATTAAAATCATGTTGACAAACACAGAAGGTAATACTGGAATAATCTGCAGAGAAAAAAACATGTACAAATCTCAGCATACTTTATTCTTTTGTATACTGTTGCTTGCAATATTAATTGGCAATCTTTTGCCTGACCAATTTTTGCTTAGAGAATATGCTGGGATTATTTCTACTTGGATTAGTAAAGTTTTAATTATGTTTATGTTTAATTTTTTTAATGCAGAGTGAACAGACATGAATAGTTGCTATCTGTTTACTTATTTTTGTCCACTTTTGTCAAATGATTGTTACTTTAGTAAATGTGTCATGCTCCAGGAATGCTCTGAATAAAACCCCTCTGCTAAGTAATTAGATGATTTACACGTGTATTGCAAGACCAGGGTGCAGGCACATTCTGACTTCACGCTAATTTTTTAGATGGAAAGAATGAGGTAAGAAAGAAAAGCCCACTGAATTCTTATGAGGATGAGTGTGTTTGCCTTCAACAGCCTGTCATGTACCAGAATAGGCTGGTAGTGCTGTCGTCCATTTGAAGAGTATTAGCATGTAAAAGACTTCTTTTTAATTATTGATGTTATTTCCTGAGCTCCTCTGCTTCCATTATTCAATGGCAATAACATGAGTTTGAACATGACTGTTGAATCTTTGGATAATAATCACTGAAGAACTTCAAAAGGTTATTTGTTTGGATAAGATTTTCAGAGGAGTTTCAGGGAGATTCTTAATTCCTCTTTCCATGCACATGTGCACTCTCTCACTTTCAAAAGACTTGGATTTTATACAACATTTTTTTTAAAGTGTCAGAATTTTTTTTTCGATCTCTTGGAGCTGCAGTTGAATGGAGAAGCGTATCATAGTGAAACGGCAGTCAAACCGTATCTTAACAGCTTTGAAATCAAAGCCTAGGATTTATGCTGTCTGATTAACAGCAGGTTAAAAAACACTTTCCTTATTGTGTGTGTGCTGGCTTGCAGATCTTTTTCGGGGAAAACCTGATAGACTCAAGTGCTTGAACTCTGGCAAAAATTTCATCCTTTATGCATTCAACAAGGAACAGTTTGTTTTCCATTGCTGCTGTGGAGTACCTTAAACTGTGAAGCAACTGACTGTGAGGCAATACCCCATTGCAGAAGCATTTCCCACTCCCTGAAAGGTGTATGCAAGTGAAGATGGAAATGCTCGGGTTCTGAAATGAAAAAGCAAAAGCCATTTGCAAAAGTAATGCACTCTAGAGCAGGTCTGTTGCCATGTGTTTGCTTCTGCTGGCATGCTGTAGTCTACGTTTCTTTTGTGGGAGTCAGTGATTCTTTCTTGAGCTCGGGAGTGACTGGATGCTGTTCTCATTAAGCTACTTTTGTTGGAAAACATGGATGTGATTATTGGAGATGGTTAATGGTCCACGAAGAAACCTGAGTGCTATGAGAAGCTGTAACAAAATGTGAAGCATGTGTTGTGCATGTGTACTTTGAAAGCAGCATCTGTGTTAGGTTTTCATAATGGTTAGATTGTTACATCAGGCAGAATTAGGTGCAGAACTGTTATAGGGTAAGTTGTCAGGTTAGGCTGATGTTAAATGCTGTCAAAGTATGGAAATATTTTCAGTGTTACCAGGTTGAGGTTAGTTTTCCTCCAACCTCTGCTGTCTTTGGGATAAATGGGCAACAGCCCATGGTGTTACTTTAGCTTGGTTCAGTAACCCATTGTGTTTGCTTTGGTAGAAGTTCTGAAGGATTATGAAAAAATCATCTGGTTATTTCAAGAGAGGCTTGGGGTCAGGTGAATATATGCCTGGCTCATCTGATACCCACTGGTTCAGAGTTGGCCTTGCTGTGAGTGATTGACTGATGCTGCACCTCATAACAGTGTGAAAACTGAATACGGGGGAGCTGGAGGCTAGGGGAGCAGCAAAGCTTCCCATCTAATAACAATCGAATAATAAAAATACAAGGTGCCTATACTGTTTGCCAGTATATGATTTTATTTTCCTTGATTTTCCTTGATTTGGTGAAACTTAGGAGGGTAAAGCTTATGTAGCCTGTAGGTTTTTATGTAGTTTCACAAGCTACATGCAGGCTGCAGCTGTGAACTGCTTGCTCTTTACAGCGTTCATCTAAAGTAGGATGAGGAAGGGCATCAGCTGTGCTGTTAGCCCGGTACAGTCCTCTGGACCCCTGTTCTTACAATCCCTTTGCTGCTGTTGCCAGTTTGAATTGAAACTTCTAGTATTCATTTTCCACCACATCTAGGCTATCTTTCCAGAATCTTGGCTGGGATCTGAGGGAAAGGATACTCATTAGTTTAAATATCCAAACTCACATGTGCTCAAACAAACTACTTCATAGTTTTCAAAGGTTTTGCATAGTTGTCCTTTCTAGCACAGCAAATGATTTTCCTCTTTGAAAAGAATCCTCAAGAATTGTCCCTCTCTACAACTGACTGATAACACTAATCTTAATGGATGAAGTCCCTGCTTGGAACAGAGTAAAATGAGAGTCATGGGAATATGCTACTTGAAAACTGCTCTGAGGATGTGATTGCCTATTATAATCTATTTATTTATTAAAAAAAAACCAAAAAACAAAACCAGAGTCACCCCAACAAAATGCATCACTCTTATTTGCTGTGTTGCCATATGAATGTGTGTAGCACTTCATGAAAGATTCAAAACCAAGTTTGCCTTTATGGGGTTATGTTTTTTTATGTACTTTAAATATTTCAGAAATAGAAGAGTGTACAGACCCTAGCTAAGAGCAGAGCTTAGACAGTCTCTTATCTACATTAACTAAAAGGATCCAAATTGTTTGTGAGCTAAAATCATGACTTCTAGCAGCATTGGACTCAGCTTGTGCTTATGATGGCCTTTTGATGATTCGAATGTCTGCTACAGATTTTATTTTTTGAGCTAATGCAATGAAGAATAGTAAGTTTGCTTGTCTGTGCTACTGTAGAGTTATTAAAACCATTCCAATTTATCTGCTGTGTTATAAAACTGTAGGTTTTTCCACGGTTATCAAGTATTGTGTAGAAAGCAGAACAGGAGGAGCCCAGAAGGATGTAGCATGGTCTTTTGTTGAATTAACACCTTTAGTCTAATGAAGTTTCTTTATTGGGTTATTAAGCAATCACTAAGAAAGTTCAAAAAGTGATTTTCTACTTTGGTTTTAAATGATAAAATAATGTGTTTTCAGAAGCAGGAGATTGTTTTAAAAGAAGCTAAATTTTTTGAATTGAAATATCTAGGCCTTTGGAAGAATATTAGGAAGTCTGAATAGTTGCTGTCCTGAAAGAAAGAAAACATTGAAATAGAAAATGTATGTTAATTGATGCGTTCTCCTATTTTACAAAGATGAGCTTTGTCAAGGAAATTACTGTGGTCTGTTTTGCTAATAACACCAGTGAATCTTAAATGGATATTTACATAAAAATCCCATTTTTGATACCAGCAGGTCTTTAGTATAGGTCTGAGGAAGAAGGATGTCATGTCTTAATAAAACAGACTCTCTTAAAATTTCCTTTCAAAGTTTCCTTGAAACATGAAGAGGAAAACGGTCTGTTGGTTTCTTTTAATGTGTGGTTTGTTTGTTTGTTTGGGAGTTAAATTGTTACTATTTTATTTATTAATACTTTTTCTCCTCTGTACCCCTAACAACATTCTTGTTATTTTCCTTTTGGTCAAGGGATTGCTTGGCTCAGACAAAGGCTTTACTTCAAAACAAGTAACTCTTTAAGACAGCCAATTGAGGTACTATTTTGAAAATGTCATTTAAATCAAGACTTGGAAATGTATAATTGAGTGAAACGATTTGTAATGTGGTACATAAACAATGACAAAATAATGCATTTATATTCCATAAGACAGGCACTCAGTGAGCTGTTGGCATGTGTTTATTTGCTTTCTTTTATTAGAGAAGTTGAACATAGAAAAAGTTTTGTGTCTTGGTAACTCCTAAGACTAGAAGTTAATCTTACAGCAGTAATGATTCTGATCTGAACATAGATCAACAGAATGCTATGTCAACACAGTATGTGAAATTTACCTACTCTACTACTGCTAAGTTGCAGCTATTAAATTAACTCTATTAAATACTTCCTGGGTTTTTTTAAAATAAATAGTAGCCAGTTGCACTCACTGAAACTTTTTTTAAAAAAAAAGTCATATCAATAAAAATACAAGCCTTAGTTAAGAGTAAATTACAGACTTTGTTGCATGTCTAGGTTTTGTTCTTAATAAACAAATCTTGTTTGTTGGATATACCCTTCTCTGGAGTGTATTTTTGAACCTACTTTGTTTTTAATGCAAATGGCCTGTCTGTCCCATGGCACCCCTCCTTCCCTGCTGTGGTATCATGACAAGCTTGCCTACAGGCATGCTTTTTAATACTATTTGGCCAGTAGTTCATGAGTCTCTGAAATCATGGATGGATTTCAAGTTGCCCTTTTTTTTTGGCATTTATTATTGTAACCTAGTTTCCAGGAAATTGGTATGTGTAGAATCATTGATGTAGTAATTTTCAGAGGTGATCTTAATTTTGCAAAAATGTTATTCATATTGCATGATAGTCAGGAGTATTCAGCAGGAAATTGCATAAATTCTAGTATTTTACATATTACTGGTCTTATTATAATTAGCCGCTGTGTGATAAATCTAGTTAGTATGCCTAAACCCCGCAAAATGCCTCTGTAGTGATGATCATGGTATGGCCTGGAGAGAAAGGAGGGAATGCACTATCATAAGTGAGTTTTCATCTTTGTGATTTCTGGGGCTTGAATCATGTTGATTTTGGTAGACTGGAGAAATTGCCAGTGCAACCAGTGGGAGATAAAAATAAAAGTTAATGTTTGTGTGTGTGAGAATTTTCTGTGGTATACAGTTGCAACAATGGTGAAGAACAGAACCTGTAGAAGACAGCTTGCTCTAATTCTGCTTTAAGGTTTTGGGGGTCTTTGTTAAGAAGGTGAGGTGGAGGAGGAAGTAGTGCCACTGTTGAAGCTTGGAGAACTACAAAAAAAAAAAGCCTTGTTTATATTAAGAAACATCGTGCATTAGATTTTTAGAACAGAGGGAAAAACAGTACTAAATTGCAATGGGCCTGAATCTCTACAGGCCTTAAAATCATGCTGATTTGTTAGGTCCTTGTGTTCATTCACAAGGATGAGCCATCACACTCTGATGGCTGAGCACTACCTGCTGTCTGTTCTTCCAGCAAATCACCACAAACCTGTAGATTTCAGCACAGAGCTGGTGAAGCCATTGTACCCTACAGACTGCTGAAACTAGAGAATGCCATGATAATAATATCCATTATTATATTAGCAGTTTTCTTTTATCAATTAGTTTTTCAGGATGGGAAGAATAATATGTCTGGTTATGTAGACTTCCTTTTACTTTGCTAACTCTGGGTTATTCTTTTACAGTTCTGAAATAAACAATCTTTACTCAATTCTTCCATTTTCTGATTTTGTTATCTTGGAGTATTTGTGTATGTCAGCTGTATTAACAAGTCCGTCAAGGAAGGGAGATCAAGAGAAGCAGTTTCTGTACAGAATCAGATGTTGGGAAGGGCAAGAGGTTTGGTCAAAAAATCTTCACTGACTTGGCAAATTAAATATTCCAGAGGAGTCCTGGCACTCCTGTGGGGAGGGGCAGCTGTTAAAACTCTGGAGAATATGAGTGCAGACCAAGACTGTGTCCAGCCAGAACAACAGGAGGAGTTTAGGTGGGCAGAGAGTCAGTCCTAAAGCTGGAACTGCTCCAGGAAATTTCGCAGTCCAAACTACAACCTGCTTTTGTGGGGGCAATAGCATTTGCTGCTTGGCGCTTCAAGTTTTTAGAGAAGGGGCACGCTTTGCCCACTCTGTCCTAATGATGTCCAAGAAAACCCATTAAAGAGTAATTTCAATTAAAGGTTTTTGGTATTGCTTTTTAAAAAAAAATCTATATTTAATGGGGTTTTTTTTAATCTATAGAGAAATGTTGCCATTTTGAAACTGGAACTAAGTCCTCTATTAGCAGGTACACAGGTGCACATTAACTACTTTTTTTTTCAGGTCCTTACTTTTCTTTGTTTTCCCATATGTTTTCCTAGGGGCAATATTTTTCTGTAAATACCTTTTACTACTTCTGTTACCTTACTTCCCCTGCAGATCTTTCAGAAAAATATTACAAAACTTTTGGCTTTTTTTTTTTCCATGAAAATAATTAAAAATATTTTTGTTCTGCAAAATAACTGTGGGCAGGAAAACAATAAGGTAGGGAGGAACTTTTGTTGTTACCAGAAGACTGTTTTAAGTTACAGCCAGTAGAAGATTCTGCTGGGTGCATGTGTAAAGGGTTTGGCCCTGAAACCTCTCAGCAGAGTTGCAAAGTATGTAATTGAGAAAGGTTGTGCTGGTTTGTGCTCTAACTTGCATGTAGGAGTGGGTCTACGGTTCGCATGACACAAACTAAGCTGCATCTGATTGTGTTCTAAAAACAGTTTGCCTTCATGCGTGTTTTCCCACAATAAATTCACTGAATCATAGAATGGCTGAAGTTGGAAGGAACCTCTGGAGGTCATCTGGGCCACCCAGAGCTACTTGTCCAGGAATTGCACTTTCAGTTTCAGAGAAAAGAGGGAGAATACGCTGCTGTACAAGCAGAAAAGACATTTGGCTTTCCTTACCCTCCCACCTTCCATCAGGTGAGCATGTTTGGGTGCAGAGGAAGGGTGTTGTCTGTGCCCTCATGCCAGTTTGCAGGTGTAGCACGTAGAAATCAAGAACAGTGCTCTTGTCCAGGTTGAAAAAATGCAACTAATAGTAATTTGACTGAAAAACAAATGAGATATGTAGCAGCTAATTAAAATAGTCACTCCATTTAAGACCAATATGGAACTGAGAGCCAGAGTGAAGAAGAACTCAGTTTTGCCTTTTTGCATGAAAAACACACCTGCCTTTGTCCTTTAAAAACCCATTAGGCTACATGAGCGGATCTGTGAAAGTGTCAACAACCTCTTGTTTAACCTTGGATTTTCTTTTAATGCACAGTTATACATAGCAATAAAGTATTTCTGTGAAAACTAAAATGTGCAGTCATCCCTTGATACTTCTCTAATACAGTTTTCATTGTGGTGGGCTGTCCTTGGCAAGTGTCCAGATGCCCACCCATTTCTAGTATCTTCCCTTCCCTCCAACCCTTTTTTTCTTAGGCTTAACTTGACTTATTTATTTCCAGTTCCTCTTCTTCCTCACTACACCTTTACATACTTTTCTTCTCGTTTTAGGAGGGGCAAGAAGCACAGCATAATTCTAAGGACCCAGCTGTCAGTGAGAGTCCACGCCTGCATTGGTAAGTTAAGTTCCACATGTCTGAAAGAGAACAAATAAACAGAATTCCACAAAGCAAATCTGGGGAGTATGAATCAGACTTGGCTGTGTTCCAAATTGACATTAATGGCCAATAAATTGATTTTATTACTTTGTTTGTTGCACACTGAAATTAGGTTGTATTAGCTCACTACCCTTAAAGCATGTTAAACATCCCGAAGAAGTATAGCATTTGACAGTGAAGTCAGATAATTGGTGGTGCTTTGAAGAATCTTCAATTATCTATCTAGTCACAGCCTTTGTGTGCGCTTGAAAAAGACTGTGTTCTGGATTGGGAATGGGATCTGAAGAATTGTTGGCTGACAGCTAACTACTATATTTTAATAGCATATAAAGTTTATTACTTCACATCTTGCAGATCTTGGCCACATATTTGTCATTATCACAGTGTCACTGTCTTAAAAACCCTGGTTAAAACAATGCTGTCACAAGGAAGAGTCTAATGAAAGTCATAAAGTGCATGTCGAAAGAGCGTTAAGGTTGCGTGAATGGAGGCTGATGTTCTGGGATGGCTTTAATATGTTCTTCAGCATTCTACAGAGCAGAATGTTTCACTGAGTGTCAGTGGCAAAGCTAATGCTCATGTCCTGGTGATACTATGAAAGGTTTTATGTGAGGCTGGTTTAAAAAAAATTTTTAAAATCTTGTTTGTCTGTGCCACAGTTGTTTTCAGCTTCTTCATAGTAGATTCAACACTCTAATATGTTTAACTTGTTGTTGGTCTTGCTTCAGGAGATCATAGCTTGAAATATAGGGATCTTCCTTAAAAAGAGGAGGAGAAAGTTAAAGTTCTGTGTACTTTCTATGGTGACTTTGCCTTTTGGAGGATTCAGGCTTTAAATACAGCTAAACGTTTTCCCCTGCTCCCAGGATATGTTATGAAATGGCATTTCTGAGAATTTGAACTGAGTATAAGCAACCTACAGAATTCCTCAAATACCTCTCATTGAGAACGATCTCTAGGCTGCCCTGTGCAGGAACAGTTTCTGCTCTACTACCATTGACTTGAGGAAGAACAGTAGAGCAAGCCTACGTGTTAAGCGTTAGAGAAGGAACAGAGATGATGCAAAGTCTAAACTGATTTTATAAATGTGAGTGAAATTAAGAACAGCTTGGAGAAGATTGTTCTTGTTAGGTCTGGAAGTATATTTGGCAAAACAGACCAGTGCAGCAAGACAAGATTTGATAAGTTTCCCGGATTGAGGTTTTATAAAAAGAATTTTCATGTATTTTTTTTTTCTCCAGATTGCAGCCATCGAGGAATTGGAGCACATAAGGTTCTGAGCTTCAACGTGTGGTTGCATTGTTGTTATCTGTTTTCATTCAAGCTTACTGTGGGCAATTAGGCATATTACTGTGCATGTATCTTAATTGTTCCTGTATGAAAGTGTATTCCCTTGTCAGGTGCTGTTGCTCTCTGGCAGCAGTGATGCATTCAGCAGTGAGTACAGAGGAAGCCAGGCTGCAAAACTTGAGTCCAGATTTCAAACTCCTAGAGAAAAGGTGTGTTTGGATATGGGCTTTTTGGCTTGGTTCATTATAGGCAGAAAAGCCAAATGCAAGTTCTGGTTCTAATTTCCATCCCCCCTGCTGAAGTTTAGATTTTTAGGGTAAGTTTTTCTTTCAGCCCATAGCTTGATGTAATGTAGTTTCTCTTCTCTTATTTTCTTTTTCATTTTTGCGTATCAAGCTTGTCTTATTTTTTGGTATGGGATAGTTTGAAAGAGTCATGGAAGAGTCTGTGTTTTTTATACTGGCGCTGTTTGTAGAGCTGTGCCTGGCAGTTAAACCTGTCACAGAATAAGAGGGTTATTTCACTGGCACAGTGGGTACTGCTTCTCTTCATCTTGTGTGTGTGTGTGCACATCAGCTGGCTGTTAGTGTCTCTTTTGAAATTGCAAGTGTTAGGTTTAGAGGTTAAAAGATGTGTTACGTAGTTGGAGTAGAAGTCAGGAACTAGAGGAATCTGAGATGGTATTATGTAGAGTAAAACTGTCGTGCTTTGGGTGTTTTCTTTCAGTCTTCACAGTATCCATGGAAAGCATTGTGGTTAGCAATGTTACTGACTCTGCAAAGTCCCCAACAGTTAGCTAGGGCTGCTTTCTGAGAAGATGTGGTTTGTTATGTAGTGACCTTTCTGCAGAACCTCCTGTCATCTTTGTATTCAGCATTTTACTTTGCTCTTAAGAGCCGATAGGTGTAAAGAAATAGCTTTCCTGCCATGAACTCTCCCACTTTGAAGTTGGATCAATATTTTTTTTCCTTCTTCCTAACTCACTGTACTTTTAAATTGTGGGAAATAACAAAAGTGTTTATGTTCAGATATCCAGATAAAGTTTTCCATCATTAGTGACTTCAAATATCTAGAGAATTCATTGGGCTTCAGTGTCAGAGGATGTGTTGACTACAGGCCAGTATTTTCTGAGACTTGGGAGGACTTAGCGAGTCCCATGTCAAGTGGGGTAGGATTTTTTTTGGTTTTAAGCAGAGCAGGGAAGGAATAATACTTAATAACTTGAGTGCAGTAGTTGTGTTATTTTCTACACTGTTAAATACGAGTGCCTTTTAAGTACCTTAATTTAATGCATCATTACTTTCTTTTTTTTTTTAACTCTCAGTTTGAGTTCTTTTCTTATGTTCATACTAAGGACTTTCAGTGTGAAGGAACAATTTTTCTTTTAAATGTTACTCTATTTCTTTTCCCATTTTGGCTTCATCCTGATTAAATGAATTATCAGGATTAATAATTAGGTAATACATTTAAGTGGTTTTAATACAAACTTCAATATTTAGAATGTTTCTTTATATCAAAAGAGCATTGCTGAAACCAGTTCTGTTCAGAGAACATATCTAATTGAAAATTATAGATGAATCTTTGTACTTTTTGATGTCCAAAGACCTTAGTGGAGGAATCAGAGAATCACAGAATAGTTAGGGTTGGAAGAAACCTTAAAAATCATCTAGTTCTAACTTCCTGCCATGGGCAGTGATGCCACCCACTTGAACAGGTTGCTCAGGGCCTCATCCAAGCTGGCCTTCAACTTTTTCAGCGATGGGGCATCTACAGCGTCTCTGGGCAACCTGTTCCAGTGCCTCACCACCCTCACAGTAAAGAATTTCTTCCTAATACCTAATTTAAATCTGGCCTCTTTCAGTTTAAAACCATTGCCACTTGTCCTATCACTAGCCGCCCATATAAAATGTTGCTGCTCTTCTTCTTTAAAAGCCCCCTTTGATTACCATAAGGTCTCCTTGAAGCCTTGTCTTCTGCAGGCTGAACAGCCCCAGCTCTCTCAGTCTTCACAGGAGAGGTAACCAGAGGGCTGGAGCATCTTCGTGCCCTCTAGACCTGTTCTACCAGATCCATGTCCTTCCTGTACAGGGGACCCCAACACTGGATGCGGCACTACAGAGTGAGTCTCACAAGGGTGGAGCAGAGGGGCAGAATCCCCTCACTCACCCTGCTGGCCACGCATTTGATGCAGCCCAGAACATGGTTGGCCTTCCAGGCTCTGAGTGCTCCTTAAATCAGATAGTGTCTACTGTAGGGTTTTTTTCCCACAAGCTTTCTAATTTGACCTTTTATTCAAATCACATTTATTATGAGTTACTACCCTTGTGGGAAAAGTCTTTTTAGTATTTTTGGCAGCCATATGACTTCATATTTAGTTGTGTCTTAACATTATTTTAGTTTGTGTGTATTTAACAATTACAGGGCTCAGCTGAAGCCGTGATAAAGTCTAATGTAAATGAGAATGTAACTATGGAGAGTGAACACCAACAGTGTCAATAGTTTTAGCCCCTGAAACTAAAAGGAAGGTTTTAGTCAGAGCAACATTATGACAGTGAAATTTTGAAGATCTTTATCAGCTCCAGTTTTCCTGTGGAAGGACATGGTTTAACCATTAGGTCCTTGGTTGGCCAGCTCTGTTTGTGGCTCCTGCTTCATTTGTTTGTGCATTGCTTCATAGTTTTTTTCTCAAAATCTGATGTGATCTCTGAGAGAAAAGGCACCATTTGCTCTTACATATCTGGATGCTGTATTTACCCCAAGAGAGCCCCATGTCCTCTTCTAAAATGCTTATGCCTGTGATGTTAAATCAGGAGTGTTGCAATCAATGCTGAGAATGATGTTTGGACAGGGATCCATGACAATGACTTAGAATGATTCTGCCAAAAGAAGTTTGATATAAGCTTCAGTTGTTAATACAATGTAATACAAGAAGAATGCAAATAACAAAAGTTGATGTGATTCTGAGTGCATGTATTGACCTGGGATTACTTGGAGTACTGTGGCTTGGAAGGCCAGCAAATGTTGCAAGGAGTATTTTAAATTTTACTACCTTTTTGTGTCAGCTTATTATTAAAAAAAACCCAAAAACCCCAAACCAAATAAACCAACAAAACCAACCAAAACACACACCCAGGACCCCCAGTTGGTAATTTAAAATGTTTTTGCACTGTAAAATTACTTTTTTTTGTATGGTTATATCTCTCTCCTATGTTTGTGCAAAGTCTTTCTCTTATCTGCCAATAGATTAAAAATAATTTGCATAGATATTTGTGTATATTACATTTCATAGCTTAAGCCAGTGAGGGCCCTAAACAGAGTGCAAGTATATTATTGCAAGAGTCTTGCTAAATGTGTAATATAGGTTCGGTATTAGTTGTTATAACCATTTTATAATCCAGTTCTGTTGGCTCTTGCACATGAGCAGATGCAAAGTTACCTGTGCAGTGGATTATTCCCAGCTCTGGGACACAAGGGCTGCCGTGCTGCTCAGCGGCTCTTTCTAGCCCCTATTATCAGGGCATCTGTGTTAACCAGCAGTGTTAGCACCAGTAACCCAGCCTTTCCGCAGAGCTCTTGGGATTATCTTTTTGATATCCCCTTGCTCGTGATATCATTTACGAAATGTAGCCATAAATATCTTCTTGAGCCTGTATTGTTCTGGGATACCTGAGGGAAGCTGTAAGCTGGTTGTAACCAGGGGGCTAGTAGAAGCCAGCTGTTATTATTTGTCCTGTAATAGCTGAACTATGCAGCTAGTCCTTTTTTCCATGTACAGTTTTCCCTTCTGTTATCCATTACGTGGACTTGTTGCATGTGTTAGAGCAGATATGATTAGATTCTGCAACTATTTCTGCATCTATTGAACCTTCTGGTAGGACTTGCACCTCAAGAACGTGGAGGGACAAGTTCCTCCCAAGTGGAATCACAGTGCTTTCACAAAGACAAAATCCTGTCTTGAGTCTGTGACTGTACCTGGCCTTTTGTTGCAGAGAAGTTGAGATACATGGACTGAAGGGGGGAAAAAACGTGGTTTTTCCTCTTCAGAGTATAGCATCGAGGTGCTGAAAAGTCAGTGCTATTATGGTTAAAGAAACGTGAAACCATGTTGCATTTCGCTCTCTGAGAGCAAAGTTAAGCTTGTGCCTACAGCCGGTGTTCTTGGTACTGTCTCACATGAGATGCTTCTCCCTGCAAATATCATTACCGCGTTTCATTCTGGCGTATGTGCATTTGTTGTGTGCTGAGTGCTTGAGTCGGTTTTTCATGGCCATGGACAATGTGAAGTTCCTCTAGTTCATGCTTTAAAACCTTGTTGCTTTGCTTTGTTTTTTTAAAGAAAATAACTTAGGGATTTTAAAATAAACAGCTTTCTTTTGATAAGAGAGTTTCTGAACACGCTAAGAAAAGGAGTCCTATTAAAAAGCTTCCCTAAAGGAAGCTTAACTGTGGGACTGTGAGCTCTTCATTTGGGCAAGTAGTGATACATTCCAAAGAAAGAGAGGAACTTTGGGTTGTTTGAAGGACGTTTTACAGTTTTATGTTCAGTGCTAGGCGTTCCTAATAGAAAACATTTTCAGTTTGAGAGAGGGAACATGTGGAGAGCATTAGCAGTTCAGTAAAACGTGCAACCAATTCGGATTTAATTTAAAGGGAACAAAAGAGGTGCCTTGAGAATTTGTCGGAAGCGCTGTGGTTTTGCCTTCTTTGCGCTGATGGTAACAGGAGAGAGAGAGAGGTGAGTTGAAATTGCTTTATCGAATATCTTCTTAGCATAATTGGGACCAAAAAGACTGTGATTAATGGATTTAACGGTGCTACACAGGGATCTTGCATGCATTATGGATTTGTAATCATGATATGCTTCCTATGACTCTTGCTGTAACTTGGTAAAAGTCCTGACTTAAATGCAGATAATAAACAACATGCTTATTAGATGTAAACTGACATCACACAAATTGAAAAAACCTGGAAAAGAATGCCAGAACTTGGGGGGAGTTTTTTAAGGGTTAGGCTTTTTTTAATAGAATAATTTGAGTTCTAGTTAAGACAGTGCACAGTACTTACTGGGGCCTGCATCCAGATGTGATTGAAGATATCTGGTTCAGCTCTCTTTGAGTGAAATGTGAAATAGCTGCAAAGGCTGTGATAAAAATACCTTTTTCAGCTTTTAGGATAATTTAAATTTTCTTTCCTGAGAATGTGGAACACAGATGCTCTAAGTAAAATCCCTTGGTTCCCAGATCAGATTACTTTGCGAAAAATCTATCCATATAAATAACTTGTGGTTTTGCTTTAAAAATGTACACCTCTTTAAATTGAAATGTTAGATTTCTGTTGTACTCCTTGTGCACGTGTTTAGTCAGCCTCCTTTGTGGGGATGAACCATGGTACTTTCCCATAACCTGTGACTTACCTTCTGTTACATCACTGAGAAAGAAATGGCCAGTCCTGTAGGATCTCAGAAGTTGTTTGAGACAAAGGTAGATTTGCAAGGTTTGTCTCTGCATGTTTAATTTAAATTATGATATTTAAAGTAGACTTTGTAGCAAGAAGAACCAAGAGGCTGTAGAGCAGGTAAAGCCTCCATTAGCAGTGGCATTTTCACATTAAAGTGGTAGATTCTTGCATTAGATGGGCTTGTTCCAGATTTGAAAGGACATCTGTGGGGCATGATAGTGGGATGCTTTTCTTGTCTTGGGAAGCATTGTTTTAAAATGTGAAAGCTTAGCTGACTCACACTAGGAAGTGCTGCAGAAATCGAGTTAAATGTATTTGAATTGGGATATCCTCTTTCTGCCCTTTTTTTTTCCTGACAACTTTCCTCTTTTTTTCTTGTCATATGTAAAAATATGCAAGGAAGATGGAATCGACTTTTGACTCTGAATACATAGCAAGATTTAAAACATGTCTTATTTTTAAACAAAATAAAAACAACAACAAAAATTCCTCAGTCATCTTCAATGGTACCATAAAGGAAACCATCTCCTCATAAAGCCAGGAGGGAATTAGTATGTTACTTTGCTTCCCACTCCCCAACAGAAGTCCATTTCGACTTGTTTCAGATTTTTTTTCCTAAAGTAATTATAAAGCATCATATTATTGATACGTGGAATTTTTTTAAGTGTTTTTTTTCCTTGCAATCTAAACATGTCTTTTTGAAGATTAAAAAAAATTCTGTATAAAATTAAACTGTTTATAGCTGCTTATAATGGACTCCTCTGAAAATAATTGATAACAACAGTTGTATCTACGTCACTGAGGTCATTGCTGTTGATAGCACATCAGTAGTTGTTGGTAGTTTTCATATAGTTTCCCTTTTTAGCTATTTGCACTTCCCACATAATTTATAGATATTTGTATTGACAGACAGAGCAGTTCTTCCTCCTATGGTCGGTGTTCAGACTGTTGAACTCATTTTGCTGTAGACTGAAGTACAGCATGTTCAAGTCCTTAATTAGGGGGAAAATAGTTAAGTTCATATTAAATATCTTCAAATAAATTAGCATTACACTTGGAAAAGAACAGAATTATTTGTTTCCTGCCTCCATGTAAAGCTGCTCTATATAGAAGATATAAACCAAACAAGTGAATTGGATTTGGATTAGTTCTCTTGAAACAGTCCAACACACTGTCATGTTTTAAGCTTTACCCTTCAGAACTTAGGACAGTAAAACAAAATTAAGGACCTAAACTATGGAAGAGAAATTAGAAGCTGTTACTTAAAAGCTGCGGGTTTGGAATAAGAAATGTTGGTATTTCTATGTGATGTTGTTCTCAGCCCAGCCTCTGATTTAGCTTTGTTTTTAAGGAAGGCAGAGAGCTGCCAATTTTGCTGAAGTGGAATTAGGCTAAATATAGTTCCATCCCCTCTGAGGTGTTCTAAGATGCATGGCCTGTACATGTAGTGTAATAAAAGGGAAGAAGGGATGTTAGTTCATAAAACACGGAATCATGCTACTATGGAAAGGAAGCTTCCCTTCTCTTCAAAATTAATGATTACATGTAAGCTTTTGATGCCTTATGATGGTTTATTTCAGATTAGCTTAAAAAAGAAAATGCCATGTGTGTCACTGAAATGCAAGGTCAGGAGATGCGTGTTTGAACATTGTCAGACTGATTATCTTTAAAAATGGTGTAAGCAAAACGTGCAGACTCATGGTCAGTGATGCTTCAAACAAATGCCACTTGCCAACTTTTTGTGAACTTGCTGCTAGTCCAGGTATCTGGTATCATATTTCAGACCAGGGCTATGTTGTTTCAGTCCTTATACTTACTGAAAAGAAGGTGAAGTTTTGTTACCATTGGAAGATCTCATTGTAGAAGATCATATAAAATACATGTGGTTTCATAATGCTGTTCAACTGATTTTTCATATGATTTAGTAACTTTTTTCCCCACAGTGATATGTAATGATAAATGCACTATCTCATAATTCAGCAGTCAAGAAATAGTTGCTCTCTGTTGTTGATTTTCATTGTGGCATTCGAATAGCATGTACTGCTATTTCCTTATATAGCATGTACGAATATTTCCTTTCTTTCGAAGGAAAGAATAGCATTCTTTCCTTGCCTTCAGCATTCTATTCCTCTTTCATTTACATTCTTTTCATCTTTTTCATGTGCAGCTGCTTTTATTTCTGTAGAAATTAAGATGATTTAATTTGTAAATTGTGTGCTTCTCAATTTATTTCTTTCATGAAAGAAATACTTCAAAGACTGAAGAGCTTTATTCAAATAGGTGGCAGAGCACCCTGATGTAATATATGTTGTTTTCTCTATGACTGTCAATTGAGATACACACCAAATCGACCCAGTTTCAAGAATAAAGTGTTTACTATAATGTAAAATATTATGAAAGTACCTCTGGAAGCATTTAGATGAAATTCTCATCTTGGACTCAGAACATGCCATGTGTTCATGATGTGGTCATGAGTGGTGGAAGAACCACCACTCATTTTCATTATGGTTTTGTACTTGTTTGAGCATGATGAAATTGAGGAAATCATGGTATCTCTGTCTGGAAAAGGGGAAGAGATGGGAATATTTAATTGGAAATATTATGAAATGTGGAAAACCTGCTTTATTTCACAACTCTTTGTGTCTTCAAGTATTTTTAATTATGAGATGTCCTTTTCTGGGTGTAGGGGTTTTGTTTGGAGGGGAGGGGAAGGGTTTGTTTGGTTTTGGTGTTATTTTTTGGTTGGCTGGTTGGTTGGTTTTCTTGTGTTTTTTATGTGCAGCATCTGTATTTTAATAATGACAACAGCTTCTTTAAGGTTTTCTTTTCCTGCTTATAACTCAACAAGGCACATAAAATTTAGGCTACGAAGAGGTAAAGTTACAACCTCTTTATTTAGAACCCCAGCAGTTACTGTGGCTGAGCAGCATGCTATTGTAAGATGTAGGATGTCATAAGCTATGTCAATTCATATTTAGCAGTTTGAGATCAGGTTTCTTTTAACCTTTCAGATATTAAATATTTAGGTCTGGTCTTACTATTAAAACATGAAGAGGAGTATGTTGGTAAACTCTTTGCTTAAAAAAAAAGGCCCTGTTTCTGCAGGTTTATTTCTCCCTATGGCTGGCAACAAGGTTTACACATCAGCTTTAAGAGCCAGTTATAACTTCAGAATGTCTAAAACTGGCATATCAAGTTAACTTGTTTCTGTGCTGGGGAGTGAAATATAAACGTTGGATGTCTTTCCTTACTTCTTCGCATAATCCTAAATTTAAGTTCAACAGACACTTAAAAGCCTGTTCAGAATCATATGCTTCTGGAGACATTTGCTTTCTTTTTGACTTTGTGTGAAATAGGGGCAGCTGAGAGTGTGGAAAGCTTCTTGTCAGGTTGGGCACAGGAGGCGGCCTGGTACTGATCTCACCTGTGCCCAGGGGCTGGGGTTTTCCTCAGCTCTTGTAGCAGGAGAGCTTATTCTGCAATGTGTGGGGGCTGCATGAGCTGTTCTGGGCGGGGAGGATGGTGATGATGCCGGAAAGATGGCAGCCAGCTGTGACTGCCTTTCTGCTCTTTGCTGCTCAGAGCGTGCATGAGTGGTTCCCTGTAACTGCATCAGAAATACATCAGGAGGCTTCCTTACCTTTTTTTTCCCCCCATGCTGTTACACTGAAATGCTTGGTGTTGAGCTTAGGAAAAGCTTGCTGTAGAAAACGTGGGTGTGTTTGCATGAAAGGTCGAGCACCATAACTAACCAGAAAACCTTTATCAAAACCCTCACAAGGGAGTTCTGCCATGTTATTCTCTTCAACAACAGAATGTTAAAACTTACTAATTTTTATTAATGCCACTATGTTAAAATACACAGTATATTAAAAATACTTGAGAACCAGAAAGAGTGGGTGAGCAAATAAAATCCGTGCTATATATTTGCTGGAATAGCCAGGTACTACTGCAGTATTCTCAGGGGTGGCGTAACCTGGGAAAAGGGAGCTACAAGGATACTCTGAACAGCTCCTTAAAGCCCTGGGTGTGAGCGCATGCTGTGCTTTTGACACAAGGTGAGTACAAGTGATGAATAACAAGCACCTATAACTACCCTAGACAACACACTCTGAGGCACTCTGGCAGCAGTGACTGGGTCTCCTGGATTTTCATCCTGAGCTTAGTGGTCTGCACACTGCTGTCACCGTGGTCTTCCTCTTTTATATTGTGTACTGCAGGTGTTGTGTGTGGTCTTCTCTTCTGCACAGTGCATGTTTCAAGCTGGCATTCAGTCATCTGCAGATCTTTATCAGGACTTTGGGAGGAGTTTTTCTAACCCAGCAGCTGTGAGATTGAATATTTTTGCTTTAAAGCCACTAAAATGCATATAATTTGGTACCAACTAGCAGGACCTAAAGGACCGTCTGTGAGTTGGCAGTACCTGTTTGACTAGCTGCCTGTTACCTTGTAAGGGACAGGCGAACG
>VZTD01004810.1:0-68860 GCA_013397725.1 Rhagologus leucostigma
ATTGTAGAACGTGCTCATGGTACCCTGAAGCGGGTTCTTCAAAAACGAAAACGGGGAATTCAGGGTGAAACCCTGCACAGTTGGTTGGCAAAAGCTTTGTATACCATCAATCACCTTACGGTACCATAGAATTCTAATAATCCTGTCATTTTGAACCATCACCTCTCGTTACAGGCTTCGGAAGAGACACAGCTGCCTCAAGCGAAGGTTCAGGTGCAGAACTTAGTCACCAAACAGTGGGAAGGTCCCTATGACATTATCGCTTCGGGGCGCGGGTATGCTTGTGTATCCACAGATACTGGGGTGTGCTGGGTACCTGCAGGGTGTGTTCGTCCTGACCTGCAACCGCAGAGGCAAAATCCGGCTGACAGGCAAGATGGAGACCGTGACCAAAATGAAAGTCATCAAGTGGCTGGATCATTGAGTGATGACTCACATGCAGACTCCGATGGTCCTTCCACAAGCAGAGATTGAACATTGTTAATTTTTCTTTTTTCTTTTTCTTTTTTAAACGGAAAAAGGGTGAGATGTCACCCTGAGATTCGCAGTCTTTTGATGTTTTCATTTTTGTGATGGAGTTCTCACGCACTTTCTGTAAACACAGTTATGTTCTCACGCACTTTCTGTAAACACAGTTTTGTTTGGCTAACCGTTACTTTTTGTTTTCATTCTTTCTCCTGAGGCGGAGAAGTTTGATGGTCTTTTCGTTTGACCAGTGTGGTTGGAGAGGTGGTAACCTCATCCTCCAATCCACGGTCATTCCTAGGAACATATATATATGAAGTAAAATAAACAGCTGGGGGCTTTCCTGGCTTCTTTTCTGTCCTGAACTAAGCTGGGTCTGCGTGGTTCTTTTCGTGTCCAAGTACGACAGTGTGTCACCAAAGGTGGTTTCTCTCACTGAACATTTGTTAGCAGCCAGCTGGTGTCCCAATGGCAATGAGTGGTAGATTTGGAGATGGGGAGCGTAAGGAAAACAAAGCATCTGATCTACCATAGATGGGTTATAATGTTTGTTAAATTGCTTTTCTGAATTGTTGAAGCCTTCAAATGAAATCTTCATTTTAATAACTTGAGTGAAACAACTTTTGGGAGATCTAGATTCTAAAAGGGACTCTGAAAAACATATCAACTCAAGATAAAAACACTCTGTTACGGCACAAGGTTGTTACAACAGAATGCAACTGAACTATTTTGAACTTTGTCTTCTCTCTCACATGCATATTTTCAGTTTCATCTCCTTACTGGAAAATCTTACACTCGCTTGATTTTCAAGTACTTTGTTTTATTTTAGAATACTTCTTTTTAAATTTAAACACCACACAGAGTCTGATGGTAATTCAGCATACACAGTTGTATTTTATTTTTAGTATCATGGCAGATAATTTCTAAAACAGGGATTCTGAATAGTTTTTCCTCATCATCTATAATGTTTTTTGGTAGTAAGCCTGCATAATGCAGTATAAAAACGTTCCCTTTTTGGGAAAGTGCTGTATGTCTTATGAAATATTTTTGCATAATAACACGGGTATATATAAATTTCAACAGGTAGATCTGCAAGTATCACCACTTGTAATTCTAAATAGTGAATACAAAGCTCCAAGAAATTGATGCATAAATCCTGCCTGAAAATTATCTAGAATCTTTTTTTTTGTGGTATTGACTTTTTCTTTGGCAGTATATACAAGTAACTGATTTTTTTAAACCGTTTTGTAGTATCTATGCATTGCTGGTACTGGTTAAGAAAACCTTGGATTTTGCTCAGTTATGGGTACATAATAAAGGAAAAATACAAAGTGGATGAACTGACATGAAAATATTGAAAATACTACAGTGATCTTTTTGAGAACTGGATCAAAATTTTTGAGACAAGGACAGAGTCTAAAGCACATTACAATCTTACCCCTGTTAATTGCCTACAAAATAAAGGGAGTCTGTAGCAGAGTGGACCAGAGCAAATGATTCCACCTCCCAGTGTCCTTCAAGATAATTAAATTGGTTCTTTTTGTTCTTTACAAAAGGAGCCCATGCAGACCTTTTCATGTAAAGTAGTTGAGTCCTTGAGTCCTAATATTCTTTCTTAAAAATATCCAGATATCCAAAGAGGTTGCATTTAAATCTCTCTTCAGTCAGAAG
The DNA here is from genome assembly GCA_013397725.1 of Rhagologus leucostigma. Lineage (NCBI taxonomy): Eukaryota > Metazoa > Chordata > Aves > Passeriformes > Rhagologus > Rhagologus leucostigma. Next base: position 2,137 of record VZTD01004810.1, read on the forward strand.
TCTACTTTAGATATCTGAAGCCTTCTCACTAAACTGCAGGACATATACGTATACAGAAATTAAATAGAACAATTAGATTAAAGAAAATGCAAAAATAGTCTACTTTTAAATTTTAATTTCAGTTGCTTAGCCCACCAGACTTACAGATCTTGAGGTTCTCAGGGAAGAGGTTAAAAGCTGGAGATGAGTACAGCCTGATTTGACAACTACTGAAAACAGTGAAAAGAAATCTTGTAATTGAGATTCCATGGAATTCTAAGTCTTTTATCTCAAAAAGAAAGAAGAAGGACCAAAAAAACTGCAGGGAAGAGCAAAGAACAACAGGGATAATAATCACAGCTGCTGGATGGCTTTCATTAAAAGGGAAATAAATAAACAGGGAGTCCTATCTGGAGGAGAGAAGACTCAAGGCCTTTGTATTGATAGATCAAAGAAAAAGCCACACTACATGATGGGAAGTTTAATCACCAACCTGACTGGACAATACAGGAGGATATTTTATGAAGTAGCAGTTTAATCAAAATGGACATAATGCAGTATCCCACATGGTTGTGGCACACTCAAAATATTTTCTAAGCAGATATGGCAACACAAAATGTGACCTGGGACTAGTGTTCAACTGGAGGAACTTCTGGGCAGGGCAGCTTGTTTCTTTCAAGATTCCAGTTCTCTCTGCCAGAATTTTTGAAGAACATTAAGAATATTTTACCTTAATATCTGAGGGACTGCAAAGAATTGGTCCTTGTCGACAAACAGCAGCAACTCGACATAAAGTGGTTGATCAGTTTGAAGGGGTAAGGAGGGAATCTGCAGCAGAAATCACAAATTTCTGTCCCAAGTCCTATGTCTTCTCCTGAAAAATCTTCTTCTTGAAGTTGTTACTCATGTTACATACAGTTTCCGTAGTCATTAGGAAGACGGTATGTGCTGCACATCATCTGCTACCTGATAGAGGCTGAAATGTCATTGTTGCTGAACAGGCTTAAGCAAAATGTCCCAGCCAGCTGATAGATCCTGGTGTGCCTGATGCATCAACTCCACAAAACCTCTCAACAGAGTTAGACAAAATTGCACCAGATGGGAATATTTCCATTAACTCATCCTCATCAACACCACTGCAGCTCTCTCTGCCAGCTGACCTTTGCATTTAGGAGTGTATTTTCTACCAGACACCCAGATCAAACAGTAGAGGATGTGCAACACTTCTGCTAAAATGCCATGAAGGGATGAACTGGAAAAGCACATCAAGGGAACAGATACTTAGAAGCCAAAAATTAAGAGCCACACCAGGCTGTCCAAGGTGGGTATGTGATTGTGGACCGGAAATCTGGGTGGAAGAGCACTTAAAGTGAGATACCAAGAGAATTTTCTGCATTGGATGTGCTTCTCTTGTCCCAGCCATGACCTGCCCTATGACATTCAAGCATCTTCTGTCAAAGCCAGACAGAAGGATTTCTAAGGCCCTGATACTGACAACATTTTGCCTTTTCACAGAACATTTTCATACAAGGAATGAATACCGGTTTATCAAGGTTAAAGGGTTAGGAAGAAGAGGCATGGAGCTAAACAAAAACACCTGGGATCAGTGGTATAACTAAGGTAGTTTTCCAGAAGGAAACACAAGACATCACTTTCAAGTAGCACTTCACCAGCTCAAAGTGCAAATGTACCTTCAAGGACTTGGACACCTTCCAAGGCAATTTCGCCTTCACAAGGAAGCACCCACACAGAGATCCTGCACAGAAGTTTCCACCCATGGAGAGCTCCCCTGGCAGAAGTTGTGAGAGGCAGGGAGTTCTCATTTTCTGAGCCTTCACTGACATCTGACCCTCCTTGCAACAGGAAGAAATCTAGAGAGTGACCTTGATGGAGACGGTATATTAAAAAAACCTCTAAGAAATATTAACTGAGAAGAATGAGGAACTGTCATTTAATCACTGTGTAGGAACATGCATTTAGAGAAAGGAAATAAATGTGTGAGAGAGCCAAGGAAAGTTAAGGCATAATTGAGGATTTCTAGCATAAACATAATCACTGGGATATTATCCTTGATTGGCTTCAGCAATTTATATCTGCCCACACCTGAGTAAACTGGAAGTTAAATTATCTTTCACTCATCTTGAAACACAGGTTTTTGAAAAAAACCACCATGGCTAAAGGAAAGGGAACATCTGTCTTCCCCTCTTACCTCAGCAGAGACCACCCTTGCTATGGATAAATCTTCCAATAAAATGAAAACACTTCTTTTTGGTACCTACCAGGCTGAGGAACCCTACTCCAACTGTCCCTGCAGTGGCCAGGATCATCTGACCCTTTATCCTCCATTGTTTTTAAAGGGGCTGGGGTGGGGAGGTTTAAAATGTAAAGAGGAACAAGAAATTACTTTGACTGTTTGGACATACTGGGTTAGAGAGCGAGGAACAGAGAAGAAAAAGAAGCCCCGCAAATACTCTTTTCATTTCTTAAAATGGCAATATTTATTTGTTAAGATAATTAATTTCAAATAATGAATAACATAATAGTTAACTTCGAAAAACTCCATCAAAATTAAATGAAACAATGAGCCTGTCCCTTCTGATCATGCTCATTAAACTCGGCAGCTATGAAAAAAGGCATGGGCTACTATAAAATCATTATTTGTTTCCATCCACTTGCACAAACATTATAAATAAGACTTGCCTTATAAAAATCACGAGATGCTTGTGGCACATTTTGTAAAATGTGACTAGAAAAAGACAAGATACTGTTAATAAATAATACATTCAATAACAAAGCAATTTTTGCTACTGAGAGACATCTAGACATTTTGGGGTACAGTCACCATGAAATCACCTGTAAAAGGGACATTCTTCAAAGAAGCACTGCACAGTACTTGAAAAATGAACAAATTCTACTGACATAATCATAGAAAATACATTATTGCAGGGCAAAGAAAGAGATTCCCTTAGTCCTTGTAACAGTGTTGGCTGACAGCAAACATTTGCTACATTGGAGAATGAATTAGATCGAAGCCCTAATCACAAGACTTGGAACAATACCACGCTTTGGAATGTTTAACACACTCCACACAAGCACCTTTGCCCCTGAGTGTGCCAAAAAACCAATGATTCGAGATGTTCACCTAAGTGCTCCTGTCATTTGGACACGATATCCAGCCTGTAAAGCTTACACACATCAGAAATGAGACAGTAAGTATTACATGCTGGGCACTGGAGGTAAAACAAATCCATGGAATTATGCAGTCTCAGAGGCATAATGGTTTGCTTATCTACTTTAAAATCACCTCAAGACGTTGAACTACCACATTACCATCACATTTTTTCAATAAACTGGGCAAGAGAAGAAGGAACACAAATGAAAGCACTAGAATTTACCAGCTAACACTGACATCCCACATAACATGGCTCCTTTGGGAATATTGTGTGAGAGAGCAAAAATGGCAACTGTGCCCAGTCCCTAAATAGCCAGGAGAAACCTCGTGTCTGTCCTGCCAGGGCTTTGCATACCAGCATTTCTGTAAAGCAAAGACTGATCCCAAATCACCTTGTTTTATCCAAACACTGAGCTCCTTCCCAACATCGTTTAAGTTTTGGTAGCACCACTGATCCAAGCACCACTTCCTTGAGCACTACACTGGGAAGCCTTGCCCCTTCTCACAGCCAGGGTCAGCTAAAAAGCAGAAGGTCTGAGATGTACAGATGGTAGGTCAGGGAAGGTGACAGCTGGGACCTTGCAACTACAGGGAGAAGCAAACAGAAGCTTTCAAGCAGTGCTTCCTGGGCTGCTTGCCTTCAGATAACATATTTTGTTCCCAAAGTAAAACACCAGCAAGTTGGGATAACCCCAATGATATTCCCTGGTCCCCTGGCTGGGCAGATATTCAGGATGGCTGCAACTCCAACAACAAATGTTGGTGCCTTGTGAAATCACTGACTTCTTGTAAAAACCTCAGTAAGGTAAATGCATAATTAAAAATTTTGAAAAACCTTTGCCCGGCCCATTTCTGTTCTGGTCAAGCACAAAACTTCCCCAAGCTGTAGCTGTGCCTTCAAGAAATGGAAGGGAATTCACAAGTTTTAGTTTGCATTTCAGCTTCTATCCATAAGCAGCAAAATGTACCAAACCACAGCCACTTATCTCCTGGCACAGGGACAGACATGCAGGATGTGGGCAGGATGCAGGATGTGGGCAGGAAACACATGGCATGGCATGACCAGTGAGCCTGACTGATCTCCCAGTCAGTGTAGCCCCATGAGCCCACACCTGGGAATAAATCAGATGTGCTGGAAATGCAAACAGATTGTCCCTTACAGTGCTGGAAAGAAGCAGATCTAACTTTAGGAACCGAGCAGTTTGTTTATTACCATCCTAATGTAAGGGCCACGTTACCAAGTCTGAGTCTGAGAAGGAAAAATAGTCAAAAGGGGATGTAGTTCACTGCAAAACCTGCTAGAAATATCTTCTTTCCATTTCTCTTCCCTTCTCTTTTCAGTATTTTTACACTAGAGAGCTCATACTAATAATCCATCTCAGGGACACGACATTCAAATAAAAACACATACATGTTTTTACATTCATCATCATCCACATGCTACATTTCACAGTTCATTATCAGAGCAATGTACCACTCTAGAAAAACATCACAGCAAGGCACCTTTCATTTCCCTGCTGTCTTTGTTTGCCTGCTTTTCTCTGGAGCTTTCAGAAATAGCCAGATGGAAACAGCATTAACACAGGTTAAAGCCAAGTATCTGGTATATGCAAGAAACAGGAAAGTTTAGAAGTCCTTGTAACTTCCATGAGACATAAAATGAAAATAAAAAATACTTGTATTGACACTGATTTTTTTTTATTATTTGAGGTTAGGGTTAGCTTTAACTTCCACTTTGCAGAAGATCCAGAGATTCATTGCGTTGCTGAGACTGATAGGACTGTACACACCTGCCCATCCGTTCCAGCCTGGAGACTGGGTCTATGTTAAATGGTGGGTCAGTTGCCCTTGCAAACTAAGTGGAGAGGACCATTCAAAGTCCTGACTACCCTCACTGAAGCCACAGTTGCTGGCAGGGAACCCTGAATTCACTGTTCCAAAGTTAAGAGACCTCTGCTTCCGAAAAATCTGGAAAACAGAGACTGATACAAATCAGGATGATGTGATTTGAATTGTTCTTTTGTGCCTGTTATACGCACAGTTGGTAACCATGGCTGAGATTTGGTCCCAAAATTTGCATGTGGTTTTAGTCCAAAATGTATCCAAAAGCTCTTCATAAGAACAACTTGTCAGGGTGGTATTGAATATGTGAAAATGAAGTCTGGTAAGTTTTGCCCCTAGACAAAGATAGGGCCTGTGCCCATGGAGCAATAATTCCAAACATAAAATTTGATCACAGTAAGGATTATTGAACACATTGAAAAGCAAATTTCAGATGCAATTTTGGCCTTACAAGAAGAAGTCAATGATCTCTCTGGTATAGTTTTACAAAACAGAATGACTCCTAATTTCCTACTACCTGCAAAATCATTAACATTAGTTGTTGTTCTTATGTAGATCAGAGTGAAAGAATTGTTAAGGATTTGGTTGAAATTTGAAAGCAAACTCCAATCAGGTAGCTTTCAAAAGGCCCATTCAACTTGAAATATATCTTTGACACTCTCACCTCATGGTTACCAGACTGGGTCTGGATAAAAGGAACTGTTCATACTACTTGTATCTATAGTTATTCTTTTAATAATAGTTGGCTGTATGATACAGTGGTGTGGTTAAATATGGAGTAGAGACTAGACAAAGTAGAGTCTTGTTAGCCTCTAAAAGGGGGAGGAAATGATGCCGAATTGATTTTTGCCTTTTTCCTTTTATATATATTCTCTATATTCTTTACACACATATTTCTAGCTCTGCAGCCTATTATTGTATCCTAGCTAGTTTCTCCAGTATTTTTCCCTTCCCTGATAGGCAGAAAAACAAAATACATTCCAAGGCCCCTATCCTATCTTGGTTCTCCCTAGGAACCGAGGTTGAGACCAGCTCTTCGAGACACATTTTTATAAACAAAGTTTAGTTTCCATCTAAAGGGGGGCAGGCAGGATTCAGAGAGGGTTGAACTGGAGGAAATTGCCTCACCACTTATGTCTCTAATTGGGGATTTTTGTCAATTATGCTAATTTGCTAAACTTATAAAACTGTATTCACCCCATGGTGGGGTGGGCATTTTGTGGACATTTTCCATGTCTGCCCCTGGAGGTCTCCAAGAAAGACCAGCCTTTATATTACCTCCTATACTAATATTATCTTGAAAGTGTGTTGTTTTATTTCTAGGTTTTTTAAGGCATCAGTATCACCATGGCAGCTACAGGCCCTTATTAAGGTGAAAACTCCGTGTTTTTAACTGAAGTTGAAAGCTATTTCGGAAATTAATTTCTATTTTATTGACACCTGATTAACTATGAGTGCACTAAGATATTCCAAAGATCCGAAATGTGACTGTGTTCAATTTAGGATAAAACCCAAAGACACTTTACAGCCAAGCTGGGGTTTATGAAAGCCAGAAAATCTTTCAGTTTTTTAAGAGGAAGGTAATTTGTTCAGATTTCATTGCTGAAAACATAAGTACAGTTATGAAAAGATAATATTGTGCACAACACACAAAAAAAGCATGAAACCAACTTTTTAAAGAAAACCAGCATTTGAGATTAGAATTATGCCTTAGATATAAATTGTCATTAAAAACAAAAGAGAGAAGAAAGAAGGATTTCTTCCCCGCAAACACTATCAGAAAAGAAGAATTGCAGTTGATAAGCAGGGGGAAAAGACCATCCCATTCCATCAGTAAAGTCTAACAAAATTATTTGACAATGAGTGGAAACACTCGTAGACATCAGATCCATCAAGAATAATAAGTTACTTGAGGATATCTAATTCCCAGTTACAGCCAGTGAATGGTGAAGCTTCCCAGTGTAGAAAAATCCTTTTTTCATTTTCACTTGGCTCATACCGTACACTTGACAGATTGAGCAGCTCATGGATCACTTCCATGAAACAAGGACATGACATAGATTGTGATTTGATTTCAATCTGTGGTGCCTTTGTGCGGCAGAAGTTTGAAATGCAGTGAGATATTTGCCTTACAAAAGCAACCAACAAACAGCATAAACTGCTCAAGGTCTAAACTTGTGGGGAAAAAAGATTCAGTAGATTACAGAATAGGAATCTTTAACTAAGTATCATAATCTGGCAGTGCTTTAAAGTAATTTAAAATTTTCATAGGATGAACTCCCTCAGGTTTGAGAACAGTCACCTGGTTAAAATCCGGGCAATTCTATTGATCTGAGTCAGAACAGTGAAAGAGAGCAGACAATTTGGTTTATAAATTGAAGGGTGTGGCAGAGAGGAGAAAACCTTCTTTTCTCATTAAAAATGCACAGCTTTTCCCTTTCCTGAAATCCAGGTGCTCCCTGAAGGTAATGCTCCTATTGCACTTCCTAACAATGGGGGAGGATTTTATCACAAAAGCATAAATTCACTCAGATAAAAAGGGTAGTTCATTTGCTTGTTTTCACTGTTCAAAACAGATAACTTTAATAAAATTTCTGGGTTTTTTTCACTTTACTTCCCAAGCATGAGTTAATTAATTCTCACAACATCTGAGCTAAAAGTAATCTCCATTCACCTAACAGAGAAATCACCACAGGAAGAAAAGTCTTCAAAATTCTGGGATAAGTAGTAGTGGAAATAAGACAGCCTTCATCTAATTATGAGTTAATAGAGTAAGTAGTACTAGGAAGAGGTAAAATGCTGCATACAAATATTGATAAACCTGAAATGGTTTTTTGTCTCTCTGTTAACTTTTTAGGTTTAGAGCCAGAGGAAAGTTCAATGTAGTGCAGAGAAAATTTTAAGCAACTTGTGAACACAGCAAGTTTCACCCCAGTACGACAAGAACCAAGGGAAAGAAGCAAAAGAATAAAGACTGAACATCTATTAATAACTTTGGGTTCCAAGCATTTAGACCTATGCTTCCATCCCTTTATCTTTACCATGTCCTTTTGTGCTTTTATCTCCTTTCTGATATTTGTCTACTGCTTTGGCCACTACTACTAAATGGCAGCACATAAATGGTCACAGATTTCAGAAGACCTGAACCTCTGTCCTGAGCCTGTTTTTTTCTTTTTTTGACTACATTTGGAGTATAACTTTTTTTTTTTTTTTTTTAAGTCTATGGACACCACATGGGATAATCTAGAATTGGAAGCTTTGCAGAAGTATGGACTTGAATACAAAGCTGGAAGTGCAGAATAATTTGGAAACCAGGGAAATTTCACAGATCTCTTAACATGGTTTCTTTAGTTATTAGTGCATTTTAGGAGAAAAAAAAATAGGGGACATTTTTCACATGTAAAATTTTTGCAATTTTTTTTTCCTCTAAATGATTTGAAAGTAATTCTTCAAGGTACTAACCAGCATCTGAGCTATAAGCTTCAGGCTATTTATTTTGTTTATATTTATATAACTGTGTGCTATCTATTATTAAGGGAGTCTCCAGAGACCACAGAAGAGGGTAAGAGCTCTGAATGACTCTTTGTTCCGTTTTCAATGCAAGGTGACATGCATGAACAAGAAAAAAAATCTCCTGTTTCTGTCTTTGTGTGAAACAATTCTTGGAAATGCTTATGGAGTGGGAGTTTCAAGAGCACTGAAAGCTGACCTACTCCAGTATTGCCTAAGTGAGGATTTCATTATTGATAGAAATAAAACCTTAGCAGTTTTTTGGAAGTCCTTGCACTCTGCAGCACCAGGCAGTCACCTACAAGTGACCTCCTCCTATATGCAAGTCTCATACTCAGATAAGATGGCTTTTGGATACTCAGATAAAATGATTTTTATGTATATGTTCTGTAACAGGCCAAACCATGCAGTGTGACCAAATGATAACACACTAAAGGACATAATTTCCAGGCATTTCCATGCTCCTTGAAGTTTTCAGTACAAAGTCCAGGCCTTTAAAACCAGTCAACACGTGATCGATCTGTAGGATCAGAGTCCTTGAAGGGCCTTCACAGAACGAAGACGTATTACTCAGCAGTGGGAGACATCAAGCAGGCAGAGCTGTGGCTAAAATATCTTTTTTTTCCTGTCAGTGCAGCACACTCTGTATCATCTGCCCAAACTCCACAGCTCAAGAGGCAGCAGTCAATTCACATGCTCAAAGGAGTCCTGCCAGACTACTCCAAACCAGGATTTTCCTGAAAACTGGATATCTTCTGGCAGTTTTACTCTGCATACAATGGGTACCCAAAAAGAAAACTTGCGTTCCTGAAGAAGGAGCGTTTATTTTCAGGACATGGGGGGTTTATAAAAAAAACATTCAAGCATTTCCTATAAAAACACATGCACAGAAGAAAAAATAACTTGTGATTATGGCACTTTTGCAGAACACCAAAATCTTTGCTGGAGATATCTGAGTAGAGACTTGAATCGGGGTCTCAGTACTCCAGATTATGCATTTCTAATCAAAATTGCTTGTCCTCCATGCATTTATTTTCAGTGAAAAATTTTCATTTTCTACCGAGATAATCACACAATAACAAAGCTTCCTGCAGGAGGAAGATTCCTTAAGTTGTTGGTTAGAATTTAGCTTGAAATGTATTAAGCTTCTGTAATTGTTTCCTTCCAATAAACAGAAAAGGATGCAACTCATCTCTGCTATGGGTCCCATCTGAGCGAAACAATTAATTGAATATACAATTAGAAATCAGCAGGAACTGTCCAAAAGGTACTTTAGTGTTTTATTGAACACCATCTTATTCATAAACCTAGAGAACTAGTGCTGCTGCTTTCTTAAACTCACTCTGGATTCACTCACAGGAGTCAAATCCAGGATAAAAGGGAAAAAAAAGGGTTTAACTTGGAAGGTGAAGACATCAAATAACAGTAAATTCCATGTGGTCAGAGTGCTAAAGGTTCCCTTGCCTGAGAGGGTCCCAGACAGGATAAATATTCAGCTCAGCAGAAAGCTGACTCCCTCCACAGCAGAGGGAGTACACAGACAGTAATTTAAGATGCAGCTTTAATAGGCCTTTCTGAGACTTGCCAGGGATTTCAAGTGCTGCTAGAAGCAGGCTGGTCTCGTAAGGGATGAGCTGCCATCATTTCCAGTAAGCACAGCACTCCTGACTGTGAAGCAGGACAGGGCTTACCATGCCATGGGTAATTATCTGGGATCACTAGCTGGTCCTGAGCCCGGTCAGAGTGGTATCGGTAGGCACCAGGCAAAGCCACAGCAGTGGCCACAAGAAACAATAAGCCTTTTCCACCAGGGAAAAAACTCCAGCTCCTACTCTGTCCAGCACAGCTGGGCCTCACAGCCACAGGTGAATTGTTTTCACAGTCCTGCAGAGAACTCAGAATGGCCAGAAGAAGCCTGAATCTGGCAGTGCCTCTCTCCTGGTTATACAGAACCTACCCAAGCATTTTCAATTAGCAACACATCATCCCCCCACCCCCCACCCCCGCCACCATAACAGCTGAAAAGCAGAGTGAGATTAATTCTAAAGCACATGTACTAAGCTGAAGAGGCGGAATACACCAGAGCTCAACCTGCTGCAATAAAAACTGATGAAAATGAATAATCAGGAAGGGATGAGTAGATGTTTAAGTTCTCACTGCTGCCAAAAAAATATCAGCCAGGGAGAATAGGTTAAGCCTCCTGTTGGCTCTTCGCATTCCACGTAGGGAAATGAGTTTGTTAATATTTAACAAAAAGAACTCTAAGTCTTTTACTAATTGTTCTGTTCAGAAATGACAAAAAAGTCAAACATGATAGATTCCAAGAGATAAAATATGGGAATTCAAGGAAACAGATATTATTTTACAACAATTGCCTTGAAAATCGTATCCTTCTTCCATCCTCTTTCTCTTCTCCAGTGAGGGGATTACCAACATCTGGCTGAAATCATATTTTTTATTTGGAGCTATTTTGAACTCTTGGTGGATATGTCAACATTTTAAAAGAAAAGCTGGTTCAAATAACAATATATATTAGCTGCCTTATGGCCGGATTTTTAAAAATCACAATTCTGTCCCCAAGGGGGATGGTTATCTGGAAGGATAGGGAACAGAGATCCTTTAGGATGATGATATGGGGCACAAATACAAGTCCACGTTAAGAGGAGGTCACTGCACACCAGGACAGCTACAGTACCCAGAACACCTCTCAAACAGCCATGGAGATGGGAACTAGGCATTTCTGGACAAAGCTTGATGGATTTTGCTTACTTGGAAGTATCAGCTAATGGAAACTCCACCATAAGCTTTTCTGAAGGAGGCCATGATTCAAGATAGCAGCTGGTTAGTCCATTTTATATCCGTGTTTTGAGGGGAGTGGCAGGAAAGAACAGCTTGTCCTTCCTATAACCTGGACTTCTTCCAATACTTACTAATCTATTAAACTGAAGAAGAGTCAGAGAGGTAGCAAATGGTGAGATTGCTATCATCTCCTTCATTTTCCTCACTTCTAGATCAAAAGTTCCCTTACTCCTTAATTACAGGCAAGGGTGAGACTGATATTAAGTTAGTATTCATGAAGCTGTTTCCAGGAATGGTTTTCCATAACTACCACATTTCAGAACACTGAATTTCAAAAAGCAGATGCTTTGCTTAGTTTCAGCTCTCACAGAGGTGCTAACTCAGCTGCCTAGGTAGCAACACGATTTTGAGGAAAATAACAAAAAGATGAAAGTAGTCAAGTTGAAAAAACAGCCAGTATTTCTATATTCTGTAAAACTTCAGCTGTAACAGAGGCTTAGACCTTTGACTTTAGTAGCTGCCTCACACCAAACTTGTTACCTTCCTTCTAGCAAAAATATAAAAATATAACATTCATAAGCAAGAGTTCTTAGCATTATAACAATGTCTGTGCCAAAATTAGAGATATTTTTATTCTCATGAGCACACCTCCCACTCCCTTCTCAAGGATTTTGCTTTGCTGGTTTCTGTTTTGCTTGTCTGATTTAGACAGAGCTCCAGAGGCTTCCTAATCAACAAGGAGGGAAAGTTTTACATAGTTCTGTCTCAAGTTCAAAAATTGGTCTTGATTTCCTCAAAAGGATTGTATCAAGAACAATTTCAGTGCATACCTTTCTTGTAAAGGTATTTAATTTATTCTACTTACAAACATGGGACAATGATTCCAATGCAGGCAGGGCAATATTCCAGCACTTCTGTCCCTTGTCAGCTCTATGATAAAATTAATAACTATGAGTATTAACAAATCATTTGGCCAGCCTGAACCAGTTTTTATTGAAGATGAACTGCAGTAGCTTTCAACCTGGCAGATTTGTGCAGCTTTAGCTACACTGTCGGGGAAATTCAGGGACTGGCAGTGGAAATAGAGGTGCTACAGGAGGGAATTTCACTAACAAATATTAAGATTTCAAAAGACTTCACTGAAAATATAGCAACACAAGCAATGACCTCCCTCCTGAAGGTGGATACATTCTCAGGCCCTTCCATGCAGTGCCATATTTCGTATCAGTGATCCTGCATGTGGATTGCCCTCCTCCAAGACATCCACAAGGCAAGCCCCATACTCCACATGGATGGAGTGTCTTCACTCGAACATTTCTGTCAGGTAACAGCCACTCTTATGTTCCCAGCTGCTTGGTTTTGTCTTTTTGACTGATCTTGCCACAAAAGACTTGCAGTGCTCTCCTGCATCCCTTTTTACCTGCTGGACAAAAGGCTGATTGCTGGCCAGTGTTTCCATGGACTGACAAGTCAGCTAAAACAGATTTTGCCTCTCAAAAGCAGCATTTATTTTTGTTTCTCTCCTTTTCTCAACTGCTAGTTTTCTGGAAGCTACAGAAAATTATTTACCCTTGAAGCCATTACTTCCTCATCAAATGTGGTTGCCTTTGTACAATGCAGTTATACTCACTACATGTAAATGTGAACAGAGCCAGAACTATAAATTTCTCCAGTATCAGCCACACATCACACACAGCCTGGGTCTCTCCCGCCCCTTTAATTCCTTGGAAGCTATCTCCTAGCAAACATCAGGACTACAGACACCAGAAGGGACTCACAAAGGCCTCAGGTTCAGTCTTACAGAGGTGGGGAATACAACACCTCCAGATATCCAGGGCACTGGTTGAACATGAACAAGCCAGACCTTATGAAAAACACTGGACAGAGTTTTCCTACAAAAATACTTGTTTTCCCCTTGTTCTTCTAATCCAATTATTTTCCCCACACATGGAAAAAATAATTACTAAGGGGTTGGAGAGCTGTAAGAGAGGTTCAGAAGTGAATTCCTAAGTACTGGTAAAAATAACAAAAGATGACCAGCAAAGAGGCAGTTCCCCCCTGCTCTCCTTGTTCCCTCTTGCTGTCAAGGAAATGCTGGCATCCTGCTGAAGTGCCATTTTAGCACATCATATTCCAACTGTTGTTTTCACAGATAATGTAATCCATAAAGCACTAAAAAGCGCAAAATTGAGGCACCCAATAAAAACCATACAGGCACCTCTTCGTCTCCAAGAAAGGCAACTCAGTCAAATTCTGCCATTACAAGCAGCAAGGAAAATATTTTACTTTCAAATCCTTCCTCACTGAGTCCCCACATCACAGATAACGCACTAATGAAACTGAATGAATTATCAAGTGATGTTCCACCAGTGTGCTGACTTACTTTTAAAAAAAACATGGACAAAGATAACATGGGCTATGAGGTACATTCAGATTTTATCAGAACAACAACTAGAACACTCAAAAATCTCCACATTACCTTTAGCATTGCCCTGTAATCCTATGAAACAGTGCCCACTTCATGCTTGGAATATCCATATTCCAAAAGAAAATTTTTTTTATGAAACATAGGTTTAAAAATAAAAACATGACTATTTTTTCCCCAGTGTCCTACACAGAGAGTTGAATTATTCATATTTAAAGAAGATACATGGATTTTTCTTTTTTAAAAAATTAATTATATCTATAGAACTTGCAGCTGGTAGTGTACAAGGAGAGACCTTATCAACACACGAGATGACACACCCCCAAAATACTAGAACTTTGGAGCTAGAACAGCACAGGAAGTTGCTGTGGAAAGCTGATGACAGTTTTGTTGTTCCAACACCTTGACTAGATTTTCAGTAATAAGATAATAAGAAAGAGAACACTGATCTGGATTTTTCAAGTTAATGGTGGTAACATCTTGCAGCTGAAATTGCACTGCGGACTTAGCTGGGATTCTCCTCTTGTCCTCCAGTGCTAAATCAAAGCAAACAAACAAAAAGATTTCTCATTTCCACGGTGAGAGGACCATCTGCTGCCCAAGTAATAACCCAAAATAAAACAGTCCTTCAGGCACTATGCACACTGAGAGAATTCACCACTGTGAGCAGAGCTGCCTTACATAAGGCATGCCCTTCTCTTTTTTCCTTTTTCTTGCTGGCTGTGCAGTTTTTCAGTGCTCCCAAAGGCTGTTTTATTTCCCAGACTCTCTTTAAGCAGAGACAATCTCATGTCAGAAGTACAAGTCTTTAAGGCTAACGTTACAATCCAAGCAGAAGAGCAAGTCACAAGCAGAGAAACGATTTTCCAAGCTTTGACTCATTTTAAATGACACATTCATTTCTGCAATTTTCCTGCTATAAGCACATGAAGAACCTCATTCTGCATTCCACTGAACCCCTCAAATACCCTCAACAGTCCATGAACATCTGGAGTCCAAATGAATACAGAATTAATCCCTAAGGCTGGACAGCAAAACAGGTCAGGAACCATCCCTGCTATGAAAGTCACTGTGGAAATCTTGCAGCGGGCACTGAAATCAGGCTGCACTTCACTACTGGTTTTGTAACATGTTTTCTTTTCAGACCAATTTGCCTTAACCAGCTCTTGCCCACACTACAGCACTGGCAGAGCTGTAAGCACAATGACCTGAACTATACTGATAAAACCTACAATGCATAGGTCTATCCATCCCCAGTAGCACGGCATTCCTATGACATTCTAACCAGTTCTTAGCACCTTCACTCTCCCAAGAGTCTTCAGAGGAGCTGATGGTACTCAGCTCCTTCGGCTTTTAAGCCTTTCCTTTTCCTTCCACTGAGGCGGGGGCGGGGCTAAAAAAAAAAAACCAAAAATGAATAGAAGGAAAAGAAACAAAGAGTCAATGACACACATGCTGTCCTACACACACACAGAGACCCAAACAGAGGAAAAAAGCAAGGAAAAAGGAAAGTTCTACACGGTGCTGATCTGGAATGAAATGGAATTTGGAACAGATAGTCATATTTGGCACTGTTAGCAAAAGCTTGTGAGTGGCCCGGTGACTCTCTGAGCCTTAATGCCCTTTTACACTTGTCACTTAAAAACGTCCCCTGAAAGTTCAGCTGTGCTGCTTCTGATGTAGTTTTTCCACTGCTGCTGAATGGACTTGATTGAGAGATACATTTCGTCCCCTCCCAGTTCCATAAAGCACTAAACAATAAGGACATATTCCATTTGGCATTCAAGTAGCATCTTTATGGTCCATGCAGATTCCTTTAAAAACAACCAACATAAAACAGAACTCTCTGTTGGAGAGAATGGAAATTAAAAACTATTGGATCTCCCAAATCAACTCCTATGATCCTCAGGCTGAAGGCTGGATTAGAGGGTCCTCACATGGTTCTAGCTGCATTCTCAGTACACCACTTTTATGAAGAAACCAAAGCTGTAGAAATTCCTCCGGCATAGCATGGAATCCGGAGTCAGGCAGGACATTATCATAGTAATGATGGCTGATAAACTTCCCATGCAGGTCCACCGAGAACGGCCAGAAGCCGTAAATTGTTACTTCCTCACACAGCCCAAGGGCAGCGCTGACCAGGAAAAGTCCTGTGGAAAGGCGTTTGGCGTGAATACCTTTGCTCTTCCAGAACTTGCTGATGTCCCGCAGGAAGTTGGGATTGGCAAAAAGGACTGTCTGCTTGGCACCAAAATCCTCCAGGGTGTAGTAGACGCGGAGGGAGGGTCCTGTCCCTGTTTTCATGGAGAAGGCTGGCATGTAGATGTAGCTGTGGTTATAGACCTTCACGCTGTCCACAAAGGCTTTTCGGGACCACAGCAGGTTCTGGAACCTGAAAAATCACAAGGAAAAATGAGTTGGTCACACATAGGTTTTCCCAGATGTTTCATAATCCACCTAAGGGCTGCTCTTCATACGCATAGTTACAATTCCCTGCACACCTTTTCTGAGCCCAGAGAAAAGTCCACACAAACTTCTGGCTGTCTGACACTGCCTCTCCTTTGAAAACAGGCACCTGAATAGACAGTTGAAAACTATCTGGTATCCTGCTAACTCCAAAACCTTTCTGATGTCATCTTTTTAAGAAAACCCAAATGAACACCGACAATATTCCATAACATTCAATCCTTTTCAGCAATACTTTTCATTTGTCCAAAAACCAACTTAGATTTTTCAGGTACGGGAATCTGTAAAAGAAATTTTCAAATCTGTGTTGTTCTTATTTCTTAAAGGCAGACTGAAATAAGAACCCAAGTTAGATTAGGAGGGCAAGGTATATGTACCGATTATTTCTCTGGTATGAAAATAGCATATTACAATTTGTTTAATTGTCAATAGTTATTTGCTGATGGCTGTTTTATTCCTGATGTTTCACTGATGTACTCCATAACCAGTATCCTGGACTATAAACTTTCTGTGCCATACGTTTCCTCCCCACCTTTATCACTTGACAATATCCAAAGCCTTCAGAGTGACAAGCTTACTACACTAAAAACAACTTCTGCACAAGCCTCACACACTCCTTTCATTGTGGCTGGGCTGCTCCCCTGCGTGTGATGCCTAATTTTTTCCTCAGCTCCCAAATGCCCATCTTGCCCTTGCTGCCGCCTCCTCTCCCTGTTTCCTGCAGCCAAGGCAGAGGTGTCGTGACTAATTCCCTAGTCACACACCAGAAGAGTCAGAACAAGAAAGTTAAGTCAGCAGCACTGAATTTTTTTCCTTTCTCTTGTGCAGGCAGAAATAGGTAAAATAGTATGTTTTTAAATGGTTATAAAGAGATCAATTTTATGTATAAACCTCTTTGAAATTAACAAGAATTACACAAACAGATTTAAATAGAATGCCAGAGGACCTCAAGAATCATCAAACAAAATTTCAGCTGAAACTATTGAAAACAAAAAAACCCAAACAGCTTCAATAGCATTGAAATGTCTCATAATATATGCCAGGTCTTTTTGAAGTCTTTGTTTTGGCAAAAAATCCCCTTGAAATATTCTTGATAAATTGAAAGGTTTTGTTGACATTTTTAATATGCAATACTTGGTCTCCTGATTTGCTACAAGGTTCTTGCAAAACTTCCTGCACGTGGTGTTAGAACGAAGCTGGTTTGAAATCTGAAGTCTGTCTGGGTCTTCATTGCTTCTTTGCTCTGCAGATCTGCTCTTACTGCATGGTGCTATTTGCTAATGGAGACAGAGCCACTGGCTTCCAAGCAAGACATCAATTCAACCCCAACCTACAAAACAAAAACCAATAATTTCATAACTTACTGCATTTGGCATTCTTTTCTGTAGAAACAGCCAAGACACAGCTGAGTGTAGAAGGCCAGCCAAGACCAAGGTGCCCTGGCAGAAATTCATTGTCTGCCTGTACGTCTTCATGTGGGCCTCTCCCTCCATCACTATCAGACCTATGACTGTTCCCCAAAATAAGCTTTACCATCCTTTCTTCCCAAGGAGTAGCAGGACAACCTGCAGATTATCAGGTACAGGAGTTGGCTCCATCCTACCAAGCTTATTCTGTTTCCATCATGACACTGTCCCTGAGGGGAAAAAACCAAATTAAAAAAGAAATCTCAAGCTTAATACCTTCAATATTCACCTAAGTGCTCAGACCCCCAGTACCCAAACATTGTTCTAATATCCTTAATCACTTTTGAAAGTTCCTAAGACCAACAGCAGGCTTTCAGTCCCCGTATTTGGGTCATTCACTGGGCATTGCAGGCTCAAACTTCCACACTAAAGAGGTGTTGAGCAAATAGCTTGATGTTGTGGGGTCCTCGCACGTTGGCTGAGGAAAGGCCAAAGACACGTTTACTGTCACTCCTGAAGCACCATGTCCTTTCCCACTCAGAACTAGTCCACAAATTTTACTTCAGAGGGCAAATAGTTGTGGTTATTCTAAACCTGCATTTTCCAGCAAATTTACCATTCTTAGAAAAAACCCACACAGCTCAGGGTGAACCCATTAAAGTTCCTCAGTCTCAGAGGGCCAGAGACTGTCTCTGAATATTCATTTGCTATCATTGCCACAACATGTTTGCAATTATTCTGGATAATCTCCCCAAATGCCTTAAAGTAACAAGAAGTGAACAGCAGAGCCATGGGAGTGGTGCATGGGAGGGACTCCATGCAGAAGGGACAGCAGCATTTGTCACCCTACTGCTAACTGTCCTTCAGGAACATCATCACCTTCTGAAAAACCCATGTCCCATTCCAGTGATCTGGATGGCAGTGCTGGTAGGCATCCCACCCAGTTCAGCAGATGGACATTATACAGGTGGCCAGGAGCCCATGGAGAAACATAAAACATGCTGATTACGGCTGGGCTGATGGTCTAACAGCCAAAAAGCCGCTGCCCATCTTGAGCACCTCATGAGGGGACATATTAGAAACAAATGAAAATTTCTGTTCCCTATTTGTAAAAATGGGAGCGCTCTCCAGCATTCTGACACTTCACAGGCTGGATAGCAGCTGAGAAATCTGGGGACAAATGCTGTGCATAAGCAAGTTTTTGGAGATGGTGCTGGAAGCTCAAGTGTGTTTCCCTTTAACTCCCAGTCCAGACAGGGAGTCCTGCAGGCTTTGAAAGTACCATACCACACCCATCCCAGCAGGCAGCGAGGAGGCTACTCCATGCTTGATAGAGAGACCAGGAAGGCTTTTCCCCTCAAGCTTTGTAGTCCCCACAGGAGCACGACAATGTTTGTCTCCTGCTTGTCCTGGCACAGACACCGCCAGCCTGGTGCAGCCCATGCATCCACATGGACACAAATGCTTTCACTTGTGCCAATTCTCACTCAGGATGAGGAGCTGCTGGTTCCTGGTTAGTGCTGGCCTCTACTGAGCATTCAGTTCTCTCAGTGGCACAGCCCAGAAGCTGTGCAGCTCCACCACACACACACACAGCTCCCAAAGAAATGCACCAAGTGATCTAGCCCTTTACACAAGAGTGCATCTCAGGCGACGTTATCTCCCCAGTGCAGCTTGAAGCAAGAAACAGCTGAATTGCTTTCAGAGTCCTTCCCTGACCTTCTACAGTCAAGCTCACACAAACGTGTGGTGGGTTGCTAGCACTGGGATAAAACTGGAGTTGGAATCTTGCAAGCCCTGAGCAGCACCTGGAGACTCCATGAGCAGCTTGGGAATTTGCAATGATGTGTTCAGCAGCTCCAAGGCACCTCCGCAGCCCAGAGAGGCATGAGTGACTGTGAACCCTGGTGAAAACAGATCACAGCAGGTCCAGCCCAGACACTTTTATTTCCACTGCACTCATCAGTGGACAGTGAACAACTCAAATCATCAGCACCACATTTTTCTGTCAGGTTCCTAGGAAAGATCAACTTTAAACCAGCAGATTTCAGCAGCATGTGGAGGCAGAGCTGCACAGATATCAGAGAAATAATTTCCTTGCGACTAGCTGGAGAATTCCCTCAAACGCTCTGCTCCACTTTTCCAGAGAGAAAGATTCATCCAAGAGAAAACTGCCATGGCACATTGTCATGATAGAATAATCAAAGACTTAAGAGCATTAAGTGTTTTGGGTTTTGTTTTTAATGTTTTTAATGTTCTTATTGATGTTCTTTAGCAAATATTCAGGGACAGGGCTACTCTCTGGCACTGAGAGACATTTCTCAGTAACCACAAGGAATTTGCTGCAGTGACATTGAGCTAACCCTCTTGCGGATAGTTATGGCAGCATTCTCTTGCATCTTGGTTTCTCTTTGATCTCCCCAGAGAGTTGCTATCTCATGCGTGTGACAATATCCCAGGCACTGACTCTGTTGGCATCTGCAAAGTCACAAGTTCAGCATTCTGGATTAATTGGGAGTTCACTTATCAGAGGGGAAAAAATAAAATTAAGCAATGAGAGGAATAGATGCTAAAGAAATAGTGTATTATTTTAAAATTACAACAGATAGAGCTCAAGGGAATAGAGCAGAAGGTGTAAAGACTTATGTTTGTCATGTCCCTATGACAAACAATAACCTCACAAAAATTATTTAGATAATTTGATGTCAGCGTTAGCCAAGAATGATTTAGCAATTTGCTGCAGCTGTTTGACTCTGCTTACAGCTGGGGTCACAAGAAGTCAGCCTGCAAACACACATCTGAGCCTCCTCTGCTGTGACAGAGGTGTTGTACTGCACTCATTTCTCAGAGTGCTTTTCAAACAGCAATGCCCTCCTCAGTGCCCTGTGCTCTCACTCATATCAGGCTCTTCTTGATGATCTGCCCCTCTGGGGCTTGTGCAGACAATCTCACTGACACACAGACTGTGTCTCAATTCACAAATTGTTTCCATGTGCTCGTTCCCCATCTGGGCATTTCTAAGGTGCATTAGGCGCAAGGTAGACTTTCTACTTGTCCACACAGGGAGCCAGAACTGAGCACTTAAAGCACTTTAAATGGACCCCCTTTCTTATTTTATCCCAGCTTTCCCAACTACACAAGCCACTGCTTACTCACCTTAAGGACAGCTACCTGACTTAAGAATCAATTATAATCCCATTAAAGTCAGTGGCAAAGCCAACTCTGATCCCCAGTACTCTGTCTTAACCTCATTTCAAACACCTTCAGCAGGAGGGATTCTCCCCGCTTCTCACTGTGGGTCCCTCCACAGGCACCATGGTCACCCAGCTGAGAACTCGTGGCATGGGTGGGGTGATGCTATTCCGATATTTTCCTTCCCCTTTGCCCCTCTTCCCTGCTGGCTCTTTATGGACTAGATGCTCGCTCCTCTCAGGGAGTGACTGACTCCCAAACTCACTCCAGCTCACCCCTTCCATGCATTCTTGCAGCCTGCTGAGACCCCACACTGCTTCTTATGGACAGGGGCTTCCAAACTCGAAGAGCCTGTTCTTCTCTGTCCTCTCTAGTACCAATAATTAAAGACAAATTTGCCTCGTTCTCCTTTTTATAAGCCTTTTGAATGGTGTTTTCCAACGCAGGGATTCTGGGTACTTCCACCATCATCTCCAAATACCCAAAACCAGGGAAAAACACTCTTTCCAGTGACTTCCTGGGCCAATCTGTTTCTTAATGACACACTGTCCTTAGCACATGACCTTCAGAATAATTTGATGCATTCAGAAAGTCCAATTAGACATGGCAGAGGTATGTTTTAATCCCCATGAAGAGGTACGCTCCCTTTCTGGCTGAATTAAGTATTAATTAGAGCTTTTTTAAAACCTCCACCCATTACTGCTCTTAGTCTGTGGCCCTGGTAATACTATATATAGTGCCAAGGGAAAGCTGACTGGTTTTCAATGGAACACAGAGCTATAATGTACAGTAAAGCAATGAAACATTAAAATCAGTGTTCACTTGTATTTTGGGACTGTGTGTGGTCCTTATTCTGCCAACTCAAATTAGAATGTGCTTTTAATAGCTACTCTTTCCAAAACAAGCAGAGCTGAACATCAATTCTTTCTGTTATCTGACAGCTTGGATCTTAGCTTTCAGAAGATGAGCTGCTCATCTTAGTTTGACTCTTTGAAAATTGTGACTGCTGTAGTCACACACAAGTGGACATAATATAAAAGGACGGGCAGAACAGCATGGATGTAAATTACTTGTATTGTTAAAACTGCTGCCTGGTATTTCTAAGTCTTCTGAATACTTCCAAACTCTTACAGCTGGAATTCAGGAGGATGGGAAAGTAGGAGAAGCACTGAAATCAGCTAGGAAAAACCCCAAACACAGAACTAAGTCTGATATTTTTGGCATTTAATTTCACTGGACTGCACACCAGAGAGAGCTGAGAAGAAACATAACCGGGTCACACATTTCCTCAGGTTTTAACAAAAAAAGAATCACAACAAAGCCCAGACAGAGACTTTAGGAGATTTACTTTGGATTAAGACAGTGTCCCTAAGACTGACTGCCTTGTCTTTGGGACAGCAACCAAACAGGAACAGAACAGAGAAGCATCTCCTGCACACCTGGATCTTTCACTCAAATATATTCCAGACAGACGTCCCTGTGGATCACTGCCGACAGAAGCACTGCAGAAACACAAGGCTAATAACATTACGCCTTCCTGAATGTGCTGGCCTCCTGTGTTTTGTAACTCAAATCTAAAACCTACCAAATGATTCCAGTTATGAAAGACCTATTAATAGCTGAGAAACACTTTTGCTGAGTCTTTGAGTTTTCTCTTCAATGTTGTGACATCCTTCACACATTAATAATTTGCAAATATCAGTGAAGGTGACATTCAACTGCATCCTCTCTTCAGCCTCTTAGAGCCCTCTCCAAAAAAAACCCGGAAAGAGAGGAAAACAGCAATGTTTGAATGTGTATTCTTTTAAAAGGTGCTGTGTGCTACAAAGATTATAGACTGATGGAAATTATTTAAAACAGTAAATGCTTCAACAGGGATTATGGCAAGAACTGTAACTAGGACGGGCTCTCTTTTAAGTATATAAGCACCCTTTTTAAACTTTAGTACATGAATCACTGTTGTTATCTGAGATCAAGCCATAGCTGCAGCACAAATCCCTCTTAAACATTATCAACTAAAAGCTTGGTTAAAAAATCAGATGTTCAGAGCCCATAGGAATATGTGGTGAATCTAAAATATTTTAAATCGGGTAAAATAAATTCACACAATTCTAAAATACATAAAAGAAGATCTCTATATTTTTTTCTGTTAGCTTCTCCCACTGGGCAACCTCACCTGCACTCCTAAGCGGACAAGCACTGTAATTGAGCAATGTACTAGCGGCCACCTGAGCATAAAGAGAGAAGGTGACAAATTGCTCTGGATCCAAACATGAGGCTCAAATGACAGAAAAAAAGAGAGAAACAAACAGCAGTTCAACAGACAAAGACGTCTCTTCCAGTCCTCAGCACACAAAAGCTCAGGCCATAAGTAAAATTCCTGGAAATAAGCCAGGAGGATCCAAACAAGCCCAAGGACTGCAGCCGTAGATCTTCAGAACAAAAATACTTTCTTTCCATCTAATATCAATTTACAGCAATCTTGGTCCTGTTCAGTCATGCCTGGAAGCATTAGATGCTCCCCAAGGCTTCCAGCAGGGTCCAAGGTGTGTTGCTTGCTGCACACTGAGTCTTTGAAAGAGCCTTCCTTCCCTTCTGCAACTCACACACAGACCCCTAAGGAAGACAATAGAACCAGTAGATTTTCAACTGCACATCCAGTATTTTCAGCCCAGATTTCCCGATACTGGTGTAGTTTGTCAATGCAGTAACCCTAGTGAATCTTACTTCCAAATATTTGCCTAATCTGTTATCCTCTGCATCCAATTATTTTACCAATACTTTCCCTCTTACTTCATGATTGCCTCAATCCCTTTGTCAGAAGCCTTTTAAAAATTCAAATAGACTCTATCTACTGGATATACATATGCACCTATTCAAAGAACCCCCAAAGTTTTACAAGAGCACATACATTTTCCAGGTGTTCACTAATATTATCTTCTACTATAGTCTCCACCAAATCAGCTGGAAGAGATGTCAGGCTTACAGATACACTTGAGCTATTTTTAATTTGGACTATTTTTAAACACTGATCCCATTTCTAACACTCTCCAGTCTTCAAGTACCAAGGCAGTTTTCAGTGAGGAAGTACACACACTACTCTTCTTTCAAGAGTGAGCCCAGTTCTGCCTATAAATTCACATCCATCCTGTATATATACCATAAATTAGCTTATAATTATCTCAGCCTCAGCCTGATGAGCCTCCCCATGGGTAGAGGGGATGATCTCAGTGTCTTCCACAGTGAACAAAGATGCAAATAATTCATACAGCTGCCCTTTTATAGCCTGTTTTTTATAGCTGGCCATCAACTAACCATACACACACAGCAGGTGGGGGTGGGTGTTTTCTGCTTCTTTTTGGCTTATGCAGTTGCTGGAAAGAGGTTGTAGCACTAGGCTTTCATCCCTCTGATTAGCTGTTCTTGGAAACTTTTTCTACCTGCCACATAGATAAAATATTTAATTAGCCAGATCTTATTATAGATTCAATTTCCTTTGGAAACAGCTCCAGCTTTTGGTAGGATGTTCTCTGCTTCCATTAATCTCCTTTTTCTCTGTCCTTTAGTGATGTCAACTTCCTGTTACCTTTTCTTAAGGCTTGAATGATGCTCCTGGCACTTTGTCCAGTATGATACCCTTAGGAGAGTCCATTATTTTGGGTAGATCATCCAGATGAATTTTCTGAGATGATTCTTGGTGTTTAAGGCTGAGAATGCCACTTAAACTTCTTTTCAACACAAACAAACTGCCAAGGGTTCCCCTCAACTCTTAGTACAGCCTGTACTCAATTTAAATTGCTATAGCTGCAACACTCTTGACCAAAATAATAAAATAAAATCAAAGTACAGATAGCTGAAATATGCTGGAGCTTTTTCTAGTATCTTCAACTATTTTGATATCTGTGCAAGTTCTACTTCCTACACCTTTTTCCCCTTCACTAACTTCATTTAAAGGAGACACAGTGTAAAAGAAATAAAAAGCAAACTTTTTTTTTAAGGTAGCAGGAAAGAAGTGCTATTTGCTAGGACAAAGTGATACTTTTGAAAGCTATTGAGTACTTTAGAGCCCTCTATGCACTGCCTGAGCAAAGTGGAGCAGAACATTCAATTCCCTATTTCTCTCAGTTTCCAAATGCCAGTGAAGATTCAGTGGCAGAGATATTTATACTATTTAGGAGCAACTTGGTAATTGTAGTTGGTGGTTTTCCCCTATCACACATCTCAAGATGCTATGGCTCTTTTTTTTATATAACATACCATAACTCAGATGCGGGCCCACCTTCTCACAGTCTGAAATACCATGCGAAAATATCTTTCTCCCTTTTGCTCCTTATCTCAGGGAATGGTCAGTCCCAATGAAATCTGAGAACTGGATGGAGCTTGACTCCAGAAGACAGCATTGGCACTTCTTTCAGATTCAGGCAGCACAAAAATAAGCTCCTTTTCTTTAATGCTCAGGGTATTTAATCCTGAATTACAGTAGAAATTCTATCAAAGGACTTCTGACAATCACATTAATACTAAGTAAGTTCCATATGCTTTATATGATTACCATAAACACCAAAGATACAAACACAGATTAAGCCATTATTTTAAACTATTACTGACTAATCAAACAGGAACAAAAGCTACCATTAGTGCCTCGGCTCCCCTAAGCAGCAGTAACATATTACCTAAAAAAAATTTAGATGTGGACCTAAAAACCAGGCTAAGGGTATTTTTGAGGGAGGAGGGAGGTACGGTCTGGGGTCTACAGCATAACTCAGACACAGGAAAAGAAATACCTTAAGGGCACCCATTAGAGAAGGCCAAAGTATTTTTCACACAAGTCCAAATTGCAGGTTTGAAAGTAGCTATAAATGTCAAATCCATCAGCAACTCCAAAGAACCCGAGGTTGGCCATGAATCACTGGAACAGTCACAGCCATAAACTCCCCCTTGAGGAATCAGTCACACTCCCAGAAGACTTCCAAATACTGGAAGGATCATTCAGGGATGATGCCTGACAGACC
Organism: Rhagologus leucostigma; assembly: GCA_013397725.1. Classification (NCBI taxonomy): domain Eukaryota; kingdom Metazoa; phylum Chordata; class Aves; order Passeriformes; genus Rhagologus; species Rhagologus leucostigma. The sequence continues at coordinate 27,940 of VZTD01004810.1, forward strand.
TTTACATCCCTAGCAGCTCAGCACACATATTCCTAAAGCAGCATCTCAAACAGCACAAGTGGTGAAATCCAGCTCCATGTTTTTACAGAAAGGGGCCAGAATAATTTGTCCAGTGATGTGCAACAGTGGGAAGCTCTTGCTGAGGTTTTTATCCACAGGCTTTACCCAGATAGTGATTTGGAAAACAAATATAGTTTTTAACAAGTGACTTATGTCCCTTCCTTAATCTGCTACTCCAGCAAGCCATAGTGCACAGTGCTGCTCTGCTTCACCAAGCTAGGCAGTAACCTTACACACTCCAGTAAATCCAGAACTTTGCTTGGATTACCAAGTCCACTTTAGACTGGTCTTACTTGTTCTAAAAATCAGACCATTTTTTCTACTTTCCCCCACAACTGCATTTTTATGTTAAAAATGACCAACCTAAGAAGGGCTGTCAAATGTGACAAATCCTTTATTTTGAAGATACTTTGACACGGACTAGAAATACAATCATAAAGATCCTGTCTTGAGTCTTTAAATTGACACAATTCCCCTGGTATCAGTGGATGTACACCAACTTTCATCAAATTAGGATATAGCTCAGTCTTGATGATATCATATACCAGATACTTAAGCTTTCAGGGACCACCAGCACACTGCATTATTCAAGAAGCATATTCAGTGTATGTTCACACTGTGAACGCACAACTAAAGACAACGACATCATCTGGATGCACAAGGCTATGGAGATGATTCATTCAGCATAATCATTTGCATTCCTCAACCAGGTTTAATGTACCAGGAAAAATGAGGGATAGCAGCAACTGTCCTGGAGCATGAAGTGAGAAAATAAACGGAGCACCGATGCTCTGGCAAAAACAGTTCTGTGTGTTGTGTTCCAGAAGCCATTCCCAGTTCCATTTCCAGCTTAATGGGCCTAGGAGCATGCAGTGAAAAGCGAAACAATCTGCATAACGGCATGCTAGTGTTTCTAAGGAATTTCCTTTCCCAAAGCCAGTCAGCAAAAGCACTTCAGCCAGTACATGCCATCTCATTCCTGGCTTGTTTTTCCCAATGCCACCTCTGCATTCCCAACTGCTGGAGCACCAGGTACACAGCGGGCAGATGATGACCTAGTTCAGCTGCATAAACCAACCTCCACAGGTCCCTTGGGTAAGACCAGCAGTTGGAACTTTTTCAGCAGAATCTAACTCCAATTGTTTGGGAACAGCTCGTTTTCATGTAGCAATACTTACAGATTTCCCCAACAGTCAGGGAACAAAGGATCACCTGGGTTTAAGGTTTCTGCTAGGGCTGAGTTAGGGACAGATGTTCTGGCAGAGCAGGGATGCCACACAGGAACCCAAGGAGGAACAGAGAAGATACAAAAGGCTCCTTGGAAATCCTGCAGTGTCAGCACTGTAAGAGATGCTGACTTCAGAAGGCTCTTTACAAGCTTCCAGCAGCCCTAAAATACTTCATAATGTCCTGTAACTACCACAAAACCTGGAATAAAGAATCAAATGCTAGACTGTCAGATGCTGAAAAATATAAAAATAAAATGAGCGGAAGAAATCAGGGATATCACCAGTGTCCTCTTGCCTCTAAACTATGACGATATTTGCTACACAAAAAGCTCACAGATGATCTTAAGTAGCCATCTGTGGCTATACTGCAAAATCTATGAGTAGATTCACAATTCGAACTCTTGACATGGAGAAAAACTTCTTGCTTAGCTCAGATGCAGAGAGCATTTTTCTTTCAAAGTCTGATGTACAGACAACTGAGTGCAGCCACACCATCTTCACTACCTAAACCTTGTTCTGAAAGTTCTTCCTGAGAGAACAGCAAGAACTTGTGCAAGTTCCCATTTTCAGGACAACAGTTTTGTAACAGCCTTCCCATATAAGAGCTGGGGACACAGTGCTGTGATACTGCTGAGAAACTGATTGTCCCCTTTCCATTCAAAAGGACCTCAAAGCCAGCAGAAGTGCTAAGATTCCCAATTGCTCCAGATACTGCCTGCAGGAAAAAGCCAGGGTGAGGCCACTGCAGGCTGGGGATGGGGCAGAGCAGGGCTGTACCTAGCTGTCAGCTCAGGGAGGAAGGACCCAAGGAAGGACAGTAACTCAGTGCCTCGCTTTGAAGGATCACAGTAATGTATTCCTCACGCTCACAGGAGGGGAGGGAGTATTGTATAATACTTTTTACAGCACAATCTGTGCACTGTCCACAGTTTTTTACTTTATTTTTACATTTACACTGACTATAGTGCTATAGGCTTTCACATGCTTTCAACTTCCATATGCGTACAAGCTCCCACTTAAAATATCCTGCTTGTCATCCTCCCAAATTATATTTCCTTTGGGAAAGCTCCCGCAAGATTCAAGTAGCTGCCTTCTGATTTACTGTCCTGATTCGGAAAAAAAGCCCTCAACTTTCTTCTGCAACATTCTAACACTTGAGAGCATATTTTGTTTTCGGATATAAATGTGATAAATTAGCAGCCCTCATTAAAAAAAAAATCATTGCCATGTTTGAAAACCAGTGATGATAAAGAATAAACATCTGGGATCACAATATTCAAACCCATGTTTAAAGAAGTTATAAAGAAGTTATGCTACCAGTTCAACATTTCTAATTATACAGCAATATTTTAAATAAAGCTCCAAATAACTTAATAACCAAATAACTTAAAAACCAATTTGCAATAAAAAGCTCCCTATTTACATTTCTTTAACATTATCCCCAAGCATTCACAGCTAAGCCATAACTTAATAAGGAATCCAGTACATAGGAATAGCTTATTACAACCATAATGGAAGAAGTTACTTCCTCATTTTCCTTCCCCAAATCCTCATATTTCAGTGCCATAAAACTTTTAAGCATCTGCACTGCTGTTTGTGTGTTTGATGAAAGATTAGTGACTGTCATTAGTGAAGTACACATTAGCTAAAAAATCAGTGAAAGCTGAAGAGAGAATTTTGCTAAATGTTTTTCACCTAGGAAATTTTCCCTGTGACCCACACGTCAGGAATTGGCTACAGAAGTAAATAAAATCTCTCCAACTTATTTTTCCATCTTCATCTATTCTCAAAGTTCTTTGAAACTGTTATCATTATTTAATTGCTACTAAAATAAGATGCAGAGATTCAGGTCCTACTTTTTATTCACTCTGGGGCAATTTTTCTGCCATGAGAGCCATGTTATTCTCTGCCCTGTTGAATTGTACTGTACATCCTGACACCTTGGTTTGCCCCATCCTGCTTTATCTTTCAGCAGTACCATTTGGTTCTCTCTCAGCACAATGATGGCTTTTGGCAGGTTTCTGTTCCCTCTTCCAACAAACCAGCTATTGTGGAAAAAGGATGAAACCAAGATGAAGAATTCCAGTGGATCATCTTTAACCTACTAAATTGCTCCTCGTATCTTGAAAACCACTGTCCTTTCACTATTTACTCTTTCAAATCAGGAATTAAAAAAGTATCATTGCCAGAGGCAAAAAAAAAAAAAAAGGAGACAGAGAGTAGAAATTAAGTATTAGGGTGGCACATTTATAATTTAATTAAGTAATTCTGTAGAAGTTCTGGCCTGTAGTACATTCCAGAACAGATGACAGAAAACTGCTTAAAAAACTGATTAAAACAAACTTCTTTAAAAAGAGAGTGGCTGAACTCAATAGGAAAGCAGTCTGTGACATTTGCTATGACACCCAAATAAACTAGCCAGAACTAATTTCAATCATTCAAGTTTTCACCAAAAACTACATCCCAGAGAGGGATCTTACAATGTTCTGCAATAAAAAAATCACTTGCTGACCTGAGATCTGACTGACACACTTTTTTTTGTAGTTATACTTGGACCTATTTTATATTTGCTTCTGGACTTTCAGTTATCACCATTGCAGACCCTTTAGAAAAGGTAAAAATCAACTTATTTTTTTAATTGAAAAAAATACTATCCTGAGAAGAACTTGTAAACTGCTTTTGAAAATACAAAAAATGTAAATTTTATTTTTCAATGAATAAACTATTCTTCTGAGAAATGTACCCCAAAACTCAAAACACCTTTAAAAGTGGATTTTGCTGTATTAATACTGTGGCTGAGGGAAATCTCATGCACAATCTCATGCACAAGTGTATAAACAGGGAACGTTAATGAGCAAACAGTCCTGGTAACCCTTGAACTGCTGAACCCAGATGGAAGCCCACCCATGCTGACTCTGTGACAGGGCACACGCAGCCAGATACATCCTCCCAAGTATGTTGTATCTTCAGTGAGACCAAGTGAAAAAACACTGCATAAACCCCACGTCTCATCAGCTCAACTGGAGATCCAGAAAAAGCTCTAATGAGAGCAAGGTAAAACAGCCAGAAGCAGCCATTAAAATGCAAGTAGAAATAAACAGCTCAGAGATGGGAACAGGAAAAACTCCAATGTAGTCTAGAAACGGATGCCATCAAAGAAAAGAGATTTCTTTCAAACAAAAGGGTCTTATCCCACTCTGACAGAGCCCCAAAAGAAATTCCTGTTGACTTCAGCATACAGGAACACGCAGCACAAATCAAATAGAATAAGAATTGTCTGGAAGTGAAGCTGTTATTTGATGAAAGAGGACTTACAATCCAGCTGCATCACTGTCATAGCAAGAAACTCACAGTGATGAAGTTATCTAAATCTAACAAAGATTAATTCAATATCACCCTGATATAGATCCCAGATGCACTTTTGAGATGATATATATCACCTTAGCATGAGGGATTGCATTTATCCTTGTAAATTCAAGGGATGACAGATGGGTCTATTAGGCACCAGCAGTGCACCCTGAACATGTTATGACAAGTAATCTGCTTGCGAGCAAGGAATAATTCCTTCTCTAATGCCAGGATCTTACACTGAATGTGCTGCTTAGACAACAAAATCTTTGGTAACAAAGCAAAGTCTGCTTTGTTTCTGCAAGTGCAAACACTGACCACATCCAAATCCCTGTGCTGTGCCTGAAGTGCTGAGGCTGCACCTCCTGTTGAAAGATGGTGGTCATTGGATGTGGTTATACCACCCGATTCCGGACTAGGGAAGTGTGTGTGTGGCACAGGAACAATGGATGGAACTCGCTGCCTGCGCAACACTGCCGATGTCATGTCTGACTCCAGTGGAGTCACTCCAAGGCTTTCCTCAATTAGGGCACAATTACCCCGGCAGCAGCATTTTGAAACATGCACTCTCAGGGGAAGGAGTAAAGGAAAGGAAAAAGGACTTTCTTCAAGCCTTTTGGAGTCAACGACAGTCCACCAGCCTCAGCTAAAGCCTGTGCAAGAAACAAGCCACAATCCCTGAAGGATGACCACTCAAAAAACTTCCTTGGGCTTTAAATGCTGAGGTCCATAAATAAATAATGAAAGGACATGTGTGGACATGTCTATCATTCAGGAAGCAACTGGAATGATGAAAACAATTTCCCCACAGTGCAGGGAAAACACTGCAGCTGCAATTGTGGATAAAAACAAAGCCCCATCAGCACAACCTGAAAGTCTGCTTATATAGCACAAGTGCAGGTGGCCAAAGACCAAGTATAAGAGTGTCTGACCATTCTTCAACTCCCCAAGGCAATATCTTGTCTAGCAGATGGCCCAGCCTTTTGCCTTTTCATAGTTAACACATTTCTTGAGCTGTTTTACTTCCCTCACTCTGCAAAAGAAAAAAAAGAAAACTGCACTGTGCAAAATCATCTTTACCTTGGAGTACTTTGAGAAAGTTATGAAACAAGGTGGCTGCACGGACTTACATCAGCCAACAGTTGCTAACTATTTAAACTGCTCATCATGCCTTTGTTGCAAAGCTCAACAAGAAAGTAAGACAAACAAAAGGCAGAGACAAAAAAGATGCAAAGGTTACACAGCTCACCCAGGAACAGGCTGAGGTCAAAGCCATGGAAGGATGCTTTGAGAGGTGCAGCCTAGAAAGAGAGGGAGCAAATTCCCAATAAAACATTTAAAGACAGTTATGTGGAAAGAAATGCTTAAAGCTAGCAATGTGCAAACCACAAGAGAGTCACAGATTGAGTTCAGTTTATGAGAGCGTGAGAAAGACAAAGGTGACCTAAAGTGACATAGGTTTATATGGAAATATAAACACCTTTCAAAAACCTCTCCACTGCCTTCTCCAGGCTATGATTCCAGCCCAAAGGAACAGCGTTTTCATGCTTTGCTAACATCTGTTAGCAAAATCTTTTCTCTCTCTTCTTAATGAACATTAATCTAGACCCCAGAGACCACCACTGTCCCTACCAGCCACCTGCTGACCCAACGTGGCACAGTCAGCTCCATCATCCACCTCCTCCTATTTCCTTATTTCCAGGATCCCAGGGCCACTCAGCTGAGAGCTTCATTAAGAAAAAGATGTGCTGGTGCCTATATTTCTATAAAATTGTTCATGGTAAATTATGGCATTCCTTGTTTTCTAGTTTTATCACTATTAACATGCTCAGTAAGGGTGTTTGAAGTGGTTGGTATGGTATGGCCCCAATACAGGCTCTGCATGGAAAAGTTTACAGTTTAGGAAGGAAAACAAAGCAAACTGATAAACACTGTTGAGACACCAAATAATATCAAAGAAACATATCTCACACACTATAACTAAAGCCTCACAGAATATGAGGCAGCTCAGATACTTTTATGCTCTTTTATGACCCAGCAAAAACAAAAGCCAAGGGAGTGGCTACACTCTAAACCCTCTAAAATACTGCAAGTACAGAGATGTGAAAAAACACATTTTTAGGAGACTTTGCAAAGAACTTTTCATACCAGAGCTTCTCCAACAGATCAGGTGTGTAGCAGGACAGTTTTAGCCCAGCTGTGGATCTGCTGTGTTTGTGAATGTGCTGTGTAAATGTGGTTTAATGATTACAGGTGGGGACCTGGTCCAGCCTGTGTTTTCACACAGTCTCTTCTCCCATTAATCTCTTGGAAATTGCTGCATGGATGGCCAGAAGAAAAAAACAGATGAGGAGGAAGGAAATGTATGGCTTGTTATGGGATGTGCTCAGCTCCTCAGAGGAGGGGCCAAAGGAAATGCATGCAGGGAATGAAGCCTCTTGAGGAAGGGTGGCGTGTTCAAACACTGCACATGGAAAAGATTAACCAGGAAGAGGTAATGAGGGACTGACAGGTCATCACCAAAGACAAGGACAAGGCAACTGGAACGGCAAACAAAAGGAGCAGCAGAGCTTGCAGACTCATTGCATTGTTGTTAAATCATTTAAAGGGCAGAAACATGAAAGAAAAAGAAATCAGTCTGTTTCTTATATGCAATGAGTGGGTCCCACTGCCATTTAAACACACTTTATCGTCCAACATCCATGCTGTTCTCCACGGAACTACGTGGTTCCTACTAAGAGCTGAGTTTAGCAAGGAGTAAAAATGTCCTTTGGAGGACCCTGAAGTCCCTTTGCCACATCGGTGACAGCAGCTACAGCTGCAAGTGCAGAATGTCTGCCTGACCTGCCTCCCTCACGCTGGAGGGAAACCAAACAAACCAAAGCTTGAGAGAATCTCCCATCTGGTCAGTCCTGCAGAGCTTTCCTGAACAGTTTTAATGGCACAGTAACAATTAATCATCCCTTTGATCCAGCCACTATCTCTCCACACCACAAAACCTCTGTCCCGGTTTGAGACAAAATTCAGAGGAACGTCTGAATTTGAATGTCCTCTCTTAGAAGGCAGGTTACAGCCACCCCTTCCCCACTAGGTTCAGGAAGAAATTCCTCGGAGGAAAGGAAAAGGAAAAAAAACTATTTATTTAACAAACACACAGGAAAAGAATAATAAAGCTAAATAATAAAACTTCTCGCTGTGAAGAGAAACCTGGGAAGATTTAAAGTCCTTTCTGTGGGTGTGGTCTCTCTCCTCGTCCTCGGAGCTGGGTCAGCCTGGGCCTCCTCCGGGCCTCGGTGGAAAGTTTTCCCAGTGAGTTCTGGTGTTCTGATGTTGTTGAAACAGTCCAGAAGAGAAGAAGGGAAAAGCCGAAGTCACAGAAAAAACTTAACTCTCCGTCTCTCTCTGGAGAAACAGAGCCAAAAAGCTGGCTGAAAAGCAAGAAGGGTGCTTCCTCTGCTCCTCTCACCACTGCAGGAGAATGCAGAGGAGTAGTGACCTTGGAGCACAGAGCTGCTTTGAAAAGTTTGTCTGGCTTTTTTTTTTATCTTTCTCTCATACCCAGTTTTAGAGGCACAGAAAGGCACAGGATTCATATTTGGGCATAGAGCGGTGATAGGGGATACAACATCATAAAGTCATCCCAAGACAACCTCACAATACCTTCATTGGGACTGACTGCAAGGGTTTCCCCTCATCAAAGGCCAGGCAGGCTCAGGACATCCTCTATCATTAGGCTGATGAGGACAACATCTTTGTAGCTAGGTTGATGAGGACACACTGATTTTCGGTGGTTTGCTAGAGGTTTCTGGTTTTGATGAGTGAACAGCAGTGAATCCACACAGGCTGCTTCTGTTTCTCATTTCAAGTCTTCTGGATTAATCTGCAGAGTGCTGAAAGTCACACCTGCATCCATGCTCAAACATGCTGGGCCTTGTGGAGGTTTAAAATTCTGGAACATCCATCATAGAGTAAAGCTCTGGGGAAGAAAAAGCAAGCCTAGCTATTACCTCAGATGCCTAATTCTGCAAGATTTGGATTTATAAATACATAAATGAATACTCTGATTTAATTTCTCACATTTCATTCAGTGGTAAATGGGAGTTGCAACCACAACAGCAAGAGCATTTATTTTGCTTATGGGAACACTAGCAAAGTAACAACTAAACTGAGGCAGCTCAGTAACATGCTTCCCTTCCCCACAAACCTCTCCAAAGGACCCTTGTCAATTGACTCTTAGCATAAAGTAAAATCTCATAATGTTTCCTGATAAATTATTTTGTAGCAAGTTGTGTTGGTTTTGCACGCCTGGTTTTTGGTAGCGGGGGCCACAGAGGTGGCTTCTGTGAGAAGCTGCTGGAAGCTTCCACCATGCCTGGCAGAGCCAATCCCTGATGGCTCTGAAGATGGACATGCTGCTGGCCAAGGCTGGGCCAGTTAGAGATGGTGGTAATGCCTCTGTGATATTTAAGAAGAAAATCAAAACAAAGTGGGCACAGTTTTCTTCTAGCCAGAGAAGAGGAGGAGGTGAGAACATGTGAGGGAAACAACATGGCAACACCAAGGTCAGTGGAGAAGGAGGGGGAGGAGGTGCTCCAGGCGCCAGAGCTGGGATTCCTCTGCAGGCTGTGGTGATGACCATGGTGAAGCAGCTGATCCCCTGCAGCCCATGGGGATACACAGGGGATGCAGAGATCCACCCAGAGCCTGTGGGGGAGGTGCCCATGCCAGAGCGGGTAGATGCCTGGAGGAGGATGTGATCCAGTGGGAGACCTGGTGGAGAGAGGGGGCCCCTACTCCCAGGATGGAGCAGCCTGTCCTTGGAGGACTGCACCCTGTGGAAGAGTGACCCACACTGCAGCATGAGGAAATAAGCTTTAATCATCTTTGGGACTTCAAACCTGTCTTGGGGTGATTTTTTGACAATACTGTATTCCCCTATCATCTGCTTTATGCCCAGAAATGGATCCTGCAGCTTTAAGATGAGTCTGAGGAAAAGCAGGGGAGGAAGCCGGGCGAATTCTTCAGCTCGGTTTGTGTTCAAGGACTCACACACTCCCCCGTGTTGCTTGGCTCTGCTTGCAGCCAGAGAGTTTTTTTTCCTGCTTCTAGCCAGCTTGTGGGCTGAGGCAAAAAGTTTTCCCAGGACTGCATACCAGCATACCGAAATCCTCCGAAATCCTCCGGTAACTTCTTCTTCTTCTGGAACTGTTCGGCCTAACTATGATCTGAGAACCAGATCATCGGACCCCGTGGACCAGCGGGGAGGCTGTGGGGACACCACATCCCAGCCCCAGAACTCAGGAGGGGCTGAGCCAGCTACAGAGGGAATTCTAAATCCACCAGTTTTCTCTGCAGAGAGGAGGTTTATTATCTGACATTATTCTTTTTCTTTTTTTCCCCATGCCCTGCGGGCACTTTGTTTCTTAAATAAATAATTTTTTTCACTTTCCTCCAAGAAATTCCTTTCGCATTGGTGGAGGAGAGGGAGTGCTGAGACCTACCTTCTACGGAGGAGATGGCCCCTCCAGGGCGTTTCCCCCTAAACTTGTCTCAGACTGAGACAAAAACACAGCTTTCACTCTCAGATCTCTGGAGCACACATTTAGAGAACTTCTTTCATTTAATTTGTACTGAGACCAAGGAGAAGTGAGTGCAGAACAGCATGTAAAGGCCAAGCAGTTCTAATGCTTTCACCTTCATCATTGAAACGTTGCATAAAACATTTCTTTCCTGGAGGTAGATTTACGCCAGAAGCAAGGCAGACACACCATCCCTTTCTCTGTGACTCTGCTAAATGTACTAGACTTCTTACTACTCTGGCCTAGGGCTGGGGGAAGAAAGGGCTGCTAGCAACAGGGAAGGAAATAACCAAGGACCTTGAGACCTGTTTCAGTCCTGGAACACACTGAATCATGTGTTTGTCCCACCTTATCAGGACAATTAAAAAAAAAAAAATTCTTTTTTGTGAATGAGAGAAAATTTTTGGTTATCTGGGGAGAAAACTCTTGATACTGAAAACAGCTTTTTCCTATCCATTTTTAGCTGGCATGACTGTTGTGTAATTCAGGGATCAACTTCCCCCTTTTGCTGATTTAAAAAAAGCTTTACTGTTATAAATGAAATTGATGTTTTTAAAAGAATTGTAACTGTATGGGGATTAATGAATTAAGAAGTTAATTAAATGGGTTGGGGGTTGCAGAGTTGTATAGCTGTAATGTTTGGATGTGATCACTAGGTGGGGTGGTAAATGGGAAAGATGGGGAGTCTTCTGGAAGATTCTGTGGATTGATGTAATAGAAGGGATGTCAACGCCTCAAAGAAACTATTGGATGGAAGATGAACCTATCATTCGACGCCCCTGAGAAAGACAAAGCTATTCACCAATAAAACCCTTAGAAGCGAGCCATCGGAGGAGGATCTTACACCAGACCAATTACAAAGCAGCAAGGGGTATAAGAACTGTCTCGGGGCTCCACCCCGGGTTCTCCTGAGGAGCTTGGTATCCGAGGGAGCACCCAGAGTGTTCACTCTGTTACGTTGTTTCTCTGGCTTGTCGGGTGGGACCTGGGCTACTCCTGGGTCTCCGTTCCTAGTTGCATTTTATAATAAACGAGTGACTTTTACTTTTAAAAAGTCCTGGCTTCGTTTATAACATTACTGTAAGCTCTCCCTTTCATTCCATGCCAGAGAACTCTTAGAAAGATCATCTAAGCTTTTTCAGTGCTGAGGCAAACAGGCTGATGTCACTTTACTGAAAACTTATCCTCTCTGTGGAACATTCAAAATTGTGGACTATAATGTTCCCTCCAGATATCACAGTGTGGCCTAATCCATCTGTCCTTCTATCACTCTCTGAACAACTTAAAATTCCCTGCACGTGTGCGTTTTCCCACAAATCACTGCTGATTTCTCACTTTTAAATGCATTTCAGGGGTGATTCTTTTTAAAATCCAGGGGTTATGATATTAAGAGACACTGATGCTGGCAGATGTGACTGACTGTCAGCTCCACAAGAATAACCCTCCCAGGTTTGATGTGTGACTGCAAGGACAAGACAAAAAGATGCCTCTTTGAAAGGGGTTACAATTCACAGTGGAGAGCTAAACAGAAACTGTTGGAGGGATTTTCAGAATTGCTAGAGGCTCTGACTCATATTCATTGTGATGATTTAAAATGTAATGACCTGTTCTCCCAAGTGTTTGTTCTCACCTCCTGCTAGGGGTTACTACCTCCAAGGAAAATTGTGAAAATGAAACTGTGAAGGCTGCTTCAACTCCAAGCTCTGCAGCTTTGCTAAAGCCACACTTGGAGATGAATTGAGCTATGGAACATGCACCAAACTCTGGAAATTCCATGTCAAATCAGTAGCAAGCACCTAGGAATGAGGCACTTAAATCCATGTACAGCACTGGGAAAATAAACACACACGTAAGGCATAAGGCCCTTTTGTGTCTACGGAAAGGGGCCAGAAATTCAAAGTTTACGTGAAGAGTAATAATTCTGAGAGATTTTACCAACTAGTGTAAAAATAGTTTTTTCTGAGGAAATTATTAATCACCCCTAAATTAGCTGATTATCTTTTAATCAGATTTTTTTTAAACATCAAAAGTTAAAGACGTAAAACTTTACTCCTTAGCTCAATTTTAAATTGTTAGAACACTAAATAAACAGGAAAAACTATTTTCTTATTTCAGAGCAGAACTGAATAACCAGCTGATGGAGATTAGGATCTCCTAATGTCCTCCAGGGAGGATATAAATTCCTGTTTCACTTCTACTAGAAAAGGGTGAAACAGTAGGTAGGCACTGCTGCCACACCAGCTCAGCCAGCAGCTCTTGGGCTTCAGATGTTTGCTGTGTCTGAGCCTACAATTGCCAGGTGCTACTTTCAGTTCTCAGTCCTCAGCTAAAAGATTTGTATTTTTTTCCCTCACATTTTGATCAGGTAAAACTGTTCTCACTTACAGTGAAGCTGTGAAACTGCACCCATGCTGGACGCTTACATCCAAGGTAAAAGCTTTTCGTCATACTCAAACTGCTCCAAGTGTTCCCTGGCAAAAGCAAAATGAAGCAGCAGTAAATTAAAAATGAGGTAACAGAGTCTTTTTTATAATACACTGCTGCTGCCACACACATTACTGACTGGCTGATTCCTAGAGAAAGGAATGTTAGTGTTTTGGTGGCCAAAAGCACGTTGCTGGTTTATGGGTAGTCATCATAATGTCAGGTTGCAAAATATGAGGAAGCCTTCCCTGCTATCCACCATAAAAATATCCAATCACACTCTCTAGAGAAATCACATGAATTTAAAGGCATAGGCATTGGAAAATATATAGGAACTGAGAGTGAGAGGCTTTTGGAAAACACTAAGGTTTCTATCAATGTTAATCATGGCCAGAAGGGCTGTCTTAATCATCCTGTAGTTCATCATTGACTAAAACAACAAGAAATTACAATTTCAGCTAATAACTAGTAGCTTCTGGTTCCTAATAAGTTCAGTTTTCCTACAAAACAAAACCCAAATTCTGCTTTTAATTACATAATTGCAAATCCAGAGTAACTGATTTGGGAGCTAGAACACTACAATGAGAATAAAAGGCTACTAAGAGTTTGATTCAGGGTTTTTCTGCTTGCTGACCTTAACAGATGGGAATTAGGCAACATTTTTCATGGGCCCTTCCATCCAAAATGCTTAGATGCACGTATAGTTATCAAAGATGCTTTCTGAAGTGCAATACAGCAGCTGCAAACGTTCTTCACCAGGTAAAGCAGCTTCTCCTGTCTTTGAGAGACTGGAGAGGATTGGTTTTGGAGGACGGCTAAGACAGTTCAAACCACTCCTTTTAATACATTTGGCCAAAACCACAAATAATGCTGGAGTGTAGGTTTTTTGTAATAAAAATTTTCCCAAGGACTAGGGAAAGCCACCTATTTTTCTGAAAAATATTCAGAAATTATTGACCTGAGTTTTTAAGAAGTACAGGCTTGTTTATGTAATAAATTTCTGTAATAATTTGTATTTGTCTATGTTTGACTGGGGACGGCTGGAAAGCAGACACAAGTGCAAATAATGCAAATGGTAAAGGAAATGGGGAATCTGTCTCTAATCAAGGGCTACAGTATGAAATGGGCTTATGAATTGCTAATTTAAATAACCAGCCTTAGTTCAGCGCTACCTCCATCACTAATGAAGGGTATAGTTAAAAATACAAGTACCTCACAAGTGACCTAAATCTGGTCCTCTGGAAGTGCTGCACACACCTCAGTTTTGAGGAAAGGCAAAGGCAGCTCCAACACTAACACTCAGCGATTCAAAACAAAGCCTATTGTTTATAGGGCACTTCGCCCCATTCAGGTACAAGGGATATCATTAAGTTCTGTTGGAGAAGCACAAAGGCACAAACATAAGCTTTAGCAGTTGAGAGAAAGAGAGCAATTGCAGGAACTGTAGCTGTTCAGATGGTGAGAATTAGTATAGCTCCCTTGGCTTCCCTAGAATTATATGGATATAATACACCAGCTGAGGATGTTATCCATTATCTGTAACTCCAGCTGTGCCTGCATGGCTAATCCATCCAGATCTTTGAGTCAAGGCTTATATGGCATGAAGCATGCTGCTTAATATAATTTATCAAGAAGAGCCTCATAGATAATTTCTGCATCAACTCATGACTCAGAGCTAAGTGAATATGGCAGAGCAAATAAACCAGGACCAGAGTTATTAGGAGGGCTGCTAAGTGATCCTAAGCCCACTGAGTGATCCATGTGCACATCAAAAAGTCATTGAGATTATTTAATTGTTGAAAAGACCTGTGTTGTACAATTTGTAAGCAGTTTGTTATGAGCACCGAACATTCCATATTCAAGTTGTTCTCATTCAAAGTCCACAGCTGCTGCAAGATGGGAGATAGTTGATTAATTCCTACCTTATAAACAGTTTGCTCTTAAAATTCTTTATTCAGTCACCTTTTCCTATCCTCTCCTTAATTTGCCCTAGAATTCTGGGAAAATTTACAGCAAATATTTTAAAAAGAAATCTTCCTATCTGTTGTGAGCAAGTATACAAAGGGAGGGAAAATCTAGGTTCGAACCAATTTTTCTCACAAAGTTAAACGATATGCACAGAAAACCAGTGACAACATATGCCTGACTCTATTAGTGAGCCACTCTCATGAAAGCCGTCCCTTCATCACATCCTAGGATGTCTTCTTTCTTGAGGCTGCTGCTGTCAGAGCTGCCTGAACAGCTTGCACTCACTGATCACAGTCTATGCATGCAACCCCTCTGTCACTTTGCATGGCTCAAAACTTCTGGCAAACTGCACTAAAAAAAGTGGCAAAGAACCTTATGAGCAATTCATACATGAGTCTTTGCCAAGAGGCTGCAGAAGCCTGTTCACGGCCGGTCTGTCTGCAATACAGAGGGAACATGTGCCTTCTTAAGGGCACACATTACCCTCGCATCAGTCCCATACATTATCCTGGCCAACTATCTTGCAACACTGACATAGTTTGGCTTTCCTCCACACAGATCTGGTGTTACATCTTCAGTGAGGAACGAGGAAAACACAGTGCAAGAAAGAGGAGAAGCAGACCTGAAGTTTAAATCTTTGTTATCTGCCAACACGACCCCCACCCCATTCCTCCCTAGTTTCTGCAGCAGCAATTTTCACTTTGTTGGGCTGGGAAGGAGAGTCACTTGGCTACTCAGACTGTGTTTGCTGCTGGACCAGCTATCCCCCGTCTCCTCCACTGAAAGTGAGACAGGACAGAAAGTTTCCGAAGTCTGGATTCAGCCCCCATGCACACCCTCAGTTAGACAATGTTACTTTACACTGAAAGCCAGAATAAATGGTTGAATAAAGCATGAAATAGAAAATGGGAATTAGATTACCTAATATCCCAGCTCGACTTAGGAGCTTCACCCTGTTTACAAAGGCAAAAACAGTCTCACTTCAGTTCTAAGCAGAAGATGTTATGTGACTTCTAACCAAGGTCATCAGGAACTCCACACCTACTCTAAAAACCAATCCCCTTCTTTGCCAGTAACATTACAGCCAATTTCTCAAACAAATGATCTAAAGCAAAGGATCTTTCCTGACATCTGAAAGTTAGTACACAACATAAGCCTTGCTTCCCAGTTTCTGCCCTGACCACTGGAATGTTGCTGCCGCTATGAACACTGAGTGTCCCTCAGGGAACAAGAAGCCTTTCTGAATAGTGAAAGACAAGCAAAATTCATACGGAAAATTCTGGGTCAGGGCTTCAGCTCTCATACCTCTGTTATCTAAACATTGCCAACAGATCCTCAGTAGAGCCACGTGAAGACAACAAAACACAATTTGGAAGCTGTCAAGCATGAATTCCCTTCATGTGAAGAAGGAATCAGTCCCTTAAAAGGCAGTTCACTCTATAGGACACAATTTTCCTTTGCAACTGTGGTAAGCACACACAGGGAAAAAAAACCTCATTGATATCTCACACCCACTTTATTCCAAGTAAGTAAATAATTTTAAGTAATTAATCACCACCACTCTACATTTATGGTTCTTTTTCCTTGGGACTCCAGGACTGTTGCTAATGCTGGTTATTTAAGGCTTCATGTCACAGAGACATATTTTCATGCAAGGTTGCAAAGGGCAAAATGAGAGGAAAGGCAAACAGTACTGCAGAACTTAGCTGACCCAGCAACATCCAGGAACACTGACAAAAATAAAAGGAGGACGTTGAAGGTCCTTCTCTGCTGTGACTCCTCAGTGATTGTGGAAAATTAACAGAAAGAGACACATCCCTGATGGACATCATTGGCTCCTAGGAAAGAAAGATGCTCAGGGTCCTGCCACTCCATGCCAGAGGAAAATTTCTTGGACAGTAAGTTTGTCACTCGCTGTGCACCTCTGCATCTGAGGGAGAAACATCAGAGATGAGAACCAAACCCTACAATATCCTGACAGCATGTGAACAGCAATTAGCAACTCTGTGGACAGAAACAGATTTGCTGGCAGGTCTCATTAATCTCTTTATGCAGATTTAATACTTGTGAAAGAAACTGTGTGAGCAGCCAAGAACATTAAGTCTTCTTCACATGAAGTACCTCAGCAAACACCTATGATCACAGACTGGGCGAAGAACCAGGGATATGCAGCTCTGGACTTCAATGACTCACTGCTGGACTGTGACAGCTCCCTCGTGTTTCTGTTATCCTGTCTGAAAATGAGGGACAGGGGTATTTCGTCCACCTTCCTAAATGCTTCACCTCTGCACCAGAATGTAAACAGCAGCTTTACTTAAACTTATAAAAAATGCACCTTCTAAAGTGGGAGGGAGATAAATCTTTTAAATCATGCCCCACAAACCTACCTTTTGGTCCCTGCTTTCCATTACAGAACCAGCAGTCAGAAACCCTTCCCAAAGGCCAACTCAAACCTTGCCACTCACTGTCAAACATGCCTTCATCCCAAAAGCTCCACAGCTTTTCTGAAGATTCCTTCCTGCCAGACACAGAAGGATGAGATTCAGTCATCATTCCCTAGGAGGCTGACTGGGACAAGGTGGGAGTGGACTCCAGCTAAGAGACAACCCGTGAAGGAGCTGCAGTTCTGAACTGCCTCTAGTTTTCCTTAGTGGTATCCAGGCCCCTTCATGCCAATATGAACACCTGGATTTAGTGTTGTTCTACCTCCAAGCACTCGCCGATCCATGCCTGGATGCCACAGGTGGATGACCTGAGAACAGAGTGCAACTAGGACTCCTGGGATATCCATCTGTTTGTCACATCCTTGCTAAAGCTCCAGCTGGGCCACCCCAGAGTAAACTGAGCTTACCTGATCCTTTTAGGGTTGATGGGAAGAGCCTGAGAGGATAATGGGCTGCCCATCTCCTGGAATGAACCATTTAGCAAACAATGAGCTTTGCTGGCTAACACAGCTGTGCTTTACATCCATGAAAGCACTTGGATCTGTACATGCAGCATAATCATATTCTGATCAGCACAGACGCTCCACCTTTGATTCAGATTTACAAGGCTCTCCCCTGCTTTTTCATCCTTCCTATCTTCCACAAATAACGGAAGCCTACAACAAACCTGGCACAGGTCTTCACTGTATTTAACTGGCAACCTCTGATATATATCTGAGTAAATTTGTATCTTCTGTTACAAAGCCCAGGTCTCACAAAATTGATCAGTGCAACTGCTATAAAAGAACGGTGTGTTTGGTTGCAGGGCTTTTTTTTGTTGGTTTTATAAATCAACTGCCTTCTTAAAAAACGAAGCTTAACTCTTACTGTTTTCTTGCCATGACTACTGCTCAACAAGCCCACTGTCAGGATAAAAATCTGGCTACTTCTTGGATTGCCTTCTTCCCCAAACATTAGTCTGGCATAACCATAATGGAAGGTAAGACAGACTGGCCAGAAATATCTGAAAAGCAACTCTTTACCATATCAAGAGCAAGCTTAATTAGTCTAATTAATCTAAGAACCACACCCTTTTACCTCATAGAGTGTAAATAGATCTTTCAGTTACTGAACTGACCTTTATAAAAAGAAAACTGAGTCATGTTTCATCATTTTATCCTGATTACTCTATTTTGTCTTTTATTCTTTTTGAAAGTCTTCACTATTGCCATTGGGAGTGAGTAGAAAAGTGCTATGAGTATGTCTACAGACCAGATTTCAAGTTTTTTCTAAAAATCTCTAAAGGAATACATGGGCTGCCAGGGCTAGGTGGCCTTGCTTAAGAAGAGGCTGATCTCCAGGGGTCCCTCACAACTTATGCCATTCCATGATTCTGTGAATCCTCCTCAAGCTTAGCTTTAAAAAAGATTTCAACCCAAACCTGCCAAGGTGGTAACTGCTTTCATTGTGTATTTACCTAACACTGCCAAGACTTGGGTAAAGTCACCTCAGCAATGCAAATCTCCAGAGAGTAAGAAGAATTTTACAAATTACGTGCTTAGATGTGGGGATTTAAAAGTCTACCCACAGTGTTTATCCAGTCTCTGCCTGGAATGCAGTTGGAAAAGGTAACATTAGATGACTCCCTCTTAGCTGGATAGTAAATACAACCATCTGGTGTAAGTCTACATTACTGATTTACAGTACTTCATTACTGGGTAGTACAAGAGAGCAGAGACTGAATTGATAAGAGTCAGATCAGAATGAGGAAGGAAATCTTGACTGAAGTTTTAAATGAGCCACAATCTTTCAAACCACAAGATGAACTTTTGCCATGGAAACAGTGACAGGCTCAGCTCTCTATTCTACACTGTGCTTCACATCAGTGTTACTCAATGCCAACTTGCTGCATGAAACAGGCAGGGCACTGAAAAATTCAGCTAAGAGTATTCTTAGTACAAATTCACCACTGCTACTAATCAGAAACATTGCTCTGGGCATAAACACAGGCAGAAACACTGTCTTGTTTGTAAGTAAGGCCTGCCAATAGTAGCAGAAATAGTAATTACCACACAAGAATCAACACCCTCCCACAGTGTAATAGAATAAATTATTAGAAATGTAATAATACATGTATTTTAGACAATCATAGAATGATTTGGGTTGGAAGGGACCTTAAAGATCATCTGTTTCCAACCCCACTGCAATGGGCAGGGACACCTTCCACTAGACCAGGCTGTCATTCTGCACATTGTTTGCTATCCTTGTAGAAAAAGCAAAAAAGGTAGGAAAGTCACAGAGGAACATTCCAGTGTGAAAAATTAATTTCTTTTTCCTTCTAAAGTACAAAGAATCCATACCCCTTTAGGCAAGCCAGCTATAGGGGCTGGCACAAATGAAGTTAAAAACAATACTAAGATTTCCTGTACAAAAATTTCATAAAGTAGCTAAAATTTCTTATTCGAAGACACTCGAGAAATCTCTTGCGTATTGTTTCAAAACTCATGTGAAATAGACCCTTTATTTTAGTGTGCAATTTGACTTCAAGAGTCAGAACTTTTAAGGGTCTGGTTTTAGCACCCTTCCTGCCTCAGTGAGAAGTGCACAAGTGATCCAAATGCATAGACAGGTGCCAGAGTCAGCAATGCCAAATCTTACAACTGTATGTTCACATACTCAAGGGAGAATGTTAAAATTACTCTTTTGGAGATCTTTCATACTCCCACTTTACAGCTTCATCTTTTATTAGCTGTTAATAACACAGTTCAACATTACAAGCTGTCTACACACTCTGATCTAGCTTTGTATTCTAATTTTTCAAATTTAAACTTATGGAAGCCTGAGCTTATTTTATGATTATTCCCCAGATATTCAGGCTTTAATTAACACAAGTAAATGCACTGAAAACTTTCAGTCTCACAGGGATGACAAAACTGACAGGAGGTAGAGCTCAAATCAACATGCCATCCCTTGATATGTCCTGTGTGCTGATGGAATTCAGGAGGAGACTTTGTGGTTCTTCTTAGTCAGAAAACAAAACCAGAAATTGAAAGAACAGTCTTCCTTGTTTACAAATAATCACAACAGCCTCTCACATCCCATCCTAAAATGCAGACACCTCTGCTGTGTGTTTTCTCCATTTACATTTGAGAGAATTGAAACCACACCAGGAGCACCATCGATAGTAAGACTTCTTTCTTCACTAAACTGTCTCCCCTGCCACCATCATCCATCTTTTGAGGTCCTCTTACCCTCTTGCAGAGGAATTCCTGCTATTAAACTCTCTGGTGGAAGATACAGATGAACTGATGCCCCTTTAGGCCACATGTTACACATTTAATTGAATCCCTCTAATCCCTCTACACCACAAAACCCCACTTGAGGCCAAGGGAAACCATTAGAGGAACACCCTGCAATCACAACTCACTGTCTTGGCTGCTCTGAGACCACCTTCAGAAATTCAGTTAACTCAGAAGAGAAAAACAAAGATTTCTGGTAAAAAAACTCCAAAACTTGTCTGTCTTTTTCTCCCTGTTGTGTCATTTTGAAATGCTGGTTTCCATAAATGTTCTACCTATGTTGCATATAAACAGCTACCTAATTGTTCATTCAGCTGGCATACAAGTGAAACAGAGACATCTCTACAATAAAATCAGAACATTTCCTCCAAAGATTGCTTAATGAACAGTAATGAGCCTGTGGGTAGAGCTGCTCAACACTTTCTTCTCCCACTTGCCTGCCTCTAAGTTTAAAACCACATTCTAGAGTGGTCAGAACTAAGCTGTTCACAAGGCTTCTTAAGGAACATAAATCAATCAGGATCAGCAACTCACAACTTTCTGAGACAGACTTGGAAATTTGGCTTTCATACCTTGCACAACTTGGCTTTGAAAATAGGTTTTAATCCCCGACAATACTTTTCCCTCAATGATGATGCCATTTAACTTCTTTGTTACCTCCTAGGAAGGGCTTTCTGAGTATGGAGATACTTCTTCGGTGTTTAACCATTTCCACTCTCTTTCTGTGGACTAAACTAAGTCAGAATAACTGATTTCTTCTGCCCTTGATTTCCCCCACCCCCCACCCCTCTTTTAATATAGACGGACTCATAGAATCATTAAGGTTTGAAAAGATCTCTCAGATAATCAAGGCCAGCCATCAACCTCCACCATTTTCACCATTAAACCCGGTCCTCAAGTGCCATATCTACAGATTTTGTTAACACTTTCAGGGATGGTGACTCCCCATGGCTATCTGTTCCAAGGCTTTAAAACCTGTTCAGTGAAAAAAATCTTTCCTAGCATCTAACTGAAACCTCTCCTAAGGCACTACTTTGCTTTTTTTACCATCTCCTAAGAACATCTGGAAAAAAGTCCCAAAATTTCTTCCTTAGTGGTTCTGATACTGCTCTGGCTATTTATTTATAAACTCCTGAAAAACATTTCTCAAGATCCATCTACCTTCTGGTTTACCTAAAAATCCCGTAAGTTTATGAAGTACTACAGTGATTTACACAGAAGAGTCTGTTCCCCTGAAGGATTCCACACAGGCATTTCTCTCTCTATTCATCCTTTCCTTCAGCATGCATTCCAAGTGCTACTGATTCAGCCTTCTCAGGTGGTTATCTCATTCTCAGCAATCCCCAGCTGTTTAATGACAAAACTGACCCTAATTAACGCCTCTGCCATCTATGCTTTAACCTAAAGCTTTTGGCCTGCTATCTATAAGGATAATTTCTACACTCCTGTGCCCATCTCCTGAATTTGCAGGTTTTTTTGAAGTTTATGGGATCACATGGCTGCAGATGCTGCAAACCATGAAAGTTATTTAGAGACAGGAACAAAAGGAAAAGTGGGAATGTCACAATCTGGCAGACTACAGAGAAGTAGCAGTTTTCTGAGTTCTCATTATCTGCAGTCCTTCAGATTGCAGAATGCCTTGTATCTTCATTTAAAAGAAATATATATATATATACATTTGCTTTCCAATCAGTATCTGAAAATATCCAAGAGGTGCAATACTGGTAAAAAAATCTAGGTTAAGGTCAAAGACTATAAAGAAAGACTGGTTACCTAAACATGGATTAGGCACTTAAAAATCTTTGGAGATGTTACTCTGAAAAAACTTGGGTTGTCCATACAAGACACTAAAGTATTCCAATGACTTTGAAGACATTAGTCACATACTTAAATATAAGGCACTTGATTACACTATTCCACATATCGGTAGTAGGATTTAGAAGCTCTCATCTCAAGTTCTACTGCAGGAATATAAGGATGAAAAAAAATCACCTTAATTAAAAGCATTATTTGCTCAAGGACATATATAGCTTTCCCATTTCACAGACCTAATAATGGAAAATCAGACAGCTGGTTGTCTCTCTGTTTGGTAGTGCTGGCAGACTCTTGGATATAGTGGTCTGAAGAAGACACCAGGAGGTGGGAGAGGGGGGAGGAATGAAAAGCAACAGTCTTCCTGCCACAGCTTGCCAAGAAAATGAAAATGTGTGAGACAATGTTTTAATGAATATCCCCATAGATGAGCAAGCACTGGTGATTTTGTTAAGGCAAAGATTTTGCAATCAAAATGTCATTCACAATGAAGGTAACGATGATTATCATCAAAATCCCAGACAAGAGACTTAAAAATGCATGTGTAGAGTAATGCATCCTATTCCTCTCCAATCCTACAATAAACACACAGTAGAACTGAAATTTGAGGATATTTCAATCACAAGTCCAAATGGATTATTTTAATCCCGCTATCTTCTATCTCTGCTTTATGACAACTACTACTAAAACATTTATTTTTGTTTAAGAAAAAGCATCAAACCATGATTTCATGAGATCCCATTTATAATTTCCCATTTCATCCCCACATCAATTTTCCCTTTGAAACTACTGTAACATGGAGACTTCTGTAGGTTCTCTGGGAAGTTCTTCCTAACATCTAACAATTGTTTTCGCTGATGAGGTATCATCCCTCAATGTGCCCTCAGAAAACTATTACTGCTCTCCCTCAGTCTTTCCTTCTCCCTTCTTTTCTCCTCCAGATTAAACAGCTTTTCCTCCAAGTTCCCATTTCCCTAATCCAAAATGTCACCTCATTGTTTTTCATCTCAGCAACAGCACCTGACCTTTCTCTTTGGAGCCAATGGTGCATTTTGAGACACCTCTAAACCCAGCAGTCCTTTCCTCAGGGCTGAGGGTTCCTGGATCTCCTCCTTCCTGCTCATTGCTGTACCTTGTGGTTATGAGGGGGTGGATAAGACAGTAAAAGCCATTTATTTAAATGAGGTCAAAGCATGGCTATAATAGCAACAAACTGTTCCAATCACAGCAGGACTTTTTTCCAGCGCCACGTATTTCTGTTTATCAGCTAAGGAAACACAAAAGCAAACCAGAAATTCTGGAATTTTTCTTTCCTGGCTCTGCCTTTGGCCTGGTGGTAGCAGAGGGCTAGTCTCCTCCATCCCCATGTTTCGCTTCCTTTTCTGTTCAAACAAGGACAAAAATAGATGTTCCTCACAAAGAGCAACTAAGGCATCACTTATAAATGTAAAAGTTTTTAAAGAAACTTTGTATTAGAGGAGGGAAAAAACTGATTACCAACAAATGGGGCTTCAAGCAACCTCCATATAGACAAGAGTTTACCACAGTCTTGCCTCTTAAGAAGTACTTCCCAGAAATATTATCCCCTTGCTGTTGGCACAGAAGTTCAGAGACTCTTGCAGAAGAACATAAAATGTGAATTAAAAGAATTATTCTTACCACTTTGGACTTCTTCTCAGTGCAATAATCTAAGATATATTTAGACACCAGGAAAGAAAAAAGAACCTCTATATGAAGCATTTAAAATCTGGTGACTAATTTACTTCACAGGGAAAGATCTTCTCATCACTTGACTTGTGCACAAAGGACAAGATAAACACGAAGGGTTTTCCTTCAAGAACATATTTTATTGTTAGGTTTCTATCTTTCTTCTTCTGATCTTTTGCAATTAACAAATATTAATGTAACTACCTAGGAACAGAAGATGTAGTTTTTACATGGAGACACAGTGAAGAGGAATTCTCATGAACCATTTTCATAAGCGTAAGCAACAGGCATAATACTGTACATTTGTTTAATCAAAGATGAAGGAAGCTTTTATCAAATTAAATTATTGCTTCAGTTCCATCTTTTTAGTCTTAATAGTCTAAGTCAGTTGGATTCAGAGATGTCTTCAGGACTGAATCCAGGAAAGATTATTAGTTGCCTCTAAAATGTAGGGGACAAAGGAAAGCAAATTTAATCCCACTCAAAATCCCTGGGAACCTAATAAACAGCAGCAATATTTAACTGGCATTTCCAAGCTGAGAGGCAGAATCATCGCATTTGTTCGTCTTTAGTCTCATTCCTTCATCGTGCTTTAGTACAAGACATTGAATGCAGCAAAAACTTGTCAAATATCACAGAGATCAAAAAGGTGAATTAATTTACTGAAAGGAAAATGTTCCCATTCAGTGACAGAAGTTCATACTTCCACACAGGCCAGAAACACACAGCTCATGGATAAAACACTCACCAACAAACATCAGCTGGTCTAAAACTCCCTGAATGCTGGGAAATGTCTATTTGGAGTATTATATCCACGTTATTGATGATATAAGTGTTCATAGGTTAGACAGATAAGCAGACATGGCACTAGAAAGGAATACTGCTGCAAACAGCATCTGTTTGTAGATTTAATTAGAAGTTTAGACAAATTATTATTGTATGACATTTGCAAGAGTTGTTGAAGATTATAAGAAATTCATAAAATTTGCTTCTCCTAAACAGCCCAGATCCAGTGGCTTTAGAAACAGATAATAATCCACATCCAGAAACTCTTTGTATTTTTTAGTTAAAAGTCTTACACCATTGGTCAAAAATCATCACTGCCTCTTAAGCATTTTAATATCCACTGACTCGTCCCTCTCCACAGTTGTAGTAGAAAAGTGTTCAGAATATGGAAACAACCTCTGTAAGTGACATAACCTTGTTGATTTTTCGCAGAGTCTTAAGAATGGCTGTAGGCACATCACAGGTGTCGCTACTGCACTGCCTCTTTCCTAGGAGGGACTTAGAGCAGCTACTCTTGGAAAGAAAATAAAACCCAGGACAAATATAAAATAATCTTCTGCTTACAAAGTGGTTCCCTGCAGACAAAGCGAAGCTGAGTAGGTTGGTAGGAGAATGAACTGGAAACATCAAAGATGTGGAATTGCAGTCTCAGAACAATACTCAGGGGTAGAGGGTGGGAGAGATCACCTTGGCCCCAGGAGCAGCTTTATGCAACATTTCAATCCCAACTGCAACCTTAACACAGGCTTTGACAGAACAGTTAAGTTTTGAATGCAAAGTGGAAAAAGGAGTTTCACACAGGAGTGAAGGACTGTGAGTTTCAATATTAACTGAAGAGAGATGCCTGTGAAAAATTTTAGAGAAAAAAAGAAACTGGGACAGTCATCACACATCCTCTTAGACAGGAAGATTTCTACCACATCTATTGTCAGTTCTCCTGTATTATACTTATTGAAATTAGGGTAGGATATTCCCCAAACCCAAATGGGTAGGACATTCAAAGGACATGCAAACCAAAATGAGAACGGAGCAAAATATTTCACAACTGAAAACTGTACTACCTGCACAGTCACATTTCCTGCTGAAAACAGAGTAGGAATTTGATCTCTAAGTTTTGCAAAAAGCAGTGTTTAGAAGTTATTTTTAAAGTCAATGTACTCCTAGATTAAAATTGTGACTCTTCCATCCTAAGGTGCTAAACCGAGAGGGAAATGGTGGTATCTCTGCAATAACTGCTGCCAACAATTTGATTTTCTAAAGGCACTTATTCTGGTTTTAGAACCACACAGGAAATTACTTCCACATCCCTGGTATGAAAACTTTGCGCTACTCAACACGCGTCACCATAAATTATCTGGTAAGGGTAAATCTTTTAGAAACCATGAATGGTGTTGCAGGACCAATTCACTAAACCTGCCATAAGACACTTGAGATGCCAAGTGTCATCAATATCAACATACTTCAAGTAAGGACAAGAGGAGAGGGGAAGAATGACAATGAATAATTCCATTATGTGATCCTAGCTAATTCACAGCTTAGGAACAAATACATCAGTCACAAATCTGAACGTCTTTGAATTTCATGGAAGTCTGGACATATAAGCAACCTTAACTCCTTAAAAAGCTTCTTTCCATAGGAGTGATGACAGAGTTGTAGTCTTTTTTTTCTATTTTAACTTTCAAGATATAACCTTTTTTTTCCCCACTCTAACTTAACACACAGGAGATAAAATAACGACTTTGGGCAACACACAGGAAACATCAGTCAATTATTTAACAAAATTAAAAAATTAATACATTTCTTCCTGACCAGGCAGAGGAAGCAAAGCCTCAAAGGAGGCTTCTGCCAATTTTCAGTGCTATGAATTTGTTCCATGTCATTCTCAGTTACTGATCATCAATACACATGCACATACTCTCTCATCCAAGGTCTTGCATCACAGTTACTGTCCACTCACTTTGAAAACTGACATTAATCACAATCCTGTTTCCTCCCTCTCTTTCTTTTTTCCCACTTCCCACTACCATCGACTCCTCCTTGTGATATCCATCCCTCACAAAGTAGCACCTCGCTCTCTCCATCTGCTCCTTCAACCATCTCCTCATTCAATCCTTCTCATCTTGCTGGAAAACTCCATGGTCTCTCCAGAGTAACTCCACAGTCTCCTCAAAGCATCACTAAAACTCTTTTCCTTTTCTGTTCAAAAATAGTAACCACAGTCAGCTTTCTACTCCAGGCCTTGATGGAGGGGAGGGTGCAAACCAAATAGGCCTGAGTTAAATAATCCTCTGCCTTGAAAACTGTAAAACCCTCTGCAAGCTTTGTGTTTCACACTGCTCCTTTTCATTTCATCTCAAATACCATGGCCAAACTGATCTTTCCTTGATGGGATGTTCTGGCTATTTCATTCCACTTCATAAATCAATTAGCCATCTACATACCACAGGATTTTCAGATTCCCTGTCTTCAGGTCCACTTCCCTGAGCAACTCCCTGATTTTGCCTGGCACCTGGTGCCTTCCCTTGCCAATGAGAGTTTGCTTTGATCTCATTCCACAGGCGTATTTGTGCCTTCTCCTCAGGCACTCTCTGCCTGCAATCAGCTCTTGAAGCTCATTATTACTCCATTTCCCTCTTGCTCACCCTCTCTGTTCTACTCTGTCAAAGACCGTCATCTCTTCCACACACAAAACTAGAGAACCCTTCAGTTCCTGAAAGAGGAAAAATATTACATTCAAATACCATCAAACATCCATTTCCAAGCCAGTGCCTCTCTTCTTTTTAAAACACCTGGCTTTCTACCATGTATTTAATTTCCCTGCTTTGCTTCCTTTCACAATCCTTCACCTCCCAGTACTCACATTATACATTTCTTTATGCCTAATAATTTCCTGCTCATCCCCTTGCTTTATATTTTTTCTCTTGTGTTTTTCAGTGAACATGGCAGGTTACTACCAGATCTTGTTTTGCCTGAGAACAACCTACCTCATTCCAGACGATAAACAAAGAACATGGCAATTAAAATTCAGGAAGACCAAATCAGAGAGATAGCACTGACATTTTTTTCCCCACTCCCTCTTCCCCACTCTCATCAGCGACTGACATTTGGAGAATTTCAACCAACTCTAATAAACAACACAATTTGTCCCAGTTTCCTAAGCAAAGCTTCTATGATCACACCCTGCCAAGCAGTTCCATCCTAACCCCTTTTTTACACTCTGTAAGTCAGTATCAAACAAATAATGCAAAGGCAGTGAGGACCCAGACGTTATCTCTGCTGAAACAAAGAGAAACCCAAATTAGCATCTTCTTTAACTGTGGGATGCAGCAGCCAGCTGGCCTGACCAGCAGAGTAGTTTGGAGCACCCATCAGTATGTACCTCCCTTAGTTTCCCTGCTTATACTGAAAGGATCAGAGGTTTAGTCTTTAATTATTCCACCTAACAACAAACCATTGCCTATTTCACCTTTTCCAGATCCCCTTCCAGGATCAGATTATTAAGAACATAACTCTGATGCACTAATTTCTATAACACAGATGAAGCATTTTTCTTTTTGTCTATTCCCAACCAGAAAAGGAAAAATATGCTGTCTACCTTTTCTGAATTATACTGGGATTTGCAGTCACCAGTTGGGTTTTGGATCCAACGTCCTTGCTGTATTCACTGGACAGAGGAGGAAGGTTACACCTGCACACAAAGACAGTCAAGATTTTAAATGACATTCAGGACTGATAGGCTTCAGAAAATGTAAAAATGCTGTATTACTAAACCAGGCTACAATTGTTACCTACTGCACCACACCTATAAGCATTTTTGTACCAGACTGTGGGGAAATAGAGAAATAAAACCTCTTGCAGAGATGAGATCTGTGTAGCTGCTAAGCAAAAACAAAGGCATACACTTGACATTTCTGACAGGCTGAAAGGCTGTGGAAGAGGCTGTTACTATCTATAGAAAAACTGTTTTTTAAAATCCAAACTCTTTTAAAGTTCTGGTTTTCACTCTCTTTTGTCTTGTTTACCAGTATCAGGTTCCAGATTCATATTACCACTCTGCGGTATTACAAGTATTACAACTGGCATTTTTAATATTACACTGTGGGGTACCATCATCTTATAGAATTTACTGAGAAAACACCGAGAAAAAAAATTAGGTGGCTTTTAAAATATGTGTGTCTCAGTTCTGCTCACCATCTTGTTCTGGTGGGCAGGGTGATAATGGAATAAAGCCAAAGCAATTGAGCAAATTTACTTTGGGAAGCAGAGAATCAAGACTCAAAAAAACCAGAGCTAGACGGAAACATCCACACAGTGAACAGTCCTAAAAGCTCCCTTGTAAAGACCTAGGAGAAGGAGGAAGGTGCAGGAGATAAAGACACATTCAAACAGTATCCAAGCCTATGCACTACCCCAAAAATTAGTCAGGAGAAATCCACTCAATACGTAAAAATTACACTAAAAACTGGTTTCCAAACATTTTTTATTTCAAATTTCTCCTTTAAAACAAAGACATAACAGTATTTGGAATGCTTAAAAGGCAAAAATAAAACCATTATTCTCAGAGACAAGCAGAATTTGGAATTTTTTTCAGAGAAAGGCTTTTAGTTGCTTATGTTGTTGGGGTTTGGGGTTTACTCTCTGCAGTTTTTGTTAACTCAAAAACCCCAAACAAACAAAACCAAAACAAACAAAGCAAAATGAAAAAAAAAACCCAGCCAAAACCACAGTGGTGCTATATCAGCATCTATCTGCCTATAAATACCAGCTCTCAAAACCTTAAATTCTCATCATCAAGAAATGCCAAGGAAAAGGATAGCAATGCCCTACCTACATGGAACATAGATGAATTCAATCACATTCACCAAGAAACACAAAATTTCCAGGAACTTTTCTCCTTTTCATGACTGCATTTGTTAAGATGTGTACAGTGTATTGAGATTTCAGTCAGGAAACAGCTTCTAGTTCACTCTACCACAATTTAAGAGAAGCTAGACAATTTCAAAAGAAGACAGAAATAAATAATCAAAATAAGATGTTTCAGAAACTCCAGTCACTGATTAAAAAAAGGAAAAAAGAAAAAAAACAAAAAAGAGCAAGGCTAGAAGCATAAGGAAATTTTAATTCTCAGACATAAAAAATGATAACATCTTAATGAGAAAGAGTTCCTTAAAATAAAGTAAAATAAAATAAAAGTCAAACAAATATTTGTGAAGAAAGATTCACAGGTGATTTGCCTTAGGGTAGAGAGGTGGCATAAATACCTCTGGCAGATCACAATTTAATGCTCTCTGCTTTGAATGAACACAAACTCATAGGGCAAGCTTTTAAAAAGCATTTTTGGTTGAAGTTTATTTAAAAGCACTATGAAGGACTAAGATCTCACCCTAGTTTTTATCATCTCAGCATCTAAATAATGAAAATTTTTTCATAAGCCAGTCACAGATGCATTATTTAAACAGATTAATTCATTTCATCAGTAAGTCTGATTCCCACTCTTACTGTGCAGGAAACATTAAGAAACAGCCTGAGTATCCAGAGGACACTGCAGGAAATCAGTTGCTTGACCTTCCCAATTATTTTCTTGGATAGGTCAGCAGAGTGCTGAGTGTTGTGCAGGTGAGGAACTGAAGCACAAGACTCATACCAAGAAACTTTATTTTTAAAATTCTCTTACTGTTATATCTGGTACTGAAAAGTAACTACATGAAAAATAGAGTTATAAACATGGCTTAGGACTACTACCCAACACTTCTCTCTTAAAATAAGCATTAGCATGCAGGGAGGGGGAAAATATTTTTTTTTTTTCTTAGAAATAAGAATTACAAACTTGAAAATCAGAAGAAAAGCCCATTATAACCACAATACCTAAACATGCAGACCATATGTACCTTTCTCATTGCAGATGCAGCTTGCTATGCCTTAGGGGCTGAAAACTGCTGCTCTTTTCATCTCTTTGTTGGAAAAACTGTGTTTGTAGAAGATGCTCAGCAACCAGATGAGTTTAAACTCATTAAATAACCTTAGCAATTACAACATATGACTGCAGCCATCTCTCACATGACAAAGCTTATGGAAATACACATAAGCGAAATCAAATCTCATGTGAAGGGAAGTGAAAAACAAGGGCAAAACCTGGCAGGACATTTCACACTGCAGAAGTACTTTGAAGATATTACACAAATTTCTTTTCAAAAAAGTGAAAAATGTTATGGAAGTCACGTTGTGCTCTTTTTCTCTCAGTTCTCAGATTACAGAAATCAGATTTCGAAAAGATCAACTGTTTTTCACCCGCTGTAAAAATATTTTCTCCCCAGCGGTGTATTAATTTCTAACGCAAAAGAAGTCAAACATTTTCCATAAATATGATTTCATATCACTAATACAACAGAGGCTGCAGACAGTGGGATTTTGCAGGATTCTCCCTATCACTTATTTCTAAATCAAAACAAGCTCTGTATATAATGGTTGCTTTATCCTCCCTGCAGTGTCCTGTTTTAGCACACCTTGGGTTTTAATTAAGGAGAAATCCACCAGCCACGGAAGTGGTTTTTTTACAAGGGGCTGCAGATAGCTTCCTCTAGACCAGACAGAACCAATCAACTGGCTAGTTTGAATATTGACAACTCTGTTAAGCCACTTAAGAAGCTTGACACGCCTCTGTGAATACCACATTTAAGTACGAACAAGCCCGGGAAAGCTCTGTCTTACTTCCGGTTTTTGAACAGATAATTGGGGGCCCTTGCGGCCCGGCAGGGACGGGCCACGGCCCTGCTCCGTCGCGGCCTGGCTGGGTCGGCCCCCGGCGCGGTTGCACGGGGCGGGGCCGGCCGGGAGAAAACCACCCCGGAGCCGCGAGCAGCCGGGCGGCCGAAACTCCCCTTCCCCCTACAACTGAGGCCGGACCACGCAGCCGAAATTCAGCTGGCCGCTGCCCGGCAGAGAGCACGTGACCAACAGCGAGAGACACGTTCCAGATGCAAAGCCCGGGTAAGATTAACCGTTTCAGCACTGTAAGATTCCTCAGAACAGATGAAAACCTGCAGACGTCAATCCTCTCCCGAGTCAAAGGAAGGGGAAAGGTGAAGGCACACTATAGAGACACCAAAGTCAATGAAGAAGGAAGAGCTGAAACCCAGAGAGAGGAGAAAGAGGAGATGCTTTAAACCTAGAAGCTGAAATTCTTTTGTAAGGCTATGGTGATGAACTATGATACCTCAGAGTACCCCTTGTAATTCATGAAAAGCATGGAGGGGGGTGGAGCGTTGAAATCGCAACCATGAGCAAAGGCACCTGTGCTGAAACAAGCAAATGTTGAAGTAGCTGTGATCTAATGAGAAGCTTGAACAGAGAGAGATGAGAGTGATGAAGTGAAGACCCATATCCCCAGGAAAGAAGAAAACCTCTGTTCCCAGAGATGAAGATGATCCCAGAAATAGATGAAGAGAACCTTTTCTTCCGATCAGCTCATCCTTAAAATGGTACCCCATTAGCTAAAGATTGAACACTCGAAAACAGTTGTGGGAAAAGCTGTAAGTCGAAGGAAGGGACTTTCACATGGCGAGGAGAGAACCATTCTGGGCGGCTGTCTTGCTGTGATGTTGAAGCCACGAGAGAACTGTTTCTTGTAGAGAAGCCTTCGAAGCATGAGCAAGAGAGACTCCTCTCCCTAAGAACTGAAGAAAGACTTATAGAGGTGGTAAACTGACTGAAAAATCCCAGGTTTTGTCCCTTTACGTTGTCAGTGGGAGAAGAAAGGAGAGGTGGAGAGAGAAGTGTTCAGAAGGTTTAGACTGACTCTTCCTATTTTCTTTTAGTTCTGTTAATAAATTTCTTTATATTCTTTAAAGTTTTGTGCCTGCTTTGCCTTCTCCTAATTCTTATCTCACAGAAGGAAAATAAGTAAGCAATGGATTGCCAACAAAACCATTCTACACTTAATTGGTGTTTCTGCCCAGTTTTGAACTGAACCCTCTACACAGAGAAATAGGTTTTTATGAACAAGCTAAAATAACTGCTGTTTTCTTGTTTTGTTTTTAAACTTCTGTTGTTTTTGTAACTTATTGCTCCTACAGCATTTCAATTTCTAGAAAATATACCCATGGCATATATGCTGCAGCTTCTTGTATTTAGTTGATGGAACACCTAAGGAGTTTTGCAGTAATGGTAATCAGAGTGCTGCTCTCTCCCCCTGTGCTTTACATCTTCTCTTCTGTAAATGCTCCAAGTATATGTTTCCCTTTGCATTTAAGGTGTTCTATTTCTTCACTTTAGCAGGCATTTAATAATGAAGGCATTTTTGGTCTTTGAGATGCAAACCAGAAATTACAGTAATGGTTTAGAGCAAATTTGTATGGTTTTTCAATAAGCCATCAGGATCTAATAAGGAGACTTGTTAAAGTGGGTGTTTATTATGCATCCCTCTGAAACCCAAAGAAACTCCAATTCTCATCTCTTTTGGAGTAGTCCTCCAGTTTGTCCCCCACAATGTTTCTATTATTCATGTTTAGGGAGGAGCTAATTTCTGTCTTTCTTCCTTAAGGATCACAGACCTAAAAAGTGCCAAATTAAATCACAAAAGCAGTAGCTGGTTCAACATCTCTCCTGACAGGTTCTTAAAAATTAAGGAAGGCTGGAGGGAAAGGAAATGTGAAGAATCCCAAAAACCTCACATCAAGGGAAGAGGTTTGGCCTTTCCTCAGCCAGCCAACTACAGTTCAGTCTTGAGGGAAGAAAAACACAGGAAGATTTTAGCTTGTACCAACTGAAGCCTTGCCCCATAAATCAGCCCCTACTCATTCTGAGTTCCATGGGTTGCATAGGTGGCATTTAGTTTCAGAGGACAGATCACAGAGCAGAATGAAGCACTCTGGATATCACTGCATAAATGATGAGAAAAGCAGCTCCTCGATACCTCCTCGAGACATTGCACAAGTTGTCACAACTTTACTGACCAGCAGATTGTCCCCACACCCCACACTCCTTTGCAGAACCAAGCCAAAACTCCTTTTTTGCCTCTCCTCACACTTTGACCCAAATTGCTTGTGTAAAGCATCCTGCAAAGGCAGGGCAACAAGGCAAATTATCATTGATTAATCCCAACTGAACAGCCTTGAAAAGTTTGAGGCTTAGCAGGGGGAAGGGAGGACAATGTGTCATTAAGGTTTCTGTCTTACCGCATGACAAAATCTGCTTGATCTATTTGTTTGCCGCAGCCACTCTTTTTCAGGATCCCACCGTTTCCCACCACAGAGCATTTCTTCAGTGGCAGCTGGAAGGGAGTAGCCTAGCAACACAAAACAAGGACCAGTTTTACAGAAGAGAACACAAACATCTTTGTAGCAGCCACTCCTGGAGAACCCAGGGAGCTCAAAGTGACAAAAAGAAAAAAGAGAATTAGGAATGAAGAAAAAAAAAGTACAGAAATTAGCTGGTAAGTACATATAGAACAGATCTGATCCCCACTCCCCAAACCAGGATGCAACAAACGTGATACAGGAGATTTTCTGTAAAACAAAAACTGCCTGAAGTCTTGATGCAGACACTGATCAAAGTCAAGCAGTTCACAAGCCTTCCAGGCAAGCTGCAAGGACACAGGGGAAACAAGACAACCAGGAAAACAGGAAAAAAATAATCCATGAAAGTGTTCTTCCTGAGCTGATATACAAAAGACACCTGTGGGGAAGAAAGGAAGGGAGGACCAGGGAATCCTGTGATGACAGAAGTGCACTGGGAATCTGGAGTCACCCTGGCTCTCTCCATGGTCGTATTGCTGGGACAGGTCAATCCAAAGCCTTAGGCAAAGACATTTGGAGCTTGACAGCAGCTCCTTAAACAGCCAGTTGCCCAGACACATTACAAATTAGTATTAGCATAAATTAAAATTATAAAGGGACCATTTTAGCTGAGGAGCTCTTGCAGCTGCTTAACAGGGCATGAAAGTGCAAGGTCAAATGGTCATGGGATCCCGTGCACCAAACACAGTAATATATTACATCTGTATAGTCTTCATTCCAGAGGATCTCAAAACTCTGGATGGGACATGTTCCTGTCAGCCCCAAGCCTTTTGTGAGCTTGGGGCAGTCATTAAAGCAGCACATAGCACTTCAGGGCAGCCCAGCATATGAAAAAAAAGGTGGTGAAGAGACATGTGAATTTAAAGCAGTGTGATTTAGTTACAGAATGAGATTTGTCTACAATACACGAGTTAATATTCTTCTCAAGCAAAAAAAATTGTGCAGGGATTTTTATTTATCAAACTTGTCAAAGCCTGACTTTGCAGCAGAGACAGGAGTTACTGCACAGGCCTCAGAGAATACAGATGCCAGGGAGAGGATGCAGCATCACGGAACAATTCTCCTTTCTGGGTGGCCTCACTTGCATGTACAGAGCAACATCTGACATTGAATCATATATTCACCAGGCATTGCAACACAGGACATGATCCAGAAAACAGATCCAGTATTATAGCACAGACTCTGCATTTTTTAGAACTTATTCCTGCTGTTTTATTTCTCTTCTTCCTAGATTTTACTTGCTTTGTCTACTTTTCTCTGCAAACTAGACTCCATTCATCTTGTATAAAGTCACAACCTGCTTTTGAATGAAAATACTAACTCTGGATTAAGATACACTTAAGTAGAAAAGTAAATTTTAGTGTCCTTTTAGAGACCCAGCCATGGTTAGGAATGTACTAATAGCACAGCAGAGCAATACTGAGTATGCAGCTGCATTCTTGTCCTGGATCTGCCTTCACAAGAACATTTTTTAATTTACAGTTATTGAACCAGGAGCATATCTTGAGATTCAAAGGACATCTCATCTCTGAGGTGACCCTGATCAAATGAGAGCTCACATTCTCTGTAAAGGGGTGGGGGTAGGAAGTAGACGAAATGTAGACTAGGTATGTTCTAGAAATAACAGTACCTTTCTTATTCAAGATACATGAAAGCTCCTTTCAAGATGACTGGTTATACAAAGGCTGTGCCAAACCACAAAGGCAGCAGACATTAACGCTTGCTTTTAAGAGTAGGGGGCACTGTCACATAAATTCTGTGCCTTTAGACCCTCCCAAACAGACATTTAGCCAAATAGACATTTAATAGTTACGAAATGCTTTCAAATTCTGCGAGTTGCAAACAGCCTTTAATATTGCTTGAGATGACTTGCTGTCCTTTAAGGGAGGCTTATTTCCTGTTCTGCTTAGAGATGATAATATCAGTTCTCGTTTGCATACATACCTTGGTTTCCAAAATCTGATGGAAGTTTTGAAACTCTTGTTCTTCTGTTATCCTGAACACAGGCTTGCTACCTGGTGTGTACAGAAAACTCCCACACCAAGGGGAAGTATTTCTATTTTTTATCCTAGTTTGTGCAAAGTAGGGAGCATGGTGGGAACCCACAAATTGTGTAAATATACAAAACTTCTACATTTTAACAAACAAAGGCATCAATACACATTGTTTCCAAATTACACTCATTTTTCATTAATCAAACCCTTTTTGCTACCTATATCTCCTGCTTAGCATTCTAATTTTTCTTACCCCCATTTACTGCTCAGTCCTGTTGACTTCACTCCTGGTGGCTCTTATCCAAACAGCCTATTAATCTCAGAATAGAGCTCCCTTTCCCTTAAAACAAAGGATTGGCCAAGCCTATAAATTTCCACAAGTTTCACAATGCAACTACTTAATCACACCTGCCAAGCTATAGCTACTGATTAACAGCAAAATAATTCCCAAGTTTCGATCATATCATGGTCTAGGAATCAATTCAGAAAGTCTAAGAAGCAAAAGAACAAGATCAGGGCTGAGAACGTGATGTGAAAGAGTCAAAGGAAAGTAGAAGGGGCAGATTATATATGGTTGTCCCCCTGCCTCATCTGTGAAGATCCAGTTGCTCTATGGACACAGGAGGAAAACCAGGCTGAACACAATTCTCTGTGGAAAGACACCATGCCCACCATGCTCGCTGACACTTTTGCCTCCCCCAGCAAAGTACTGAAAATTCAGGATGTGGCACAGACATCAGGGTCTACACGCCACCCTTTAGCTTAAAGTGGTCAATGGTCTATTTTCCAAAAGACCAAACTTTTAAACTTTCTACAGACATTAAGCAAAAGGCATCATTCCAGTGCCATTACCAGCATGTAGGGGGTTGCAAAGTCCAAAGGATTAATTGTCTCTGTTGCTTGGTGGCGTTTCAGGTGCTTTGAGCTTAATGAAGAGCAATTGCTTAGGATGACCTGGGAGAAACCTGCATTTGTTATCTTGCACATGACTTTTCTTCAGACATTCAAATCACAGATCTGTGTTATTGCTGAGACTGCAGAGACATTCCAGGAACTCTTTGTCCAAACAAACACAAACTGACCTGTAACACAAAACATACAAGTCCTAGACTCAAGTGTTGCCCATAAGCAACTTTGAAACATGGCTCCTTTTTCTCTCTCTACAAAATCTTCTAATGCTTTCCTTTTTTTACTTTCCACATCACAACACTTTGCTAGGCAAATTATCAGTTCATAGTTGACAGTGTGTAAATTCTCACATTAAAGGGACCCAACTGTCATTTATGCTAAATGGTCCCAAAAAGCTCAGCTGTTTTTCTCCTTAGAATTCTAAGCTAGCCTAACAAATGCTGGCTTTAGGCAGTATAGTTGTAACAAAAGCATTTCCACTAGTATTAGCTTCCTGAAACTCTGTTATTTTCATTGTCAACACATATGTTATTTTCTTCATTCATAAATTTTTTATGAATGGCCAGAGTCTTGTGGGTGGACTGGAAAAAAACAGCCTCAGTTTATTTAGTCTGATAGAGACAATGTACAAAAAAATCACCAACTTATCTCCATGATTAAGCAATAATTACCATAGAATTTACAAATACTTTTAAATAGTAACACCCTGCATATTGGAAATAAGCAGGATGAATTCCCTTTAAACTTAAGTCAAGTAATTTTAAAAGATTTTGTCCTAGGTTTCAATATAAGATGTAACCAAAAGTATGTATTCTTTTATCATCTGTTAAAACAGGTGGGGCTGTGCTCGTTATCCCCTACCATGACTCATCCTTGATAACTCCCTCCGGGAACTATCTCTGTTGAATGGGCAATCAAGGACCCACTGCATGACTCACAGAATTACATCACCCCACTGTGAGATGCTCCACCCAGGGAGAAGAACCAAGCATTCCCATGTGGATATAATCTGGGGTTTGGAACAGCACAAGCAGCCTTTTCCACTGGATTTCCAGAGGAAGACCAGACCCTTCTACACCACCACTAGACTGTCATAGGAAGACTGGACTCTTCTACAGAATCACTGTTTCAACAGAACCATCACTCCAGGAGGACTGCAGCCGCCATTTAATTGGACTGCTACCAACCCCCTGACTATCAGGGGATCAGGTTGTATTCTGACTCTGTCAGTAGGTTGTTTTTTGTACTATTGCATTTATTTTATTTTTCCTATTAAATTGTATTTCTGACTTGGAGTCTTTCACTAGTTTGCTTTCAAACTAGTACAGATTTGCATAAGGCATTTTTAAAAAATATATCTCCCAACAAAACCAAAGACAGGATGGCCCCGTTGTCTCATTTCTCCCTTTTTAAACAATGAAATTCTACTGACAATCAGTGAAGGTGTTCTAGTTTATATTCATGTAAACAAAAGAAGAACCTGCACATCCCCCTGCGAATTCAATGACAAATAAGCACACAGAGCAATAGATTAAAGACTCACAATTGAATATGGGACTAATTTAACAAAGCATCTCTCAAGCAATTCACTGATTAGTTTCATCATTCATCTAAGTAGAAATAAATCATTGTCATCAGTTGAAAGAACATTACACAGTACTAACAAAAAACAATTTTAGATAATGCTACTCTAAATCACTTTGATTTCATTGTTAGGTTGTTAATGCACTAATTTTTGCCCACTCACTACAAAGACTTTAGTCAGAAACCAAGTTCTTACTGGAAAAACAGGAAAAGTTATTGTATTCAGCCTCTGATTTAATGCTGAAGATATAAAAATCATTGAAAACACTGAGAACATGAATTATAGTAATTTCTCTTTTAAATAAGCATTATGAATTTGAAAGAGATGCTGTGATTTTGCTGTCCCTTATGAGAAGGCAACATCCTGATGAGAAGCATGGAGTTCTACTGAATTTCCTAAGGAGCCAGCAAAACCCTGAGAGTTCACAGTGGTTTTTCACACTGTCAGATGCTGCAGTGTGGCACAAGCTCTTTCTTCATTGTTTACAAATTATGTTTGGTCTGATGCGCCCCTTTGTTCTACAGAACTATCAAGACATGACATCTTGACAACAAAAACCCATCAGTGTCAGAGAAGGTGTATTCCCGATAGGAGAATGCGTGGGGTGGCTGTGGTTCTTTCCATTTCAATCATTCCTCTCCAGCCAAATTGCAATCATACCCTAACCAGGTGCAGGAGCCCAGAGCAGGGAGTGACTAGTGACAGCAAGGTAACAGACTCAGAATCACAGAATGGTTTGGGTTGGGAGGGACCTTAGAGATCATCTTGTTCCAACCTCTGGGCAGGGACACCTTCCACTAGACCAGGTTGTTCAGAGCCTCATCCAAACCTACCTGGCCTTGAATACTTCCAGGAATGGGGCATCCACAACTTCTCTGGGCAACTTGTTCCACTGCCTCACCACCCTCACAGAAATAAATCTCAAATTCCACATAACTAGTCTAAACCTACTCTCTCTCATTAGAACAGGTGGGTTCTGACTAAAATGTGATTATTACAAGAAACAGTGGCAGTGACTATGAAAGGAGATAAGGAAGAGATCCTACATTG
The DNA here is from genome assembly GCA_013397725.1 of Rhagologus leucostigma. NCBI lineage: Eukaryota > Metazoa > Chordata > Aves > Passeriformes > Rhagologus > Rhagologus leucostigma. The sequence goes on from VZTD01004810.1 coordinate 67,406, forward strand.
GACCTCCAGGTACCTTCTTCAGTTTATTTTGGCACTGCCAACTAGTGCATGTTGAAACCTGAAGCTCACTGTTTGTACAAAAGAGAAGTTGCCCAGGTGGGACAAGCTCCTCTGTAGGTCCACATGACTCAGTCATGGCAGTGGTGTCTTTATTCAGCCCTGAAGTGGAATTCAACACTCAAGCTTATGAAAACTTTGTGCTCTTCACAAATATGTACTTTAGGCAGTGTTGTTTTTCATGAGATTAGAACCTCAGGAACTATTTACACAGGGACACAGGGCTGCAAAAGACCACTTGGAAGACTGAATACATTGCTGTGCTGCTGCAGGAAAAGCTCTGCTATCCAAAAGGATCCATGAACTGCAGAGCAGCCACACACTAAAGAGAGAACACTTTGCAACATTATTCACATAAACCACGGAGTAGCACTGACTAAGCTGGCAGTCACTTTTAGTTCCAGCTGTACGTTAGGTAGGAACTTCAAATGGTGTGATCTTTAATAGCTACCCAGCGAGATGTCACTGCAAGGGAGCACTTGCTTGGAATTAAAAGAACATTTCAAATTGCTGATGTGGCATTTAATTCCATAGAGCCAAGACAGCACAGTGTGGGGATTATGGAAAAAATAATAATAAAAAAAGCACATTTGTAGATTGGAACAGACTACTGACTGTTGTTGTGGTTTGACGCAGCTAAATGTCAAGCACATGAAATCTAATTATTTGCATAAAGGGAAAATAAGGAAGATTGAGGAAAACAGGAAACTACAAGGCAAAATAGGCACATGCTTCAGCAATTATAGTATAAAGGAGATTTATTCCTAACAGAATTAAAAGTAAAAAGAAATAATAAGAAATTAAAGTAAACTCCCTTCTCTTTCAGCAACCCTTCCTTCCCACCAAAACTGCACAAGGGAAAAAAAACCCAAAACATGGGATTTGGTCAGTGTTGCATTTCTTAAGAGTCTCTTTCTTATGCTTAAGGAAAAGGGTTTCTTCTGCTGTGCCGTGGTTTCTTTCCCACAGGAGACAGTTCTCTACAACAGTTCTCCAGCCTGGTCCTGAACTGTCACAGGCAGCAGCCCCACCCAAATTTGCTGCAGTGAAAAACTTCTCCCATGGTTTAGCAGTCTTTTTATTACTGCCAGCATGGGCCATAGTGGTCCACGGGGTTTCAATCTTTTAAGGATGAGCTATTTTCAGCCTGAAAGCATCGTCTCTCTTTCTTTAAATTTCTAAAAGCGTTCATGTAATAGAAGCCTAAAAGCTTCTATGTAACCTGGGCATAGGAATTCTCTCTCTAATATTTGTACCGGTTTGGGCCAAATTCGGGGAAACGTCCAAAAGGAATGTCTCCTCAAAGGGAAGCAGATTAAAGCCACCCCTCCCCCACCAGGTTTGGGAAAAAAAATTTTCCTCAGAGGTACCATGCCTCCAAAGGACTTGCTTTTCAAG
>VZTD01004827.1:546-19863 GCA_013397725.1 Rhagologus leucostigma
ATATATAAAATTGAACATTTATCTATATAAAACCTGTATGTATTAATATGTAAAATCCACACATATTTACATATATAAAAAATCTATACTTTTTATATATATAAAATCCATACTTTTTATACGTGTAAGATATAAACTTATTTCTATGTATTTAATCCGTAATTATTTATACATTTTTAAATTTGATATAAGGCAAAAGCATCGATTTAGAGATTCAGGGAATCCTGGAATGGTTTGGGTGTGAAGGGACCTTAAATCCCATCCCATCCCACCCTAATTCCGAGATTCTGGGGTTCCTTTCCAGGGATTTTCAGCAGCTGGACAGCAGTGGCCGTGGCCGTGGCCGTGGCCGTGGGGCTGATCCTGGTCCTCGTGGTCAGCTGCTGGTGGCGGAGGAAGCGGAGGAAGAATTCCCGGGAAGGTTTGTCCGGGATGTTGGGGCAGGATCCTGTTTGGGGGGGTTCTGATTCCACACTGACCCCAGGAACCCCAAAATCCAGGGGTTCTGATCCCAAACTGACCCCTGGAACCCCCAAATCCAGGGGTTCTGATCCCACAATGATCCCGGGGACCCCCAAATCCAGGGGTTCTGACCCCACACTGACCCCTGGAACCCCCAAATCCAGGGGTTCTGACCCCACACTGACCCCCGGAACCCCCAAATCCAGGGGTTCTGACCCCACACTGACCCCTGGAACCCCCAAATCCAGGGGTTCTGACCCCACACTGACCCCAAGAACCCCCAAATCCAGGGGTTCGACCCCCCCACTGACCCCTGGAACCCCCAAATCCAGGGGTCCTGACCCCACACTGACCCCTGGAATCCCCCAATTAGGGGGTTCTGATCCCACAGCGACCATCGGAACGCCCCCGGGACCCCCGGAGCAGCCGCTGACCATCTACGCCAAGGTGGGAGAGAAGAAACCCATCCAGGACCCCGTGAGTGCCAGGAACGTCCTTTCCCACCCAGAATCCCGGGTATACTGGGGTTGGAAAAACCCTCCAAGGCCATCGAGTCCAGCCTGGGACTGACCCCAGCCTGGTCACCCGATGTCCGGTCATTCCTTGGACACCTCCAGGGGTGGCAACTCCAAACCTCCCCGAGCCCTTTCCATTCCTGACCGCCCTCTCCAGGAGGAAATTCCTCCCTGAGGGACGTCACTTCCATCTGGGAATGTCGGGAGCCCCGATTTGGTCCTTTTAACCATTCCGGGCTTTTTTTTGTCCCCAGACCGGGACCAGCGAGGCCACCCAGGAAGGAGCCACCATCTACGCCGTGGTGTCTCCCAGGACGCTGGTAGGGTCATTCCTGCGGGATTCCGAGCTAATCCCAGGCTTGATCCCTTTCCCCCACCATTTTTATCCCAAAATTTGCTGTTTTTCGTGCATCCCGACCCTTTTTCCCCGGCAGGAGGATCCCAGGTGCCCGGAAGAGCCCGGGAATTGCACCGTTTACTCCACGGTCCAGTTCGGCCGGAGGGTGAGGCTGCCCTGGGGTGTCCCCAGTCCTCGGTGACACCAAATCCGTGTCCCTCCCCCCCAGGTTTTGGGATCATCCTCCTGCCCCCGCTTTTCCTAACGGGAATTTTTTCCTCTTTCCCACAGTCTTCCTCCATCAAGAGGAAGAGGCTGGAGCGAGCTTTGGTCTCCACCGCCTACTTGGAGGTAATGGGAAAATCCATGCATTTTTTTTGGGATCAAAAATGCCCCAAAATGTCCTAAATCCCGCCCGTTTCCTTGCAGGATAACGGGGGTTACAGGCGCTTGGGCTTCCCAACTCCTGCCGGCCACCAGCACCCCTAAAACCCTGGAATTCTCATCCCTGTGGAATTCTTCTCCTGGAAGCTCCAGCGCCCACCCAGGGGTTTCTTTGGGATGGAAACATCCAGAAATTCGGGTTTTTTTCCCCAAGGATCTAACCCCCAGCTGCGCCTTGGAGCGAAGATTTGGGGGTGGAAAACTCTCTGGAACAGATGGATTTGGGACCGGACAGGCGGGATTGGCGGGGAGTGGGAATTTCGTGGGGTTTTTAGGGTTTGGAATGTTTGGGAATGCGGGTTTTTTTCGAGTGCAAGTACAGCTGAGCCGCACAATAAACTTGTTTAATTTGGGTCAATTAATTGGCTGTTTAGAGCCTGAATTACACCTCGGGCACAGGGAGGGAGCGGGAATTGTTCGGGAATCGGGAAGTCCCGATGTTTTGGGGTGATTCCATCGGCGCTGATGGACAGGTGTCCGCGGGATTGGGTGGGAAAAGTTCAGGATTGGTGAAAACGGTGGAAATCCCTTTGGAAAAGGCGCTGGGAATGCCTGGGTGACAGCAGGAGCTGCACCTCACGGAATCATGGAAAATCCCAATTGGAAAAGACCCCCCAGGACCATCAAAGCCACCCCAAAATCCCACCCTGTCCCTTGGGAGCGCCGTCCGAACCCTCCTGGCTCTCCTGGAGCCGTGACCGTTCCCTGAGGAGCTTTTCCAGTGCCCCACACCCTCCGGGGGAAGAATTTTCCCTAGAATCCATCCCAAAATCCCCCCTGGAGCAGCCCCAGCCCCTCCGCATCCCAAAGGATTCTCCCGACCAGCGGACACCGACGGGCCACGCTCCGTCGGGCGCGCTGTAATTTACGCTAATGACCCTCATTTGCATATCGGGGTTAATTTGCAGCCCTCCCCTCCCCCCCCCCCCCCGGGAATCCCTCGTTCCCATTTCCCACCTCCTCCCCCCGCGGCGGCGGAGGCACCGGGCACGGGGAACGACGCCGGCGGTGTCGCTGCAGCGAGGTGACATCGGAGCTGTCCCCTCCCCGCCCCCTCGAAGGACTGGGACAGCTCCGGGCTGGCACTGAAGTGGGTCAGGGCTCAGCGGGGGTCGCGGGGGTCCCTTTGTTCACCGCCCCCCGAGCCCCCCGCCCGCGGCCGGGGCCGTGCGTGGGAAGACGCCGGCGGCCGTTTGTCCCCGGCGAGGGGACAGCGGTGGTGGCGGTGCCCCGCGGGACCCCGGACAAAGGCGCCGAGTGTCGCCTGGCGGGAAGGAATCCGGGCTGGAATTAAAATCCTTCCTCGCCGGCGTCTGGCCCGGCTGGAGGGCGGCGCGTGTGGGGCGGTGAGGGAAGCGGAGCGGGGGGAAATCGTCGCTGCGATCCCACAGAATTCCGGGATTGTTTTGGGGGTTGGGAAAGGATGCCAGGAGCATCGAGTCCAAGCTGGGATCAACCTCAACCTGGTCACCCAGACCAGCGTCCAGGGATTCCTCGGACACCTCCAGGGATGGCCACTCCAACCCTCCCTGGGCAGCCCCTTCCAAGGCCTGGCCGCCCTTTCCAGGAGGAATTTTCCCAAATATCCGCCCTGAGCCTGCCCTGACACAGCTCGAGGCCGTTCCCTCTCATCCTGGCCCTGTTCCCTGGGATCTGATCCCAAATCCCCCCTGGCTGCCCCCTCCTGTCAGGGAGTTGTGGGGACGGGGACACTCCGGGCACCGGTGCTGGTGGCCTCTGCTGGAGCTGGGGCTGCCATCCAGTCTCCGACCTCGGCACGGACACGGCCCTGGGTGGAAAAACGGGAATCCTGCCCCTTGGGGATCCCCTGGAAAGGGGAGATGTGACCCTTGGGGTCGGTGTCCCATTGGCCATCGGGACAGCTTTGGGGTCACTCAAGGGGAGACGTGACCCTTGGGATCAGTGTCCCATTGGACATCGGGACGGCTTTGGGGTCACTCAAGGGGAGATGTGACCCTTGGGATCAGTGTCCCATTGGCCATCGGGACGGCTCTGGGGTCACTCAAGGGGAGACGTGACCCTTGGGGTCGGTGTCCCATTGGCCATCGGGACNCCCTGGGTGGAAAAACGGGAATCCTGCCCCTTGGGGATCCCCCGGAAAGGGGAGACGTGACCCTTGGGATCGGTGTCCCATTGGCCATCGGGACGGCTTTGGGGTCACTCTGGCGGGGATTTGGGGGATCCATGGGGTGCTGTGGGAGGTGTCCCTATCAGGGTTCGGGGCTGCCTGCGGCAACCTTCTGGCGCTTCGTCACGTCCCCGAATGTGGTTTAGGGCCGGAAGAGGAACGGGAACCGTTGGCCTTCTCCATCACGTGGTCTCCCGCTTCCCTTAAAACCCTCCGGTCCCAGGTTTTGGGGGGCCCTGGGGGACTTTGGCCTTGGGGGTCCTTGGGGACCAGCTGCCCCGCGAGGGGTGGGGGATCCCACCACTGGGGGGGGGTCCCACCCCTGGGTTCGTCGCGGATGTGGGGTGACACGGGGACAGAAGATGGCGCCGGGGCCGATACTGAACCTCCTCTTCCTCCTCTTCGCGCAAGGTACGGGGCTGCATGAGGCTGCTGGGTGGGGGACGGGGCTTTGGGGACAGCGGGGGACCTTGGGGTGAACCCACCTTGTCCCCACTCTCTCACCGAGCTCTCCCCACGAGGTGGCCCCACCGGGTCCCTCCTCACAGGAGCCACCACCCGTGGGTGGCGGGGGGGATGGGCTGCCCCACACGGCGTCCCAAAAAGCGAAAAAGAGAGAAAAATCCATCCCTGAGGGATTCGGGGTGGGGAAATTTGGAACCCAACTTCTCTAAGTGCAAAGGGGTCCAGAAAAAGTGGAGTTATTTCGATTTTATTTTTAACATTCGAGGTTTTTGCCTTTTAAACGTGTCTGGAAGGAACCGAATCCTGAGTGAGATGAGACCCGGAAAAGGGGGAAGTGGCCCTGCAACATCATCCCCCGTTTTTTTTGGCAGCCTGGGCACGAGAAACCCCACTCTTGGTGACCGGAGCCGTCGGTGGGGTGGCCTTTCTGAATTCCCGCACCCCCCAAGATCCCTCCAAATATTCCCAAATCCACTGGCGCTGGAAGAACCAGGTGAAAATCGCCGGCCAGAGGCGGGGGGAAAAGGTTGAGTACCTTGAGAGCCGCTTCAAGGGACGTCTGGAGCTCTTCGAGAACTACACCCTAAAAGTCAGCGACCTGGGCATCGGTGACAGCAGCGAGTACCTCCTGTACCTGGAGGATAACGCGGGCAAGGAGAACATCGAGACGGTCCTGCTGAAGGTTTACGGTGAGTTTGGGGACAGGGAATTGTCCCAGAGCTCCACAGGAGGCGTGGAGACGTTGTGACGTCCTCGACAGATTGTCCCAGAGCTCCATAGGAGGGGTTGGGGACGTTGGGATGTCCTGGAGGGGTTGTCCAGGTGTCCCACAGGTGGATTGAGGATGTTTTGATGTCCTGGAGGTGTTGTTCAGGTGTCCCACAGGCAGGTTGGGGACATTGTGACATCCTCGACAGATGGTCCCAGAGCTCCACAGAGGGGTTGGGGACATTGTGATGTCCTAAGGGGGTTGTCCCAGAGCCTCATGGGACGTTGTGGCATCGTGGGAGGGTTGTCCCAGTGCCTCGCAGGTGGGTTGGGGACGTTGTGACATCCTGGGGGGTTTGTCCAGGTGTCTCACGGGTGGGTTGGGGACGTTGTGATGTCCTGGAGGGGTTGTCCAGGTGTCCCAGAGGTAGGTTGGGGACACTGTGACATCTTGGGGGGGTTGTCCGTGTGCCCCAGAGGTAGGCTGGGGACACTGTGACATCCTGAGGGGGTTGTCCCCGTGCCCCACAGGTGGGATGGGGACACTGTGACATCTTGGGGAAGTTGTCCCCGTGCCCCACAGGTGGGATGGGGACACTGTAACATCCTGAGGAGGTTGTCCCTGTGTCCTACAGGTGGGATGGGGACACTGTGACATCTTGGGGCAGTTGTCCCCGTGCCCCACAGGTGGGATGGGGACACTGTAACATCCTGAGGAGGTTGTCCCTGTGTCCTACAGGTGGGTTGGGGATGCTGTGACATCCCGGGGGCTGTCCCAGAGCCTCGTGGGGACATTGTGGCATCCTGGGGGTTGTCCCAGAGCCCCGTGGGGATGTTGTGACATCGTGGAGGGGTGGTTGTCCCAGAGCTCCACCCGGGGCACCTTGTGACATCCTGGCATCTCCGGCAGATCTGGTCCCGAAGCCCAACGTGAGTGCCATCACCAACGGTGACCCCCGGCGGTGCAGCGCCACCCTCAACTGCTCCGTGGCCCTCGAAGGGGTCACCTACGAGTGGATCCCGCCCCAAAAGCTCCCGAGGAAGGGGGGCCCTGTCCTGAGCGTCTCCTTCGACCCCGAGGTCGAAACCTACGTGTGCAAGGTCAGCAACCCCGTGTCCTCCAACAACGCCTCGCTGACCTACAGGCACCCCTGCAGCTGGTCAGGTACGGCCACGGCTGGACAGAGCTCGGGAGAGGGGTGGCCTTGGCTCTGGAATGTGCCCAGAGTGGCTTTGGGGGGGATTTGGGGACTTTGAGAGCAATTCCCGGAATTATTTGGGTTGGGGAAGGGCTCCAAGAGCATCGATCCAACACGGGGCAGATCCCACTTGGTCATCCGGGGGAATCTCCAGGAATCCCTCGGACACCTCCAGGGATGGCCACTCCGACCCTCCCTGGGCAGCCCCTTCCAAGGCCTGGCCGCCCTTTCCAGCAGGAATTTTCCCAAATATCCGCCCTGAGCCTCCCCTGGCACAGCTCGAGGCCGTTCCCTCTCGCCCTGTCATTCCCTGGGATCAGATCCCGACTCCCAGAGGGGAATCCCAGGAGTGGTGTGGCTCTTCTCCCTCTGCCCCGTGGAGCTGGGGAGGGATTTGAGGACCATCCCAGAGCTCCTGGATCTCCCTGTGCCTCCAGGTGAATCCTCGTCTGTCACCTCCTGCTCCACTCCCAGCGCCCTGGTGGCCCTGGGACACCTCGTGCTCCTCCTCCTCCTCCTCACCGTGGCCTGAGGACTCCGCAGGTGGCACCTCCCGTCGTCTCCTCGCCCACCACCACCATGATGCGACCAACACCCCGGATGAGGCTCCCAAAATCCTCTGGATGCAGAGAAACGCGGGTGCTCAAGGAAGCGGAACAGCTGGAATCGTTCAGCTGACGGTCAACCCGGAATTCCTCCCCTCCCTCATCCCAAAATCTGCAGGGGGACCCAACCTGAGCCTTTCCCGGGGTTCCCTGGGATTTTGGGGGATCGTCCATTTTTTGGGATGGCTTTCCCTGCGAGAAGAGGGTTCGGGGTCGGTCTCTGCCTTGCCAAATGTTTCTTTGCACATTAAATTTGATCCTGAACACCACATTTTTAGGATTTTCTGGATTTTTTTCCCTGGGCTGAGACGTCCCACGGCTCAGGGATCGGGGTGATGATGCAAAAAGCCCAGAGATGTTTCCCCCCAGCCCCGTTTTTGGGGACAAAATTCCTTTCTTTGTCCCCCAGAGGAGGACCCGGCTATGGAGGGTGGGACGCGGATCCAGTGGGGTGGGAAGAAGTCTTGGGAACGACGGAGGTGATCCCTCAGCCTCCAAGAAAAAACGGGGACACTCCCAGCTCCACCAACCCAGCCCAAAAAAGGGGAAAATCGGCGGTTTCACCTCCATGAATCCCAAAAAGTTCTACTTGAGGCAAAGATTCCCGAGGCTGGAATCATCCAAGGGTCAAGTGGGACCTCCTTGGAAAATTCCAAGTAATTCCAGCCCTGCCTAAGGAGCGGCTCAGGATAATTCCTGCTCCCCGGATGATGATTTTAACACCAAAGTTGATTTTTCCAGTGATTTCCCCCCTTGGAAATATTTTTTTGGGGGGTCTTGGTCCCTTCCCACATGGAGATTTCGAGCTTTTATTCCACTTATAAAATCCAGGATATCCAAAAAACCTCTGGAAATCGATAAATATTGATCCAGGTGCTGAATCTCAGGCGATTTTCCAGCCAGAAAACTCCGGGCTGAGCTGATGGGGAAAAGAAAGGATTTGGGATGATTATTTCCACTTAAAAGATGTTTTTCCTGTCGCTTTATGTTCCTCGTTCCCACAAATGACTCCCAAAAGGAATTTTTTCTGGATGGTTTTGCTCCTTCATTAAATTTCCCTGCCTGATGCCAAACCCAGGTGGGGAAAATTGGTTTTTGGGGGATTTTTTGGCTTTTCTGGACCGTTTCCTGGTCAAAAATCTTCCTGTTGGGACCTGAGGGGGCTGAACCTGGTGGAGAAATCCATGGAGAAATCCTGCCCGGCCATGGGATTTCCAGGTGGGATTTGTGTCTCTGAAAACGCCCCAAAAAACCCCGAAGCACCCCAAATATCCCCCCAAAAAATCCCAAAATAGCCCCGAACACCCCAAAACCAACGACTTTGCCACCCCAAAATCCTTCCAAGCGCCCATTCCAGAAGCTTCCAGGAGGAACCACCGCTGTGTTTCCAGGTTCCTTCATCCTGCCCTTCCCCATCTCATATTTTTCTGTAAACATCTGATTTTTGGGAAATGACAGCCTTGGGTTTTTTACCTCATCAGGTGCTTTCTGAGCAGGAAGGAGGAGCCTCACAGGATGTTCTGGGCGGGGTTTTTTTGGGGTGGTTTTGGGTTTTTCTCGTATTCAAGAATCATTTCCCGGCAGCAAAACACCGTGGAAAAAACTCCGAGCTGGGCTCGCCTGGAAAGCAGCGGGATGTGAGTTCATCTTGGGATTCTCCAGGATTGGATTTGGGTTAAAATCCTGGAGTTTCCTGTCCCTTGGAGATGTCCAAGGGACAATTGGACGGTGACAAACTGGGGATCGGGTGCGGCTTGGGTTCTTCGATCCTGGAGCTCTTCTCCAACCTCAGGAATTCTGGAATTCCCACTCCACGCTCTGAAAATCGGGAAAAGCGGCGAAATCTGGAGAAAGAAAAAAGGCAAAAAACCTCAGATTTCAAAGGTCCTCCACTAAAACCAAGATTTTTCCGCAGCAGATCCACGACCTGATTTTTCCTTCCTTTCCCAGCTCCATTCCCACCAGGAAGAACCATCCCCATCCCCAGCTGATCCCAAATTCACCCAAATTCACCAAGAACGAGGATTTGGCTTCTCCCGGGTGAGTTTTTGGGGACCTCCCGTCCTCCTCCTCCTCCTCCTTGCTGTGGATCCCACGGAGCTCCAAGCTGGGATATTCTCGGGAAATTTGGGGTTTCCGCACCTTCCTGGGGGGATGGAGCAGCTTTTGGGGGGACGGAGCAGCTTTTGGGATGTTCCCACATCCTTTAGCGGGATCGCTTGGAAGCTTCCACCTCCCAGGAGCTGGAAAAATCCAGGAAATTCGTTTAAAACTGGATTTTCCCTCTTTTTTCGGAGCAGTTTGAGGACCCTCAGCAGGATGAGGCGATTCCGGCAGAAAAATAAATCCGTTTTGTGCTTTTTTCCGCAGCTTTTTTGGGGCCGAGGCACAGCCTCGCGCTTTGAATAATTTCCGACCGAGGAAAATAAAAGGCGAAGATTCGACTCATTCGGCCCCAAAAATACAGGAAATGAGAGGCCCAGGGGTGAAGATCTTCCCGTCACCACCTGGTCTGAACCTCGGGGCCGCGGAGGCTCCGTGATCCCGGGATGGGCTCCGGCGCTTGGCTCCGGCTGCTCCTCGCCCTTGGAGCTCTTTGGGGTACGTAGGTTTTCCTCCCAGATTTTGGGGTTTTTTGGGCGGTTTTTCCTGGATTTTGGGGTTTTTTTGGGCGGCTCTGAAGGGTTTTAGGACTTTGGGGTGGAGGAGCTCCAGGTGGGACGTGAGGAGCTTCCCTAAAATGCTCCAAGAGGGAGGGGGGGTAAAAAGTGATGGGAAAAATTCAGCTGGAAAAGTGAAGGATTTGGGCGAATTTTAGCGGGGTTTTAAGAGCCCTGAGGAATTAATTCAGCGCCAGAGGGATTTGGGGTCCTCCAGAGGAAGATTCCTGGTGGACTGGCTCAAATCCGTGTGCTGGGAGATGGTTCCCAAGGAATAAAATCATGGAATGGTTTGGGTTGGAAGGACCTTGAGGATCGTTGGGTTCCAACCCTTTGCCGTGGGACAACTTCCATGAAAATGGGGTCAATCCCTGTTTTTGGGGGGTCTGGAGAGCCAAAATTCCTTCCAGGCTTCCAGTCGAAATTCCAGGCTCCACCAGTGGGAGATCCTTTCCTTTTTCCTTTTTCCCTTTTTCCTTTTCCCTTTTTCCTTTTTCTTTTTCCTTTTTCCTTTTTCTTTTTCCTTTTTCCTTTTTTCCTTTTCCCTTTTTCCCTTTTTCCTTTTTCTTTTTCCTTTTTCTTTTTTCTTTTTCCTTTTTCCTTTTTCCTTTCTCTTTTTCCTTTTTCCTTTTTCCTTTTTCCTTTTTCTTTTTCCTTTTTTCTTTTCCTTTTTCCTTTTTCCTTTTTTCCTTTTTTCCTTTTCCCTTTTTCCTTTTTCCTTTTTCCTTTTCCCTTTCCTCTTCCCTTTCCTTTTTCCTCCCTTTCCAGGCCAAAACCAATGGAAAAAAGACTTTGGGAAAAGCAGGGGAGGGATGGCACAATGGGGACCCTTCCTTGTTTTTGAGAGTTCCGGATTTGGCTCCTCCTCCTCCTCCTCCTCTTCCTCCCCCCACAATTTCCTACAAAAAACAAAACTTGTTTGCCCAGAAACGAAGGAAAATCCGAGTCGAGGAAGATCTGAATCATCGGCTTGGAATAAAAAACAACAAAGGGGTTTTTGGGGGAAAAATCTTCCCCCGGGAATCTGGGGGTGTGGGAGATGAAAGCCCTCAAATTTTTTTTCCAAAAAACAACCTGGGACCGCCTCAACCAGAAGGAAAATGTGGGATTTTATCCCCGAGCCCGCTCCCAGGTGGCCGCACTTCCCAGAATTCCAGGGTTATCGAAGCTGGGAAAGAATTCCAAGAGCATCGAGTCCAACCTGGTCACCCAGACCAACGTCCAGGGATTCCTCGGACACTTCCAGGGATGGTCACTCCAAACCTCCCTGAGCCTCTTTCGAGTCCTCACCACCCTTTCCAGGAGGAAATTCCTCCTGGAAAAATCCTTTTACCCCTCCTGTGACTCCTACGAGGAAAATCCCATGGAAACTTGGGATTTTGAAGAGTTCGAGGGATGCAGGAGAGACCTGGAATTCTGTCCCCAGCTCTGGAAGGACCTGGAGCTGTTGGACCGAGGCTGGAGGAGACTCCCTTGGATTTGGGGTCTCTCCCTTGGATTTGGGGTTTCTCCTTTGGATTTGGGGTCTCCCCTTGGATTTGGGGTCTCTCCCTTGGATTTGGGGTCTCCCCTTGGATTTGGGGTCTCTCCCTTGGATTTGGGGTTTCTCCTTTGGATTTGGGGTCTCTCCTTTGGATTTGTGGTCTCCCCTCGGATTTGGGGTCTCTCCCTTGGATTTGAGGTCTCTCCCTTGGATTTGGGGTCTCTCCTTTGGCTCTAGGGATCCTGTGGATCACCAGGATGGATCCAGTGTCACCCCTGCCTCGATCCTGGAGGATTTCTCCGGGATTGGGATGGGGATGGTTCCCATGAGCCTCAACCCTTCTCCCTCCTCTCTTCCCAGGGATCGGAGCCTGGGAAAAGGTGCTGGGAACCTTGGGAAAAGCGACGCTCCTGCGGATCCCCCGCAGGCTCCGGGAACGCACCCTGGACTTCGGGGAAGCCTCCTGGAAAAGATCCACGGACAAGCCGCAGAGGAAGAAATTCCTGCTGAAGTTCTCCGGCGGGAATTACACGGAGTTCGAGCCGGGGCGGATGCGCTTCCACAGGCGGGATTTTTCCCTGGAAATCCTCAACACCAGCCGGGGGGACGGGCAGCTCTACGAGTACAGCGTCAGCAAGGGGCAGGAGGAGGAGGTCTGGCAGATCCAGCTGGAAGTGTTCGGTAAAAAAATCCATTGGGAATCGCCGGGATGGATGATCCTGGCTTTTTCCTGGATGTTCCTGGCTTTTTCCTGGATGATTCTGGCATTTTGGGAGCAAGACTGGGAGGTGGGTGGTGGTCAAGGAGGTGGAAAATGACCACCCTGATGCCCAGAAAATCCTGGAATTTCCATTTATCCCTTTTTCCAGAGCCGGAGGCTGATCCCAGCCTTTTTTCCTGGAATTTCGCAGCTTTTTGTTGGATATTCCCGGACTTTTCCTGGAATTTCCTCGTATTTTCCTGGATGTTCCTGGCTTTTTTTTCCGGACGCTCCCGGCTTCTTGGGAGCAGATTTCGGATATGGGTGGTGGTCAAGGAGGTGGAAAACGCCGACCTTGACGTCCACCCAATCCTGGAACTCCCGTCTTTTTCCAGAGCCGGTGGCCGATCCCAGCATCCGGATCCTCCACCGGGAACTGTCCAACGGCAGCTGCTCCCTCGCCCTCCGCTGCAGCTCGGAGCGGGGGGATGAGGTTTCCTACAGCTGGGACAGCCGGGAGAACGGGACCTGGGCGATCTGCTCCGGGAACGGCAGCTTCCTGAACCTCTCCTACGCCCTGCGGGGCGCGGGGTTCGGATGCGTCTGCACCGCCAGGAATCCCGTGAGCAGCCGGGATGTGGCCTTCGACTCCTCCCAGTGCGGCTCCGAGCAGCGGGGTAGGTCCCGGAATCTCGGAATCCTGGAATCCCGGAACCCCAGAACCCCGGAATCCCATGATCATGGAATCCCAGAATCTCAGAAACCCCGAATCCCAGAATCCCATACTCCCAGAATCCCGGAACCCCAGAACCCTGGAATCCCACGATCATGGAATCCCGGCACCCCAGAACCCTGGAATCCCATGATCATGGAATCCCAGAATCTCAGAAACCCCGAATCCCAGAATCCCATACTCCCAGAATCCCGGAACCCCAGAACCCTGGAATCCCACGATCATGGAATCCCGGCACCCCAGAATCCTGGAATCCCACGATCATGGAATCCCAGAACCTCAGAACCCCCGAATCCCAGAATCCCATACTCCCAGAATCCCAGAACCCCAGAACCCTGGAATCTCATAATCCCATTATCTCAGAAGCCTGGAATCCCAGAAGCCCCGAATTCCGGAACCCCAAAATCCCAGCATCCCGGAATCCCGGGATTGTGGGGTTGGGAAGGGAGCTCTGGAGATGTCACCTGGAGCAGGGGACACGGGGACACGGCTGGGGGGTGTTGGGATGGCTCCAGAGGGGGAGACCCCATGGGAAGAGGGGGAATTCCTCGGGGTTGGGTTTGGGGCCGTCGCTTCCAGGACTGTGCTGGGACCGTCCTGAGATCCCCTGGGGGGATTTGGGTGGGAATTTGAGGGATTTGGGTGGAAATTTGAGAGATTTCTATGGATATTTGAGATATTTCTACGGATTTATGGGATCCCCTTTTAGAGGAGAGATTTTTATGGCTATTGGAGATATTTCCACGGATATTTGAGATATTCCCATCCTTCGAGCCCCCTTAAAGCCACCAGGGAGATTTTTAGGGGTTTTTTTTCTGACCCGAAATCCAGCCCCCAGCAGGTTTTTAGCTGCAAATAAGGCAAATAAAGAGAGCTCAGAGAGGCACTTCCTGCCCTTTGTTTCCTGTTCTACCACAGATCGACCCCAAAATCAGGTGACGGAGGTGGCAAAAATCCACCCGCCAATCAGCTGACGAAGTGACAAAGTTCAGACCCAAAATTAGAGGACAAAAGGGACAAAAATCAGCCCCAAAAATCAGGTGATGAGGTGACAAAAATCAGCCCCAAATTCAGGTGGCGGGTGACGAATCCAGCCCCAAAAATCAGGTGACAAAAATCAGCCCCAAAATCAGGTGGCAGGTGACGAATTCAGCCCCAAAAATCAGGTGACAAAAATCAGCCCCAAAATCAGGTGACAGGTGACAAATTCAGCCCCAAAATCAGGGGACGAAGTGAAGGGAATCAGCCCCAAAATCGAGTGACAAAAATCCGCCCCCCAAATCAGGTGGCAGAGGTGACAAAAGGCTCTGGGTGACCCAAGGCCACCTCCCCTGACCGTCCCCTCCCTGTCCCAGGTGGCCCCGGGGTGAGGACGGAGCTCCTCGTGCCGCTGGTGGCTCTCGGTGTCATCGTCATCGTCGTCGTGGTCATTGTCACCTTCAGGGCCACCCACCTGGCCAAATGTGAGTTTGGGGGGCTCCTGGGACGGGTTTGGGGTCCCCAAGGGCTGATTCCCAAAATCCTTGAGGTTGGGAAAGAATTCCAAGGTCATCGAGGCCAGGACCGGTCCCCACCTGGTCACCCGATGTCCGGTGGTTCCTCGGACACCTCCAGGGATGGCGACTCCGAACCCCCCCTTCCGAGGCCTGACCGCTCTTTCCAGGAAAAAATTCCTCCCGAAAGAGTTAAAAACCTTGGAATGGATTATCCTGACCTTTGGGACCGAGAAAAATGTGGTTTTTCTCCAAGGGTAAAAAGCAGGGGGAAAAAAATGGCTTAAAAAAGAGAAAAGAAAAAGATAAAAAAATATAAATGGATTTTTCTCCCACGGGGACGGGTGTCCATGACCATCTCCCACGATCCCAACCCGAACTGGACGATTCCAACCCGAAAATCGGAGGGAGAAGCATCTCTTCCCGTTCCCTGGGTGGAGACCAACTCCCAGAAATGACCAAAGGAGCCACAAATCCTCTGGACACAGGGCTGGTCACCCCTGAGGGATGGGAGCCGGATGTGGCTGGAATTGGGGTTGGGAATCTTTGGGATTCCCTTCCAGCTCCCAGCTCGTCCCGAACGGACCAAGGATGAGTTCCTTGGAGAGCAAATCCTAAAAGGAGAATTCCCAAGGGAGCTGGGGGAGCTCATCCCGGAGGAAAACGGGGGATCCAGGAGGAATTTCGGGGTCTTCCGGGCGGGATTTGGGATCTGATCCCAGGGAATAGGGCCAGGATGAGAGGGAACGGCCTCGAGCTGTGCCAGGGGAGGCTCAGGGTGGATATTTGGGAAAATTCCTCCTGGAAAGGGCGGCCAGGCCTTTGGAAGGGGCTGCCCAGGGAGGGTTGGAGTGGCCATCCCTGGAGGTGTCCGAGGAATTCCTGGAGATTCCTCTGGATGACCAAGGCGGGACTGGACACAAGCCGGACTCGATGACCTTGGAATTCTTTTCCAACCCGGATGATCCCGGGATTGTGTGACCCCCCCCAACAGGTGACCAGGACCCCTCCCTGGTAGACCCGGACACCTCCCAGGTCACTCCGGACAGCACCGGGGCCACCATCTACGCCCAGGTGCAGCGGGTGCAGGTGAGCCGGGAAAAAAGGGGAAAAATGGGAAAAAATGGGGAAAAAACGTGGGAAAAAATGGGGGAAAATGTGGAAAAAAAAGGGAAAAATAGGGAAAAAAGAAAGGAGGAAAAGGGGGGAAANCCCCGGGAACAAGGGGGACGCGGGGAGGGAAAAACAGGAAAAATGGGAAAAAAGGGGAAAAAACGAGGAAAAAAAGGGAAAAATGGGGAAAAAAGAAAGGAGGAAAAGGGGGGGAAAGAAAGAGAAAAAAAGGGGGAGAAAGTGGGGAAAAAAAGGGTGAAAAAAAGAGGAAAAAGGTGAAAAAGAGGAAAAATGGGGGAGAAAGGAGAAAAAGTGTCGAAAGGAGGAAAACGGAAAAAAGGGGAAAAAGCGGAAAAAAAGAGGGAAAAAAAGGGATAAAGGTGGGAAAAAAGAAAGGGAAAAAAGGGGGGGAAAAGGGAGAGGGTGAAATTTTGGGGAGGTCACCCATCCCTGCCGCCCCTGGTCACCGGGAATTTTGGGAATCTCCGGGAATAAGGCTGGGTGCCACAACTTCCTGAGCCCCCAACGTCCCGCGGTGGCTTTGGGGACAAACTCCGGGGTTTTCCCCCTTTCCCAAGCCCCGCTGGGCCCAAACCGGGCAGGGAAAGGTGGCGGCAGGGCCGGGGTGGCCCCGTGGGGACCCTCGGGTGGCTGCCCACCCTCTGTCCCCTCCTTCAGAAGCCCAAAGGGACCGTCTCCAACGCCACCCCCACCTCCTGCACCACCATCTACGCCGCGGCCACCGGGCCACCGTTGGCCCCCGACGGAGCCCCCCGGTCCCTGGCAGGGTCCCCAACCCCGCGGGGACACCTCCCGCTGTCCCAGGTAAGGGGGACTGTCCCCAACCCCCGCCCGTGGGGCACTGCCCGGCCGGGCCACCTCGCTGACCCCTTCGTCCCTCCCAATTTTTGTGCCCTGCAAGGAGCCCACGACGGTGTATGCCAGCGTGACTCTTCCCTTGGCCTGAGCTTCTCCGGGATCTGCGTTCCCGGCTGGAATCCGCCGCCGATCTCCGGGGAATCCCTTGGGAATCCCTGAAGAATCGGGGAAGAACTCTCCCGAGAGGGCGGCGTGTCTGGCGCAGTGGCCGGAGCGGCGTGGGATGGTCAAGCGAGGGCTGGACTATCCCCTGGCTGTGGTTGAGGAATTCCAGCGGGATCCTGGAGCGGTGGGAGAAGGGAGAGAGGCTCTGGATCGGCCTCGGAGCTGGGAATGAGAGAGGATCCCGACGGGGAAGGGTCGTTCCCGCTCCTCTGACCCTGGGAAGGGTCATTCCCTCTCCTTTGACCCTGGGAAGGGTCATTCCCCCTCCTGCGGCCCCTGGAAGGGTCATTCCCACTCCTCTGACCCTGGGAAGGGTCATTCCCACACCTGCGGCCCCGGGAAAGGCGCCCAGGAGAGGATTTGGACTCCGACCTCATCCCTGTGGGATTTCACGCCAGGATCTCATCCCGCGGTCCTGATTTCCCAAAGGAGCCCACGGGGACTTCAAAGCGGAAAAACGAGAAGTTGGTTTTATTGTTTGACCTCGGGAACGGGTGAAAAATCCCAAATCCGTCAGGTTTTGGCCCAAGGAGTGAGGGATTTTGGCCACCCTGCGGTGGGAGAAGCCGCATCCCGGCAAACCTTCCCATTCCCGTCCTTTCCCACTGGTTTTATGGGAACAGGTGAGGTGGTCCCAGGTGGATTTAAGGGGCTGAGAGAGGGCCTGGACACCCCCTGCCCTGATTCCCTGCGGGAATATCCAGCGCTGGGAATGACCTGGATGAGGGGCCAGGGTTGGGAAATCCAACCCCTGCCCCAGTTTTGGGGATTTTATAATCCCAAAATATCTCAGGTGTCCGCAGGTCCGAGCTCGCAGATTGCGGCGGAGGGAGAGGAAAACAAATTTGGAATAAAACATCTTGGGATGGGATTCTTGGGGAATTTCCCAGGCTGGACCTGGATTTAGGGGGGAAGAGGAACCAAAATTTTCGCCCAGGGAAGGGCAGGTCAGGCTCATCCTTGCGCCTCGAAATCGGTGGAAAAGCCCCAAATTCCAATACCCTGGGACTGCCCAGGAGGGTTCGGAGTCATCCTTGGAGGTGTCCGAGGAAGGACTGGACTTGGCAAGGTGGGGATCAGTCACAGGTTGGATCCGATGGTCTGGGAGGGCTTTTCCAGCCTCAGGGATTCTGGGATTTTGGGATCTTGGCTGGATTAATGCCCTGAGCTGCTGAGTCGAGCTCCTCGTTGGCCTCTGCAGTAGAACCCGAGGAAAATCGAGGAGAGCTCCGCGGCTTCGGCCACGGCCATGACCCTGCCCAGGCTGCCGGGGCGGGGGTCTGGAGAGAGGAAAAAGTCCATGGATCACATCCCAAAATAAATCTGGCTCTTCCCGGCATCGGGGCAGTGGGAACCTGGCCTCAAATCCCTCCCTGATCCCCCATTCCAGGAGAACTCGCTCTGAGCCCAGGGCAGAGGCAGTGCTGGATGAGGATGGAAGTGGAAGCAGTGGCAGGACAATCCCAAAATCCCGGGATTTTGGGGTGGGAAGGGACCTCTAGAGATGTCCCAGTCCTGCCAGGGCGAGGTCACCCCGAGCAGGGGACATGGGGACACAGCCAGAGGGGTTTGGGATGGCTCCAGAGGAGGAGACTCCATGGGAAGAGGCTCTTCCCGGTGTTGGGGTGGAATTTGGGGTTCAGTTTACGGCTGTCACTCCTTCCTTGTCCTGTTCTTGGGACCACTGGGATTTTGGGGGGTCCTGTGCAGGACCAGCAGCTGGACTGGATCCCTTCCTGCTCAGGACATTCCCAAATTCCCGGATCCCGTGGAAAAATCACCTGGAGGAGGGCAGGTGAGCTCGGTGCTGGCCGCACTCCATCCCGCAGGGTTGCTGACGTTGCAGAGGCAGATTTGGGGCTCCGCGGCCTCGGGGACCCTGCGGAGCAGCCGGGATGGATTCTCCGGGGTTCCCGCGGCATCCCCGGGACAGGCCCAGCTGTAGGAGACGTTCCCGGGGCTGGAGCAGAGCAGGGACAGGTGGCACCAGCCCCGACCCCGCTGCAGGATTTGGGCCTCCAGCGCCGGCTGCGGGACGGGGTCTGCGGGGACAGGGAGGGTGAGAGGGGACAGGGGGACGGGGGGGAGAGAGGGGCACAGGGACACGGCCACTCACCCCACACGGACACTCGGAAGCACAGAGAGAAAACCCCTGATGAACCGTGGAACTCGACCCTGTAGACCCCACTGTCCGCCTTCAGGACTGGGGAGATGCACAGGGAGAGGGTTTCCGGCTGGAAATCGGCTCTCCCGTGGAAAGAGCCATTGGAATACGAGGCAGGTTTATCCCTGTAGGCTGTCACGATCCGCAGCCGTGTTCCCTCGTCCGTTTTCACTCTCCACTCGACCTCTGTCCACTCCCGTGGGGTTTTCTCCGGCACCAGACACAGCGATCCCGCAGTGGACACGTCCAAGGGCACGGCTTGATCCCGGCACTCCGGGAATCCTAAAGCAGAGCCAAGGGAAGCCCCGGGTGACGCTGTGACCCCAACAGATGCTCCCCATCCCTGGAAGCGTCCAAGGAATTCCCGGACGTTGGTCTGGGTGACCAGGTGGGGCCCGGGCGCGGGTTGGACTGGGTGGTGCTGGAATTCTTTCCCAACCCCATAAACCCTGGGATTCTGAGAATCCTGGAGGTGCCTGGAAGGAACGATGCCAAACCCCCTCCGCGTGGTGGCAGAGCTGTCACCGGTGGCTGCTGCCGAGTCCTCGGTGTGACAATTTCGGGGGCGTTTTGCAGCTCGGCTGAGCCCGGGGTTTGCTGCAGCTTCTGCAGCTCCAGGGAAGTGACCCCAACCTTGGGCAGCCCCCCCAGGGCAGAAAGAGCCCCCCCAGCCCTGTCCCAGCCGGGAGGGGACGCTCGGCTGTGTCCCGGGGAAAGGCGGCGCCGTGAGGGACGCGAAAATCGTGGAATTACGGAACTCCAACCCCTGCACAGACACCCCAAAATCCCACCCTGTGCCCGAGAGCCTTGTTCCCTGGAATTCCGGCATTCCCGCATCCCTCCTGCCCTCTCCATCCTCCCCCCGGTTCCTTCCCTCTGGCTACCCCAACCCCGCGCCCCCTCCTCACCTCGGCTCCCAGCCAGCCCCAGCAGCAGCGCCAGCAGCGCCGGGGGACATCGGGGACCCCCGGGTGGGGACATCTCGGAGGGGCCCCCCGGAGCAGCCGCAGAAGGTGCGGGGACCCCTCAGGGCCGGCGAGTGC